>OZ010726.1:5477328-5615058 GCA_963932345.1 Ophion ventricosus | reverse complement strand
GAAACGCCTGCGTTGACAGTACGTTAACTCGGAGGAGTCGATCTTTTTCTTTCCCGATCGCCCGATTTTCAAATCGATCGCGAGAATCGAGACGTTGCTTCTTGACGAAAATCCGGTCGGGGGCGGGGGGGGGGGGGCGGAGAGGTTAGGGGGTAGGGCCCCTGAACGAGCTCGTAATTACAAGGGCCCAAGGAAAAGATTCTTGGAAGGATGATAAAAGTTTAGGCGAAATAATACCGAAGGGTGAAAAAAGGATGAGAAAACGTATCGAAGGTTTTAATTTGAATCTTTCGAGTCTCGCAAGGGGCCCAAGATACTCGGGACGGGTTAAAATGGGTTCGAAGGGCCCCAAGAGAGTCCACATGCGTCCCAAGGATCTCCGAAGGTTCCCATGGGAGTAGGAAGGGGTCCTAAGGAAGTAGGACAGGTCCCAAGAAAGTCCGAAGGGTTCCAAGGAAGTCCGAACGATCCCGAGGAAGTCCAAAGGGCCTCAAGGAGGCCCCGGAAGGGTCCCCAGGAAGTCTGAAGGGTCCCAAGGGAGTCTAAAGGGTCCCAAGGAAGTCCAAAGGGTCCCAA
The DNA here is from genome assembly GCA_963932345.1 of Ophion ventricosus. Classification (NCBI taxonomy): domain Eukaryota; kingdom Metazoa; phylum Arthropoda; class Insecta; order Hymenoptera; family Ichneumonidae; genus Ophion; species Ophion ventricosus. The sequence goes on along the minus strand of OZ010726.1, from coordinate 5,614,482 downwards.
GGAAATCTGAAGTGTCCCAAAAGTGTCCCAAGTATTCCAAAAGAGTCCCAAGTGTTCCAAAAGTGTACCAAGCGTTCCAAAAGAGTCCCAAGCGTTCCAAACAAACCCAAGTAAGTCCCAAAACTAATCATGCCATGTCCCAACATGCCCCAAAAGCTTTTCCCCAGATGATGCGAAAAAAATATTCCAAACATTCCCCCGTGACTTTCGAAAATTGGGAAGACCCACCTGGGAAGGCCAGCATGTCCGAAATGTTCCGACGAGAAGCAAACGCGAAGCCTCCTCAAAAAAGATCCGTGGCCACATTTTTTTATTTTTTTTATTTTCATTACGGCCTCAAGGCCCGTAATGAGAAATGAAAAAAAAAAAAACAAAAAATGAAAAATAAAATTGACCCGAATTCAATTCATTTTCGTGCCGTCCTCCTCCCGAAAGAGATACATGGACCAATAGGCGAGATTGAAAAAGACGAAGAGCAGGGGAAACGCGAAACGTGCAATAACGTCGATGCGGGCGCTGCCTTTAGCGTGACACTTGAAAAGATCGCGGGATATGATACCCCAATATTTGTCACTTTTGCCATTTGGCAAACGGCCAAATTTGCGAAATTCTTGTGAATTACGTAACGAGAGTACGGGTGGCGATGGCGTTGCGATTCTCGATGATACAGGCGACGCTGATGTTCTCGTTGAGTGTCGTGAATTTTGTGATGCAACGGGTGATGTTTGCGGCTCGTTGTCGCTCGGGAATGACGATGAGGTTGGCGAACAGCCAGCATCTTGTATCTGTTGATTACGCCCGGTGCGTAGACCGTGATGATTTTGCCGTTGATGATGATGATGATGATGATGATGATGGTGATGATGATGATGATGATGAAGATTCGGCTTTACGGGATTTACCGCTAGTACCGTGCCGTTCTCTCCGCTACGGGAATGCTGATGCTGATGTTGATGATGTTGCTGATGCTGCTGATGATGCTGCTGCTGCTGCTGCTGATGATGATGATGATGATGATGATGATGCTGACGATGAGAGCGATGCCTCGGGTGATAAAGATGACCACGTCCAATGTTCCTCGTCCCGTGTAAATTTCCATTATCCTCGTCTTCGTCCTCGTCATCCTCGTCTCCGTCATCATCATCCACCACGTCACGTTCGATCACTCTTTGTCCGCCTCCCCCCGAAACAGGTACGTGGACCAGTACGCGAGGTTGAACAGAGCGAACACGAGGGGGAAGGTGATCCGCGATATGACGTCTATGCGCTTGGACCTCGTCGGGAACTTGGACAGCCACGACCTGCAGCAGTTTTTTTTCGGCGGTTGCATTTGTATTTCGCACTGGCGCATCTTATCCATCGACAACGTATCCTCCCGGTCTCGGACGAGAGGCTTCTGAAAGAAATTTACGTATCCTTTTGATTCTTTTTTTTTGCTTTTTTTTTGCTTTTTTTCGCTTTCAAAAATTTTCTTTTTTTTTTTCCGCTTACTTCCGGTGAAAAGCACCAAACCATGGATCGGAGAAAATACTTTTCGGCTTTCTCGGATCACCGCAATATATTTGCCGATCCATACTTTTTTTTTTCATTAATTATTGTATATCTTTCTGGCTTGTCTTTACGTTTTATTTTATTTATTTTTTGAATTTTCTGTCTGTAATTGTCTCTCGTTCAAATGACTCTTGTCCGATCCATGTAAATTTCGTGTTATGCACGATTTACGTGTGTCTCTTTTACGCCCTTTTTTCTTTTTATTGTCCTCCAACTTTCAAGGGTGAGAGTAGCCACCAATTTTTTGTTTCTTTTTTTGTTTGCGATTTTCGTTAATGTGTTTTTTTTTTTTTTTTTTCGGTACGAGCTCCGCTCTCGATCTTCTTGGAAAAGAAAAACAAAAATCGTCGTCTTCGCTCGTGACCGAATGTGGAAGATGTTACGGACGCGTCTCGATGTTGCTCTCGGACATTGGCCGCGATCATTGCTGGCTCTTGTCGAACGCCCACTTATCCGTTTTCTTGTTTTATCGATTTTTCTATCTCTCTTCTTATTGGGTTTGTTAATTTTTTTTTTTTTTTTGACAGCCGATCTCTGTGCTTTGACAACGGGACACTCTCACCGGGCTTGAAGTTGTCGGTAATATATATATATATATATATATATATGTGTGTGTGTGTACAATGACCCGAACCGGGAGGCGCGACTTAATACGACGCTAGTTCGGACGAATCATCATGCCAAAGTAACTAGAGAAAACACTCGATGTACACGGACAATTTATTTTGTGACGATCGATGAAGGTTTCGTATTTTCCTTTTTTTTTTTTCTTTCTTTCTCGGTGCAGGGAAACTTACGAGGAAAAATCGGTTGTGCGATAGAAAAGTCGAGAGGAGAGGCTTCGTCGAAGGATGCGGAAGGGATACTGAAAGGGGAATGCCCGGTTGACGGAGTATTCGAGAGGGGAATCCCCTTTTGAAGAATTCGTAAGGGGATTCCCGGTTTGACGGTGTATTTGAATGAGAAATCCCCCTTTTGAAGAATTCGTAAGGGGATTCCCCGTTTGACGAAGTATTTGAAAGGGGATTCCCCGTTTGACGGAGTCTTCGTAAGGGGATTCCCCGTTTGACGGAGTCTTCGTGAGGGGATTCCCCGTTTGACGGAGTCTTCGTGAGGGGATTCCCCGTTTGACGGAGTCTTCGTAAGGCGATTCCCCGTTTGACGGAGTCTTCGTGAGGGGATTCCCCGTTTGACGGAGTCTTCGTAAGGGGATTCCCCGTTTGACGGAGTCTTCGTAAGGGGATTCCCCGTTTGACGGAGTCTTCGTGAGGGGATTCCCCGTTTGACGGAGTCTTCGTGAGGGGATTCCCCGTTTGACGGAGTCTTCGTAAGAGGAATCCCCGTTTGACGTAGTACTCGAGAGGGGAATCCCCTTTTGAAGATTACGCCAGGGGATTCCCGGCTCGACGGACTAGTAATAATTGAGGAATCGCCTTTTGAATAATTCGCTAGGGGATTCCCGGCACGACGGAGTATTCGCGATTGGGGAATCCCCTGTTGAAGAATTCGCTAGGGGATTCCCGGCACGATGAAGTGCTCGCAATTCGGGAATTCCCTTTCCACAGACACTCCTTTACACACCGGGGAATCCCCTGAGAAGGAGACTCCTCGTCTAGGGGATTTCCCCTCTTGGCAAGTGAAAGGATTTTTTTTTTGGAGGTTCGTTTGGGTGCATGAGAGGAGGAAAAAAAAACAATAAAAAAATAAAAACCACTATGAAGATGATGACGAAGACGTTCGCGAGCGTGATACTGACCATGGCGAAGTTCGTTGCACCGTCGGCTTGCAGCAATTCCGTAGTCGGATCAACGGAAGACGAGTGCTCCATTTCGCGATATTTCTTCTTCATGTTTTCCCGATGCATGTCGCTACGCGATGCGTAATTAACCAGCGCGAATTCGAGCAATGCGCCGAAAACAAATGTCAGGCATACGCCAGTCCAGACATCGATGGCCTTTGTGTAGGATACCGGTGGCAGTGAGGCGTTTATTCCAGACGTCTGAGTCGCCATTGTCAGTAGTGTTGTTACACCTGCACGCGCGTTTGCACCCAACAACCCCAAACACACGACACACACATTTCTTTTTTTCTTTTTCTCGTATTAATTTTCATGATCGTTGCGCCACACGCTCGGAAATGGCCGTGAGGTTGTTGCCGCCGATCTTTGAGGAAAAAGATCGATCGTAAAACCTGACCTAAAATCGACGCGAACCTTTGCTTTATTTTCCAAACATACGAAAAATTGCTCAAAATTCGCAAAAAAAAAAAAACAAGCTCCCAGAAAAAAAAAGATTTGCAACAACCTCAAGTCCAGTTCGCAAAAAAAAAGGCGAGGACGAACAAGGTTGGGTGGCAAAGTAGAGAAATGGGACGGAGCGGGGGGGGGGCGGGGGTGGAGGAATCAGTAAGGTCGAAAATAAGAATGGATAGGTGTTCTCTCTCACCCAATGAGACTCTTGCCGGTACGGCACTTTGATCTAGCCAAAAGGAGACCCACGAGACGATGACAAGCATGCAGCATGGGATGTAGATCTGGATGAGATAGTAGCTGAACTCTCTCTTGAAGAGCAAGTCTACCTTCAGGCAGCTGTACTCGCCTGCAAATCACCGAAAGCTCTCGTACCATTCCAGAAAACAATTTATAATAACTACGATAATAATGATAATTGGTGCAACTAATTACTCTACTGATAAAAATATTATTATTTATGATAATAGTATTTTTTAATTAATATATAATATAATATAATATTATATATATATATTTTTTATAAAAAATTATATTATATTATAATTATATTATAATTATATTATATTATATTATATTATAATTATATTATATTATATAATATTATATTATAATTATATTATATTATATTATATTACATTATATTATATTATATTATATTATAATTATATTATATAATATTATATTATAATTATATTATATTATATTATGTATATATATTTATATATATATTATAATTATATTATAATTAATATAATTATAATATAAATATATTATAATTAATAATCAATATTTTCTTAATATTATTATTGATAATAATATTTTTACGAATTATCACAACGTACAGCATTGAATAATAATAAAAACAAGCATTAATTATTCGTTCTACGAGATCTACATAATGTTGACCATCCCTTCGCCACTTCCGGTTTCTCCCCCGTCCCCATTTCCTTATACAAACATTTCTTTTATTTTTTAATCCTCAGCTGTATTTTTTCATTTCTGTAGACGCGTACGCGAATACATACATATATATATATTTTTTTTTCTCGTTCATCCCTGGCGGGCTGGACTCACCTGTGTTGGTCTTGCTGTTGCAATAATCGGTAAGAAACTTCTCGAGCGTGAACCTAGGTAGGTGTAAGTTCTTAACTATCTGGACGGGGTCACCCTCTTTCCATACGAAGACCAAATCGTCGGTCGTCCATCCGTCTACGGGGCAGGCGGGCGGACGGGCGGTCGCGCGCGGGGGAGAGATGGTGTCATCGACAAAGCAATTGCGTTAGTACTCTCGCCAAAGGGGCCAAGGATCAACAGGGCAGGGGGTGGTGGGTCCAGGAATTAGCGGGAATAGGGCTTCGGTGAAACGAGGAAAAATGCAAAAAAAAAAGCAAAAAAAGAAACGACCGATCTTTGATCTCCCGAGGCACGGAAGATCAAATTTAATACGGTGCTGCGATCTTTTTTTTGGTTTTTTTTTTTTTTTTTGGATACCACTACTCGGATACTCACAGCTAGCCATGCGTAACGAGCAGGTTTGCCGATCGAGCGGATAGAGCTTCAAATTCATCGGACACGATAGTGTGAGTGATATTCTGAAACGAGTGAATGTTCCCGTCAGAGTCTCGCGTCACGCATATCGTATCTAATCCTTCATTATATATATTTTTTTCTTCTTCTTCCTTTTTTTTCTCTTCTTCGCGTATTGTGGAGAAAAAAAATGATTCTTTAATTTTTTTTTATTTCTACACCCCCCCTCTTCGGTAGCCTCGGCTACTCTCGGCTACTTTCGGCTACTTTCGGCTTCTTCCGTTGATTGGCCGCTTTCTTCGTCGCGCTGATCCCTTGACGCTTCGGGAGAGAGGATGATGGGCAATTGTTTTTTTTTTTTTCTTTTTTTCAGGATCTATTTTCACTTACCGTATGCTGTAGAGTACCGAGCCTTTTGGAAATATACGTATGTATACGTTCGGCATTATAATGTTGTGAAAGTGTCCCTCCTTTTCGTTGGAAAAGAAGAGATCGGGCATCCATACGCGATTTGATTCTGTCAGTGTCAAGTACTTGAGACGTCCTGAGGACAGAGACAGAGAGAAAGAGAGAGAGAGAGAGAGAGAGAGAGAGAGAGAGAGAGAGAGAGAGAGAGAGAGAGAGAACATGTTTTCTCGGTCAAGCTTTTATTTTTTTATTTTTCGTTTCAAGATCCTTTTTCTTCCTCTTCGGAATTTTTTGGTTCTTTGATTATTCGTTTAGTTTTTTTTTGTTTTGTTTTTGTTTTGAATTTCTTTTAATTCTGTTTAGCAATGGCTGGATTGCGCCCGCGTGGAATTTGGCGAATTGACAGTTCACTCGAAACTTTTACATCCCGTTTAATTCTTTTATTAGGGGTTGATTTTTGAAAAAAAAAACGTTTTTTGATACACCCCGGAACGTTTCTTCCGTATTTCATTGAGATTTAAAGCAAATTTAAACAAAATCAACGATAATTTGATTCATCAATTTTATCGAACGTTTATTTTCCTGTTTTTTTCAATGAATTTTTTTTTATCGCCGAAATATTTCGCGTGCTTTTCGTTGGATTTCTTTTTTTTTCTTTCAAATTTCGCACGTACCTTTGAAATCGTCAAATTTCAGCCTCTCGTCCAACCATTGTTCCCGAAACGTCAGCTGTACCGAATATTCCTGTCGGCAGACGATCATTATTCAGTGAGAATTTCCTCGATATCGTTGAAGATGGAAATAATAATAAAAAAGAACAAGAAAAAGAGCGCCGCGTTGGTTCTCCCTCTTTTTTTTTTATCGTCGAATTGAATTCTCCATTTCGTTTTTTTTATTTATTTTATTTTTCCTTCCACTCGTTGCAAATTGAAAGGAGGTTTACGAACACGAGAGAGAAAGACACGCCAAAAGCGCTGCGAGGAAGCTCGCGCATTTTTGCCTCGTTAAAAATTCTATCGGCATGGTTCTTTTTTTTATTCGTTTTTTTTTTTGTGTATTTGTTTTTTTTTTCTCTACTCGACGAAATTTATTCGGAGAGGCTTCGAAGCTTCGTGGCAATTCATCGGATTAATTTTACCGTATTCTCTTGTCCCCGTATAAACGCAGAGATTTTTTTTTTTCGAAAAAGTATATTGGCTATTTTTTCCCTTTTTTTTAAATCGTGGGACGTTAGATGAAAAAAAAAAATCGCATGCAGTTTGAGAAACGACGAGGAGCGTGTCCGTCGAATTTTTTCCTTTCGGAAATATTTTGCAAAATAATTTTGCTATTGAAAAAGAACATCGAATATATTTAAGATTGGAAATGTTTTTTTTATTTTTTTATTTAATTCTTGAAGGCAAACTTGGCAATTTTCTACGTTGGAAAATAAATTTTTCATTTATGAAAAATTAAGAAAGCTTGAGCTAGAAAACTTCGTGTTTGAAAAAAAAAAAATAAAAAAATAAAACGAAAGCTTTATTATCGATTGAGAAATTTCTTTGAAACGGCCCGTGCGATTTTTCTCCATTGCCGGCTAACGCGAGAATAATTTAATTGTTTCTCGATGAAGGTTGCAATAACGTTATGAACATTCTGAAAAGCTCTAGCGTTACAGCGAAGCATCAACAAAGCATTTTTTTTGGTGAGGGGGGGACAAGGTCTCTTGGGAATTCGTGAATTAACAACACATGCAATATATTTTAATAAAAAAAAAAAAATTATAAAAAAAAACAACATTAAATCTATTGGGGTTACTTCTAGTGTAACTTTGCAATATCTAATATAGAACATTGCATCGTGCGTGCATTTTAGCTCACAGTTTTGATCGCTGCTCGTCTCTCTGGCAGGTCTCGGTCAGCTTCTTCGTTAATAATATTTTAGCGAACCGTCGTCACGATGCTTTTTTTCATAAATCTTACAAATTTTCATACACGACAATGTCCATTCAATTTCCTGGCCTTTCTTTTCTTCTTCTTCTTCTTCTTCTTCTTCTTTTCTATACTCTATTATTGGAAATCTTTTGTTAATTTTTATTGCAAAAAAATTGCTCGTTGTTGATTGAAGGGAAAATTTATCGTTCGAAAAAAAAATAATAATTCCATGAAATTGAGATGGAATTGTCGCGTGATAAATCATTTTTACAATGAACACAAGCATTTGTTTTTTTTTTTTATCACTTCAAGTTGTGGGCAAGAAAGCTTTGAAAGAGTTAAAAAAAATCATCGAGGCATAATTGCGATATCGCAAAGATGCTCTCAATGGAATATTATTTTTTTTTTCATCCCACCCAAATGGCTCTTGGAATAAAATCATCGTTTTCCTATTTTTTTTAATATTTTAATTTAATATTTCAATTTAATAATAATTACACGTGATCGTTCGCAATGTCGCAACGCAATTGTGCATTTTCTGAAGTCGGTATTTATTTTTAATCACGTAGGGGAAATTTTTTCCGGCGCGCAGTAGATTAAGCGGGATTTGGTCAGACATGGATATTTTCGACGATCGGACAATTAGCTCTACTGACGATAAATATGTGTATATATATATGTTTTTACATTTATTTATCGAAAAATTAATTGATTATTTTTTCAAACATTACATTTATATATTAAAAAATAAAAAACAATTCTTCAATATTTTCGGAGGCTTAAAAAAAAAGTTCTCGATATTAAGAAAAAAAAAAAAACACGTCTGGGTGAGAGACGAGCCAGTTGTTGCCTTAATCAAAGTCTAGGAAATGTATTTGCACTCTCAAGAGGGAACATCTGATCCTACAACTTTCGTGGCACGTTTACACAACGTGGCACAATATAGTTTGTTGTATGAGCAAACGTGAAGAAATTGGATATGTTTGAGAGAGTGGAAGCAAGAGAGAGAGAGAGAGAGAGAGAGAGAAATTTTCTCATCACATTATCGCATTGAACAAATATTTTTCATATTTTTCCCATCCCCCTTATCAAGCCCCTAACAAACAATTTTTGTTTTTCTTTTCCATATGGAAAAAACGATACACACGGGAAAAAAAGAAATATTAATTTTTTAAATATAAAAAAATTCATTACCAGTTTCATCCCTTATTTAAGGGTTGGCGCGAAAAAAAAAGTCCTCAAATATGCGATTTTATCATTTGTTTCGAAGAATATATTCACCGAGGTTTCAAAGTTCTATAAATATGTTATACATAATACAATTAATATAATTTATTAATTATATTAATTAATTTTAATAATATAATATTAAATATTAATATATGAATATTTAATAAATAATATAATTATATATATATATATAATAATAATATATTTATAATTCGACAATACCGTCACGTGAGTATAAAATTATTTTACAGCGGTAACGAGAGAGAGAGAGAGAGAGAGAGAGAGAGAGAGAGAGAGAAAATACCGCGGGGTGCATGAGCGAGTGCTGTCTTACATTAATTATACGTGACAACAGTGTAATTAGCATCGATCGTATTTTCGACGTGGTTTTGTTTGTTTCATTGTTTTTTTTTTTTTTTTTTCATTGTTTCTTGCTAAAGCACCAGACACAACGACGAGTATGCAAGGCGTGAAAGGGAGAGAAACGTTATAAATGTTTTCTTCCATTTGTTATTTTTTTTTATTAAAAAAAAAATTAAAAAAGAAGAAAAGTCATACAATTTTTTTTTTTTCCATTATCCTTCGGAAACGTAAAGATTTATTTATCGCGCGTTAACGACAACATTCGAGTGAGACTCGGGCGGGCAATATGTAGTGACGTGAGCGAAGAATGATTTTTTTTTTCCGAATGAGTTTGAAATTTAAACAAATTTGCGTTAATTTTTTTCCCCTTTTTTTTTCTTACAAATCAAATTTTTCGACAAATTAAAATTTCAAACGAACGTTATTACGTGACATGCATATGGAAATTTTTATTTTATTTTTTTAATAATTCCGTGAATTCCGGTGGGTGCTGAATTAATTTTTTTTCTTGTTTATTAATCAATATTAATTTATTCTTCGCAGGAAAAAAAAACAAGAAATGTCAAGTGACTGCTTGAATTAATTTAATTCAGATTAATCAAGAAGGCTCGATAAAAAACATAATCTGAGTACATATATATGTATATATATATGATATAATAAATATGAAATTTATTATTGAAATAATAAATAATATGAAATAATAAAAGAATTATTGATTATAATCGTAACGAAATTTAACACGAATTCCGACAAGACACACGAAATTATTATAAATAATAATACAGCCAATCAACCGAACAATCAATATATATACATATATATATATATATATATTATATTACATATATTATATATATATATATATATATATATATACATTCTGTAGTAGATATACATGACAACGTAACGACATCGAAAGGTCAACGTTCGACTGGTAGCACACATCCACTGGTTGCGCGACGTACAAGTATATTTTACGAGTACAGTACAAAAAATGCAATTTTATATATGTATATATATATACACATATTTATGTATTTAAGGTATTACACCGCATTGGCGCTCGGGAAATAAATTAAATTTTTATTTTGTTCCTCGGAAAAAGAAAATGTTTTATTTTCCTTTGCTCAGAAAACTAAAATAAATTTTTATTTTTCCGAGCACTGATTTTTCTACCCATAAGAGATATAATAAAAAAAATAAAAAAACAAATTTCACGCGACCATTAAATGTATAATAGTACATTATGATACTAGTACGTAAAAAACGTCTTTTAACGAGTGTTGCAATGACACGAGATTGAAAAAAAGTTTATTTTTTCGTCCATTATTGTAAGAAATTTGACTTTACGTATGAAAATGACAGCTTTACGCAAATTATTTTTATATAATTTAATAGTATATAAAATATATTAAAAATATGTATTTTACATATATATTTTACATATATAAAAAAATGACTATAAATACGTGAGATTGTGAGGGTCTGAAGTGAGTTGGGATGGAATGCCCTATACATATTTGTATTATTTTTTTTTATATATATATATATATATGTGTATATACTTGACGTTATATACATATACGAGTATATAGGCTGCCTTGCTGGTACTTTTTTAAAATTGTAACTCACCATTTTATAATCATCTATTTTGCTGATTGAACGGAGATAGATGTTGACAGTCACGTTTGTCGGGCCATCTAACACGGTGCCGGAACAGAACAAAACAATCGAATTATTAAATAAAAAAAAAAAATCATTTGAAAATATAAACGAAAAAAAAAACCCCCCGCAATTTTGACTTTTTCCGTTTGCTAATTTTTTTTGCTTTTTTTTTCTTCCGGTTCACCGGTCCGGTTAGGAAAATTTGACAATGAGAGATGTAAGGCTAAGATCGAAGGGCCAAAGGGACGGAAACGAAGAAAAAAAAAAAACGAGATGAGAGATAAGGGTTGATACGCTCGAATGGGGTGGAATGTGTTACGAAGGGGATGGTAACGAATCCGAGACTCATGATCGCGGCATCTCTATCTTGATACTCGTTCTCTCCCTTTTCTCATTCTTCCTTCCCCCCCTCCCCCCCCAAGCCCACACCCCCAACCCGCTAAATTTAAGGGCGCTTTTTCCCGTAATTTCTCGGGGGAAAGCAAAATTTCGACGCGCAGGCGCCACGAGGCGGAAGCAGCGTTTTATTTTTTTTTTTAACTGCAAATGTGGCTTTACGAAATGAGGAAAAAATAAAAGGTTACGAAGAAAATTCGACCCTTCGAATGGCGTTGGAACCATGTAGCTGCGATGTTTTGGCGATTTTTTGTTTTGTTTTAATTTCCTAGATCGGTCCTACCGATCGTTACCGATTCACCGGCGCTCGAGGCCGGAAATCAACTCACACGAGCTTTCCGGAACACTTGCCGATTTTTTTTTGTTCGTTTTTTTTTTTCAACAACCGAACCTAAAGATCGGTAATTTTTTTTTCTCACCGATCTTTACCGATCCGTTGCTCAAGACCACGAGGATCTCGTCAAGGTGCCTTCCATCGTGAATCTGCTTCGCGAGCTTGTTCCGAAAGGCTTGACGATTTTTTCTCGACACAATAGCGAAAGATTGGGTAATTGTTTTTTTCGTTACCGATCTTTACCGATCCGGCGCTAATGACGACGGAGGATCTCGTCGAGAAGCCTTCCGGAAAATCGATTCACGAGCTTTGCCGAAACAACGCAATGCCGATTTTTTGTCGGCACAGTAGCGAAAGATCCGAAAGAACAGTCAATTAGACACGTTCATTTCGTGGAATGAAAAATTTACCTTATCGCGCGCTCTGCGCTCGCGAGTTTCACGAGACTCTCGTATAGCTCTAGTTCCCGGTGGCCCGATTGCCGTCTCTCCCGTCGAGCGAAGAAGTTGGTAACAACTGGTGAACGATACGAGCCGAGGATTATGTGCGCGTTTCGCGCGCGCGCACGCCCCGTCACTCTCGTTGGCTCGAAAGCTCCCAGGGCTTTTGCGAGCGCTTTCGACACACCCGAGTCTCCTTCATCCCTTCCTCACTTCACCGACCCTTTCGCCCATCAAATTGTAATTTGTTCCATAACTTTTGGGATGCTCGCGGCGCGCGTAATTTGCATACGCCGCTATCTGTACGAATCACAACTGTTTTGTCAGTTGGCACGCGTGTGTGTTTGCCCTAACGCTCGGATAATTAGTCGCGTAAGGCAATTTGTATAATTCGTCGGGCGATGCGAACTACTGCTGTGACAAACTCGAGTACTTTATTTATTTTTTATTTATTTTTTATTTATTTTTTTTTTCATTCCATTTGCCCGGAAAGCCGAAAACTTTCAACAACGACCTGGAAAATTCGATGAAACTTGTTTAATTTTTTTTTTTTTTTTTCTTTTTCATCATTAACCCAAACAAACCCAAACAAACTTTCGACAAGGCACTGGAAAATTTGATGAAACTCGTTTAATCTTTTGTTTTTCATCATCAGGCCAAACAAACTTTCGACAAGGCCCTGGAAAATTCGATGAAACTTGCTGAATTATTTTTTTATTTTATTTTTTATTATTTCAACCCAAACAAACCCAAGCGAACCCAATTTTTACCCAAACAAATCCAGTTTTAACCAAAGCAAACCCAAACGAACCCAAGCGAAGGCAATTTTGACACAAAAAAAAAAATCCAATTTCGACCCAAACAAACCCAATACTAAACCAAACTTTCACCTCGCTTAGAGGTTTAGGCTCGCTCTCAATCTGAAGCCAAACAATAATGTTGCGCGTCACTCAAGGATTTATTTACGTTTATTTGGGTTTGTTTGGGTTTGGATATCCTCAGCCTCACACCTTCATTAATAATTATTATCGTGATCATTAATATCACTATTATTATTATTATTATTATTATTATTGGGTTACAGTGAATGCTGACACGTTCACTCTCGCGCTCGCTAAATCGAGCGATGCAGTCGCATATGCATTTTGTATTTGTTAAGGAAAAAATACGCAACAACAGCAAGAAAAAAGAAAAAAAAAAGAAAAAAAAAAAACATAAAGCAAACTGTGTCATTGTTTGCGTCATTAATAATTGTTTGTTTGCTATAAATTGAGAAAATACTTGCCTAGGAAAGAAAAATAACATCGTTCACGTGTCTCATGAATATGTACAAGCAACATTTGTCCTACGCTCGTGGGTGGCACTGGCTGGTAGGTTGGGGGGGGCGGGGGAGGGGCACAGTTCGATAAATAACGATTAACTGGGAGAAAAGTTCGTGCTGTGTGCGAGAACGGATGCGTTAATGGCACGTTGACGATTTTCCGAATCAACTTTGTGCAATGAAAATTGCCATAAATAATTAAAAATTATTATTAGGATTTTTTTCTATTTTTTTTTTATGCTCTTGGTTTTTTTTTTTTAATTGAATTTACGACGGGGGAGGGCCCAAGGCTTATGGGAAATAACGTTAAACATTTTTTTTATTTTATTCTCGATTTTGCGCCGAGCGATTGCCCGACAAATAAATGTAATTTTTCTTTTACTTTTATTGAAAATCTTTTACACACACACACACACACACGCGCGTTTTTTTTACGCCTCAATTGCACATCTCTGCATTTTTTTTTTACACGTCGAACGTGTAAAAAAATCGTCTAATTTTCGATCTCCCAAAGTGATTGCCCGCCTTAATTCGTTTCCTCGTGCTCTTGCTCATCTCGCAGTGCGTGGGAATCCCGCGACGGGATTTATATATTATAATAATAATAATAATAATAATAATAATAATCTACCACAAATCAGCAGTTCAGCGTTACTATCGAGCCATATTTACGTGCAGCACGATACCGATAATTATTCACTCTCGTATAATTGTTTATTCATACTTCATGAAACAAAGTTTCCTACTCGACGCAGTTGATAATATCAACAATGACTGCAACGCAAACGTCCTAAGCCACGAAATGCAACGTTACACGTGAATCTTTATTTTAAACAATAATTTTATTACTATCAATTATTGTACATCATTGTTATTGGTATTTTTAATATTTCTCGAACAATTGCAAAAAAAAACGGCTCCGAATATCCTGCTGCTCGCAATGCCAAAATTGAACACTAAAAAAAAATTGAAAAAAAAAATCTATATGTACAAACGTTATAAAAATTTGAGCGTAATGTAGGTGTAGCGTGAACGAAATGTGATCGTTAAAATGTTCTACGTGGAAATGTTTCAAGTGTGCGACTATAAACGTGAGACAAGTCGAATTTTGCACAATTGATGAGAATTTTTCTTCTTCTTCTTCGTGCCTCTCATTTGCAGCACGATAAAAATGCGAGAAAATGTTGATAAAAAATGTAATTTCTTCGTAAGTTGCTTTGCCTCGATCACAAATGGCACTGAATTATTTCTATTTTTTTTTTTTTCAACGATACGAAATTTGTTGTTTTTTTCTAGGCGTGTGCGTGTGTGTGTGTGTGTGAAACGTAATAAAGGGGCGGGCGGGGGTGTAAAAAAGGGAAGAAACACTCAATATATGCGTGTGTGCGTGTGTCTGTGACTTTTCTGGCGTGATTTTTTTATTTTTATTTTTTTGTTTTTACTTTTTTTTTTGTTTTGTTAAATTGAAACTTACCATTGTAACGTCATCTATTTTTGAGATACTTCGAACAAATATGTTGACGTGGACATATGCGGGTCCATCTAACATGGCAAACAGAACACACAAATTATGATCAGTCTCTCGATGGAACATTGCGATATCTTTGATTTTTATTTGATTTTAATTTGGTGCTTGTTGTTTTTTTTTTTTGTTTGTTTTTGTTTGTTTATTTTATGTGTGGGGGGGCAAGTGTCTCCCTGAGCTTTTCGTCGACAGGGAGGGTCTAATCGGAAAAAAAAAACCAACAAATTTTATTATATTAGAATATAATTCTAGTATAATAAACCTAACGAGGTTAGATAAAGTTTTTTTTTTTTCGTCGAAAATGGGGATTTTACGCACGCGAAGCGTACGTAAAACTTTCATTATCGTACCGGGTACGTAAAACGTCCATTATCGTACGGAGTACGTAAAACTTCCATTATCGTACGGAGTACGTAAAACGTCGATTATCGTACCGAGTACGTAAAACGTCCATTATCGTACGGAGGACGTAAAACTTCCATTATCGTACCGAGTACGTAAAACTTCCATTATCGTACCGAGTACGTAAAACGTCCATTATCGTACCGGGTGGAATAAATTTTTTTTTTCAATTTTTTATAATAATTATGATATAATTATTGAGTGTCGTAGTTATACACAGTTGTTTCTTTTTTTTTTATCAATCAATCACAGACCAGTTTGTCCGTTTTCTCGTGTGGCTGAAGAAATAAATTACTCGGTGCGCGGAAACGTGGCTCGCTCGTTTTTTTTTTTCTTCTTCTTTTATTTATGTTTTATCGTCCGTTCCACGCTGTAAAAGCGGAAGGGCCCTTTTTACTTGTTTTTTTTTTTTATTTTATTATTTTATTACGGATAGCCAAGGTGAGTTCATAAATCTCGATAAATCGCGCGGAAAATCCAAGCCGTGACAATCACGCTCGTACGATCCGTAAAGATTGCGGCACGTACAATCTTTATCGCCTCCAACCACCCCCCCCCCCCCCCCCCCCCGCCCCGCCCCCGCCCATCCTATTGTCCGTCCCGATCATTGTTTATCCTCGACAGTCAACTTTTACGAGGTCACGATTCTCGATCGTCGATCGTTGATTTTCCAACCTCGGGTCCCAAGGGTGGAAGAAATAAAACGACTTATCCTATATTTAGCACAAGAACACTCTCCCGAGCCTCGAAGAGACTTTTCTCAAAGCTGGGAAAATTTCAATGAGACTCCTTCGAGGGTCTCTCTCTCTCTCTCTCTCTCTCTCTCTCTCTCTCTCTCTCTCCCCTCCCATTTCCCTGTCCCTCCTCACCTCCACGAATTATTTCACGACGAATACGTCGTGCATGTTATTTATTTCTGCATTTTTTTTATTTAAAAAAATCGGTGCTTTTTTTATTTATTTATTTATTTTTTCCCCAAGGACGAAGATCACAGAGAGAAGGCTCCACCAACCGAGCGTTCTCCAAACCTTTTGGAATTATTCACCTTGCTGTTTGGAATTTTTTTTTTCGCGCCAGAAAAAGTACATTATGACACTAGGACGAAAAAAAAAAACCTTATTTTAACGAGTGTTGCAATCACACGAGGTTAGAAAAAAGTTTTTTTTTTTCGTCGAGTATTACAAGATATTTTATTTTACGCGGTGTGAATCTTGTATCTTTTACGCACGCGAAGCGTCCGTAAAACGTTCATTATCGTACCGAGTAGAATAAAGAAGTATTTCGTTGAGCGCTGTCTCAAAAGTCTCGTGCCGACGGGGTTTTCATTTTTGTTTTTGAAAGTTGAAGTTCCATTTAATTATTAATCGTTGACTGACTTACCTGAGCAAGTCGAGTGAACGGTAGAGGAGTACAAGCAACAACGGCGCATAGGCAAATTGATACTTTTTAAAAATACGTTCTTTTTTTTTGTGTAAAAAGAAGAAAAAACGATGTGTTGTTTTTTTTTTTAAGAGGGTGTCGAGCCTCATTAAAAAAAACGACGATGCAGTGAGAGAAAAAAAACGTACTGATCCGTGTGACTGTGTGTGTGTGTGTGTGTGTGTCCATTTTTTTCTTTCCGTACGTGCAATAAATTCTCTCCAGACATAAAAAGAACGGCGGCTCGTACATTTCTTACTTGCAAAAATATATCACAATAACGCTAGCGCACAATCTCCAGGATTCGATCATTTATTGATATATGGATTTTTTTTTTGTTACCTCAAAAGTCATGGAAATTTCCAAAGAAAAGCACCGACGACGAACGAGAGTAAGAGAGCGAGAGAGAGATAGAGAGAGAGAGAGAGCTTATTTTTTTTTAAGGATCGTTTGGGCTTTAAAAAAAAAGTGTTAACAAAATGTTTGTGGCGCTCGCTAGAAATAAGTATTGCTCCATTCTCGAACTTCGATATCCAAGCGAATGGGGGAAAAAAAATGAGCCTCGAATTATTATTATATTTGCTTAATTATTCAAGTGTGATCTGCTGCAGTACAATATTAATATTAATATATTAATATCAATTTTAACATTAGTATAATATTAATTTATTAATATTAATATATTAATATCTATTTTAATATTAGTATAATATCAATTTATTAATATTAATATTAATACATTGGCTATTAATTTTTTTAATATTAATATTGTATTGCTATTGAAAAAAATTAATAATAATTCAAGGCTCATTTTGAGGTAAAATGTATATTTTTTACGCACACAAGTCGACGTCCAATAATCACAAATTAATAAATATCGTACAATTATATCGATACACAGTGTATAAATTCGTAGAATAATAATTTGGTCGACGTAAAACATTGCAGGATCTCTAGAGTCTATGTCATATATCATATATCATATATATATATATATATATATATATATATGATATATGATATATGACTATAGTGGGAGTGAAAAGCTAAAATGCCGCATGCCTGACGTCTATACTTAATGCTATTAGGTTTTTAGCGGGGGTGGGTGAGGGGTGGGTGGGTTAGGTGGGGGTGGGCGGGGGTGAGTGGCGTGGGGTCAGGGGTTTGGGGCTGGAGGAAAGTTCATTCGCGAGGGTGGCAAGAGAGGAGATTTGCGAAGGGTGGAGACATCGTATGTAAGAATGCTGGAAGGAGAAAATGCTCTAGCCGTTTGACCTCTCACAGGGTCAGCTCACGCTCACACTTTTTTGGCCTTTCAAAAAGTTCTAACCTACTTGCGCCTAAATTTGCATAAGAGCGTACATACATATATATAGATATATATATACATATACGCGAATGCACGAAAAACGCATAGTACAAAAAAAAACAAAAAAAACGAAAAAACCAAAAACCAAAAATCGCGCATAATCTGGCCCAGGCCGTGGATTGGACAATGCCAATTTCATACTTACCATCTTGATGTCACTAATTGTCGCAATGCTTCGTACAAACAGGTTTACTCGGACAATGGCCGGCCCATCTAAGGGCAAAAACAACAGAGCCCTTTTTTAATGAGTCAACTTCGTAGGCGAAAAGACCTGAGGATTTTTTTCTTTTCTTTTTTTTTTTAATACCATTGGCCATTTATCTTCGATTTTTTGCCTTTTATTTTTGTGTAATTTTATTTTGCTTGGGCTTGTTTGGGCTTGTTTGGGCCAAACAAACAAACCCAAACAAACGAACGTAACTTGCCATTGTTGGGTTGACAGTGGAAAAAAAAATTATCAGGCGCGATCATCCCCGATCTTACAATGACGATTCCCGGTGAATCTTCGATCTTTTGTTTTTTTTTTTTTTTCAATTTTTTTATTCCATCGAGTCTGGAATTTTAATTAATTGCAATATCCGTTGAAAAAAAAAATGTAGCGTAGAATACGAGTTTATTAGGTTCGAGTGGGAGAAGGAGAAGCACGGTCGAGGGCGGGGGGGGGGGGGAGGGGGAATAAATGAAGAAGGTTAAAAAATGGGTCACTGGGGCAAGCGTGGCTCGAGTAGAGTTGTGCTCTGTAAGGGTAAATTTATCATCGACCCCCCCTGCCCGACCACCCCTCTTGTCCAATTCACCGAGAGAGGTGAAGAGGAGAACGGCCGGGGCTTGGACCGCGTGCCAAAGACCGCAAAGTTTCAAAGCCCCGCTGTTGTTTTTTTTTTTTCGATACTCCCGGAGATGTACCGTAATTTGAAGCCAGCAAAGGATCCGACTGATCTGTCCAAAAGTAGGGAAAAAAAAAAAAAGAAAAATATCCAAACAAAAAGTAGGAATGGAAATTTCATTGATGTCGTTTGGGGCTCGGTGTAAAGAGGAAAAGAAAGAGAAAAAAAAAAAACATCGAAGGAAAGCTACGGTGCGACGAGGTGGAGGCCTAGGGTGCAGGCAGCCGCCACCTAGCGGCGACGGTTTGTACGAAATGGATCAGGGCCTAGGATGACATGTCGAAAAGCATCAAGCGATATAAGGATGACCCTCCTAGCATTGGCTTTGCCAAAACGATTGCTAAACCCAATGAGAGGAAAGAGGCTGGTAACAATTATTGATATGCTAATTGCTTGGGTTTGTTTGGGTTTGCATAAACCCCCCCCCCCCCCCCCCCCCCCAAAAAAAAAAGCTCACGTGACATGCCACCCTAAGCATCAAGCATTGGGATCTGGCCGGATATACGACAACTACAGATTTGTTTGGATTAGCACGTAAGATCTGCAAGGCCGTCAAGGAATGTGCACTTATATTGATGACTGTCAACTGTCATGGGGCTCTTTACAGTCCTCGTGGAAGCTGATCGTCATTTTGCTTCCTCAAGCTCGGATAGGTCTCACGACGACGATCATTCGAATCTTCGTCGATGCCTCGGAAGAGGTCAGTACTTGCCGCGGTCGATTTTCATCTTGCACATACATCAGGCTTGTCGGCAACTGGCTGAAAGTTGCTAAGAAGCGAATGATGAAAAATGGAGCTCTACCAGCCGAGCGGTGACAATTTATTCGCAAAGCCTTCAAACCCTGCACCCTCTTTAAGCAAGAACGTTGGCAGTGTCTGGCTGAGTGAAAGGCGAAAACGGATATGTGGGGATGAAACGATGTAATCGCACGTGAAAGGCCTTGGCGACCGTTGCGGCTTAATTGCATTGATAGGAAAGATAAGGGATGAGAGCCAGTCTATTGGAATACGTCCCACGTCTTTCTCGCATCTTGTCTTATCCGCGAGGCGACTCTATCTTTCTTCGAAAAGGTGTTTGATGTTCTTTCTTTTTCTTGATGGCGCATCAGGCTGAGGGTGCGCTGAAGGAGGCTAGGCAGTGACGGGAGTAACCTTGCTGTTGCGATGAGTCAGATTCCCCCCCCGACCCCGAACCCCTCGTAGACCGAGGAGAATCAAGTGCCTTTTCTTTTATCGCGCCAGACCAAGCCCCCCTCGGACTCTTCACACAATTCCCAACCCCCCCCCCCCGACCCCACCACCCGATTGCTTTAAGACCTTGAGATTCGCGATACACGAAAAGATTGCAGCCCGTCAGTTGGATACTGAACGACCAGTGTGGAAAATTCGGCTGGCTAATCCGCGATTTGTGTGATATCGCAGGGCCACACTTGATCTGGTATCCGGGTCTGATCAATTGGGCCCAGCTGGGATCAGTCATGCCACGATCAGGAATGATTGGGCCCAGCTGGGATGAGCCATGCCTCGAACAGGAATAATTCGACCCAGCTGGGATGAGCCATGCCTCGATCAGGAATGATTGGGCCCAGCTGGGACGAGCCATGCCTCGAACAGGAATAATTCGACCCAGCTGGGATGAGCCACGCCTCGATCAGGAATGATTCGACCCAGCTGGGACGAGCCATACCTCGATCATGAATGATTCGGCCCAGCTGGGATGACTTTTGCCTCGATGTGGCAATGATTGAGCCGAGCTGGGCAGGCTCCCCGATCCGATGGAAAGTTACACACTCCGGACCGGATATCAAAAGTGGTGCGATAAAGGGCTCGAAAACTTTTGAATTGCCTTCAACGTCTCCACCCTAGTTCTCTACGAGCCTCCGAATCCACGAGAGTCTTCAACCTCCTCCGCCCCCGATTTTATGGTGTCTTATCGTTCGACAAACTCCAGGGATGGAGAAGAAGAAACAAAATGTAAATTTTTCAAATCGAATTTCTCCCCTCTCTCGGCAGGAAGAGACTTCCTCCCTCGATGTGGCATAACTGATAGCCGAGTTTTTTTCTTTTCTTCTTTTACGTATCGAGTTGCGTCGCAGCTGTTAACGTTGAAGGTACCTTGGGGCCGTTCGGGGCAATTACGCGTGGCGAAAAAAAAAAAAGAAAAATATACGCTCGAGCCTAAGCTTTACGAGCTTGCCTCGAACGACCTCGGCGATTTTATCGCACCATCGGGACGGGGGGGGGGGCGCGTTGAGGTTATGGGGAGGATAGGGCAACGAGAGAAGGTTGAAGTCACGTCGAATCCTCTTGACGAGAAATAGCTGGATATTTACGTGCGTAATAAAAAAAAATGGCGCTCACTTCCCAACGGGATCGAGGGGCTGCAAAGGTTAGGTTGTCTCTTCCGGGGGTCTCTCGGGACTGGGGATAAAAAAAATCCTCTCGGCCATTCCATCAGTGGGAATTATTCGGAACAATTGGCATTGGGCGGTCTGAGGGACCGCGGGAGGAGGAAGCTGAAGAAAAGTCTGCCTTCCGACGGATTTCTTCTTGGCGGAAGGGATGACAAAGTTGCTCGAAAGTTGAGTGGATACATTGCAAACCGAGTTTATAAATCCGCTTTAACTTGACCCCCCAAAGCGTTACCATTTGTCCCCCTCTCTTCATCCTGAGCCAAAAGTCCTTCTCCTAAAAAGTCTTATCGTGAGAAAAGCAAAAAAAAAGAAATCCAAGAATAAACCGAGAGAGCTAAAAAAAAGTCTGCAACTTTCGAGCAGCAAAGCCCCCGACGGCGTTAGTTCACCGACGCTCCCGTTCAGGTGGCGCTCCTCTTCGATGCTTTCTAGTTCAATGACGCTACCGCGCAGATGGCGCTGGCACTGGCCATTTCGTATCGCTCTATCGCACAATCTCGTTTACCCGTTGCATCCCTCATTAGGGATTGATTTTTCTTCGAGAAAAAAAAAATCCTTTCTCGTTGCAACCTCGACACCTTCCATGGAAGCATATCTTTGAAAATTTCATTCATCCTCAACGGCTCAGGCCATTGTCTATACGTCAGTCAATCGTACGCTCGGTTTTTTTTTCTTTTCGTCCACCCTATTGTTTTTTTTTTCGTCTGCCACTTGGGGTTTAGTTCCCACCCCCCTCACTCCCCCGTCTCTCGTCTCTCGCGAGCTTAATACCTCGCAATCCCTTGGAATCTCGGTTCGTCAGAGACGAGGGTTGATTCTCGAAAGAAACGAAAAAACATCAATACGATCAGCCAAAGCTTTGGTTGTTTACTCAGAAATTTCCAATGGAAATTCACCGATGCTCGAAGGATTTCCAACCCCTTGTTTATGTTTTTTTTTTTCACCCTCCGCTCTCGTGTCTCGCTCGCGCAATCTTCGGCGATCCGTGACCGTTTTTTTTTTCTCTTCTTTTCTTTCTTTCTTCTGTCCACCTTGGTAAAGAACTCATTATTGTTTTTTTTCCACCCCCTAATCCTCCTACCCTCAAATACACTCGATTTTTCGTCCAAGCGTAACTAAACAAATACGAAGGATCGATGATGAAAAAAAAAAAAAAAAAAACGGAAAATCTCGTCAAATCAAGCGTCATGAGTTAATGGAGCTAGCGTTTTTTTTTTCGTTCCAGCAATTCTACAGGAAATTGCAGACTTTCGCGTGTTTCGAATGACGATGATTGATCGCACGCGGGCCTAAAGGAGACGCGGAGGGACGTTGAACAAAAAAAAAAGAAAAGAAAAAAGGAGAATGACTGCTGTGCTACGAGAAAAAAAGAAAAGGTCATCGATTGATCTCTCTCTCTCTCTCTCTCTCTCTCTCTCTCTCTCTCTGTGCAACTTTACCTGGGCTTCGAACATGCGAATAAGACATTACGACGTGCTATTTCGTAATTTTTTTTCCGCTCCACCCCCCCGCACCAACCCCCAGCTTTTTTTCCTTTCCGTTTGCTCTTTTTTTATTCAGGACCTTCGTCCTTTCTGTTTCCAACCAATCAGCGAGCCTTTCTCTCTCTCTCTCTCTCTCTCTCTCTCTCTCCCCCTCTCTCTCTCTCTCTCTCATCTCTCCCCACACTAATCGATTCTTTGTTTTCTCTTTTCTCCTTTTCGTTTTGTTTTTTTTTTCCCCCCTATTAACCCTTTTTTTTCTTCCTTCCTGTTAGAGGTGTACGCGCGAGCGAGTTTGCGAAGTTCTGAATACGAGCGAGGCACCTCTTGTTCGAGGTTTTTTTTTTGTCAGGGCGTCGGAGGCGAGTTTTTGTTTTTTTTTTCTTTCTTTTTAATACCTGTTTCTCTTTGTCCTCCGGTTGCAAGTCCGAGGGGGTCGGGGAGGGCGCGGGGGTGGCTGAGAGAAGAAAAAAAAAAAAATGTCGGCCCTTGGCCACTCGCGATAGAATTTTTTTTTTTTTTTGTTCACCCTTCTGGTCAATTACCCCGTGACATTTTCGTACGACTGTACGTTTTTTTTTTCTGCAACCACTGAGTTGCTCACGCAATTAGTTTTTTTTTTCTCCGAACGCTGTCGACTGTTTGGGTTAAGATTTTTTTTAATTCACAATATTGTCATGTCGAAGAACAATGTAAAAAAAAAAAAGAAAAATTGCGCACGTGAGAAAAAAAAACATTTACGCCTATGACTCGTTTTCGATGGGAATTTTTTTCTTTTTTTTTTTTCGTTAATTGCTCGTGCAATTGCGGTTGGTATATTTGTGTCGGTGAAGAGTTGGATCTTTGGTTCGTTGCGTTCCGTCGTTGTGTTGTGTTTTTTTTTTTTTTTTTTTTTTTTTTTTTCAAGTTGTCAAAGAAAAAGTGAAGAGAGGCTTAGGCATTGGATACGGTATAATATTCACCTGTTCCATTTTCACCGCTCGGTCGTATACGAGCGTCGTAACTTGCCGGCCCGAGGATTTGATCGAGGACCTCCTTCTCCTTCATCCTGAAGTTCTCACCTTCCTCCCGCGCACATCTGAAGCGAGGAAATCACAAAAAACAAAACAAAAGCTCGCAATTTTGTGGAAACGGTGAGCAACAGCAATGAAACGATGAAAGTTTTGAGGTTAGGTTAGGTTTTTAGTTTCTAGGCAGCTAGAAAAAGATGGCGACCATGGATACCAAAAGGAAAAAAAAAGTGACGCAGTCTTCGAGGCTAGGACGAAGACGAATAAGTTTTACTCAATTTCACAGGCTTCGAAGGATATCGCGGCCATTTTGTGGCCTGTTGTGTGTTAGGTTAGGTTTTTAGTTTCTAGGCAGCTAAAAAAAACATGGCGACCATGGATACCGAAGGAAAAGAAAAGTGACGCAGTCTTCGAGGTTAGGACGAAGACGAATAAGTTTTAATCAATTCCGCGGCCATTTTGTGGCATTTGAGGCTACCCATCATTCGTGTCTCTCGTGTTTACGCCGTGTTGCGCGCGCAGAAGTCTCTATAATCGAATCCGTGATGAGCTTTGTTGTCACGTCACAATTTTTGTTCTTTTCTTCTTCTTCTTCTTCTTCTTCTTCTTCTTCTTCCGTAAGCGTAAACAAGGCTGTTGGGAGAGGGCAGCTTCGATGCGTGGGAGGTGTGTGTGTGTGTGTGTGTGTGTGTGTGTGTGTGTGTATGCGGGAGGCGGGGGCGGAGTTTGCGCGTGATACCGCTATATGCGAGTAACAACGGGATGTTGATGACGACGTGGAGCGAACAATAACACGTTTAACAGGCCTGGTGACTCGTGGAAAGCTACTGGCTAGGGTTTCGACAGGGATTTTTCAAGCCCTGAAGGGGGCCGAAAACAAGGCCAGCTAAATGGCGAAAGAGCTGGTGGCACACTCTCTGATCGGAACTGAAAGGATCGTGGTATTATGGTTGGGGGGTGGAGGTGAAGGTGTGTACGCGTCACTTGGCGATTTTGACGCTCGCTCGCCCGGGAGAAGTGACGACAGAGAGAGAGAGAGAGAGAGAGGGAGAGAGGGTTTCAACCCTTATCCTTTGCACCAGCCATTAATGAGGTCACTTCGACAGGAAACTATAATGAGGGGTCTTGGCATCGTAGATTGGTAGCTCGTGTTTATGTGCATCGACGAGCGACAATATCACAACTGGGAAAAACTCGTACGACGTCAACGCCCATCAGGTCTACCTTCAGAAAGGCTCGTAGAAGTTTCTAAACAATCCTAAAAGGTCGCTGCATTCCGAGAAAACCGAAAACAAACCCAAACCAACTCAAAGCAGCTTCTCGTTGACAATGATAAATTCCTAAAAATTCTTAGAACTTTCAAGATATTCCTAGAAGTTTCTAAAAAAAATCCTAGAAGTTTCTAAACAATCCTAAAAGGTCATTGCATTCCCAGAAAACCCAAAACAAACCCAAACCAACTCAAAGCAGCTTCTCGTTGACAATGATAAATTCCTAAAAATTCCTAGAACTTTCAAGATATTCCTAGAAGTTCCTAAAAACCCCTGGCAGTTTCTAAAAAAATCGTAGAATTTTCTAAAAAAAATCCTCGAAGTTCCTAACCATTCTTAAAGGATCATCGCATCCCGAGCAACCCAAAAAAATTCACAGCAGCTTTTCGTTACCAACTATAAATTCCTAAAAATTCCTAAAACTTTCAAGACATTCCTAGAAGTTCCTAAAAATCCCTGGCAGTTTCTAAAAAAATCCTAAAAATTCTCAAAAAATTCCTAGAAGTTGCTAATCATTCCTAAAAGGTCATTGCATATCCATCAACGCTGGTGACCAAATCCGACGATAACTTCAAGCCCCAAGAGTCGGGCAGTTCCTTCGGAACGTAACTTTTTCGGTAACTTCTAATTGGAAATTAGAATTCATATCCAAGTTTTATGGATCATTGGCTCAGGCTTCGAAATGTCGTAACTTCTCTAATGGCTTTATTGTCTCGTCTTGGGAATGTCTCGAGGCCTATTGGGCCATGACCCTGACGTGTCCTTCGCGAAGTTTTTCAATGATCTCATCGTCCATCGTCTCCTCGTCCTCATAACTCGCTGTTCTTCAGCCGTTCGTTGCTCGGTCAATTTGTTCAACGACAAAGTACGGGGCCTCCGCGTTTCTTTCGTGCAGAATCCAAGATGGCGTGAGGCGCGGAAGTCCATGGGGAAATTCACGACCGATGAGCCAGCGGCACGAGACACGGATGAAGGAAGACACGCGTGTCGAGGGTAAGCACGGAAAGTTTTCTCGGCTTGGTGAGGGTGGGGGTGGATTGAGGGTGCAATTTTTCTTCCCTTCCGAGTTAATGCGCTCGATGAAAAGCAGCCCCCCCCCCCCCCCCACGAGCTTCGAAGCTTTACGGCCACACGAGAACGCGGACTCCCAACAAATCGATATGTAATTATGGGCCGAGGATACGGAACGAGCAACATCCCCGGGGTCCTCGTGTTGGGAGAACCCCCGCCCCCACTATCCCCCCCCCACCCACTTCGCGAAGCCGGACGAACGTATCGAATGAAAAGTCGGACGTGCATAAAATCGCCAATCTCTAGTTCATGACTAGAAGTTACCAGAACTCCCACTGGTATTTCCAGTAGATGTCGCAGCAGCTTCTCCCTGCCGACTATAATAGTTGATCAAGGACGAGCCTCGACCTTCCGGTTCATCAAGGACCAGCCCTACTTCCGGTTGATCGAGGACGATCCTCGAACTTCCAGTTGGTCAAGAACCAAAAAAAAAAAGAGAGAACTCGAGGTCGCTTTTAACATCAAGAAGAAGATGTCTTCGGTAACCGAAATCGCCATGTTTTTTTTTGTCCCCTTTTACCCTGGACGCAAACCTTTCTTCTTTTTTCCTCCCTTCACAGGGGATAATAAGCAGCGACGAAATATTTAAGCCGGTCTGAAGCCCGAGGCTAATCTCTGATGAGAAACTACCCCTTGCCATCGCGCAATCCCCCCCACACCCCCAACTCTTGCCCCCGCCTACAATCCCTTTGGTTGATGCACATTGGTGGTCTTACTTGTTCAACGGTCATAGCCCCAGCGGTCATCTGTCCTACCGAACTATCCAACCCTATTCAGGGAATATCTCTCTGGGCTGTCCAGAGTCTCTCATTTCCACCAAAATGCACGTACACGTACACCTCTAGATTTGGAAAATTGTTGGAATAAATTTCAACATCTGGCCTGGCCCAATGTCTGAGAATGTACTGCCGTGGTACTGTCTCTTGCCTCATGTTTTATGTACAGCGGCGAAAACTTGGACGTGGCGAGTTTCGGGGATGGAGCAAGAAGACACGTACCACCACCCCCAATCTGAATTTCACCACGAAATACAACTTTGTACGAGGTCAATGTGGGTGGTCTTTGTTTTTTTTGTCTCTGCTCTTTCTCGCTCTTGGGAACACTTTGGAATGAATTCATTTTCGGGAGCCTTAGGGGATGTTAGTCTTGGAGGGCGGAAAAATAAGTATTGAAATTACAATGATTTTTTTTATCGGACTATTAAATGTATAAAATAATTTTTATTTTTCACAAATACGTTGTCGTATTCGTGAACAATTTATAAAAAAAAAAGCAATGAAAAATAACAAACAATGGCGGATCTACGAGTCGTCTAGTTTAGGAACATCTTTTCGAACTGGTGGACGAAATATCTCGAAATCTACTCAACCGATTTCAATGAAATTTATACCAAATATTCTTCATAGTATTATCTAGGATTTAGGATAAGGACTCTTTTTCGATTGGATCACGCGTTTATTTTTTATTAATTTTTTAAAACAAAAATTTGCTTAAAAATCAGATTTTTTTGTTCAAACAGCTGTCATTTCTACAAAAAAAATGTTAAAAATGTTTTCCCTCCGCTAAACTTTAGCTACTATCTTTATCAACGAGAAAATATTTTTTCTGAATTTTTCCGACGATGCCTGACGGAGAAAAAAATTCCACCATCGGCAAGGATTTTCGAAAAACGAGTTCTACATGACAACATACCCTCCCCTTGATTTTTTAATTCGTTTTTTTTTTTTTCTAAATTCCTTCGTGAAAATGTATTTGTGAAAAATATTATTTTATACATTTAATAGTCGCGTGAAAACGAAATATTAATTTTTTAATCTATTTTACACCTTAATTCGTGAAAGGGAAAGAGAAAAAAAACAAAAAGTTGAACCGTAGCGATGTTTGGGGTTGAAAAATGTAAAAAGAGAAACTCTGGGGGGGGGCGACAACGCGAGATACACAGCAGCGGGGGGGGGGGCGGCGAGGGGGAGGGGGATGATGGTGGTGTTTTAAGCTCGTGGAGAAGCTTGTTAGGGCTTCGAAGCACTTGACAAGGCTTAACGACTGCAGTTTGAAACACGCGAGACACAGAGCTAGAGGCAAAGAGGGTGGAGTTACCGGTCGTAGAGGTACGAGAGCGAGTAAACAAACGGTTCGTGGGCCCGTTCGTGTGTGTGTGTGTGTGTGTGTGTGTGTGTGTGTGTGTGTTGTAGAGCTCGATCAACAAGTGTCGCGGAATGTGATCGAGCCCGCTTAATTTCCATACTGAACAAGTAAAGAACATCCACCCGCGTAACAAACGTCAAAATAATTATATCGCATAAACAACCGTCTGCTCGTATGCAAAATTCGTCATTGTCAAAATTATTCTCGTTCAATTTGAATAAAAATAAAAATAAAACAAACAAAGATAAATAAATGAAAATAATAAAACAAAACCCAAACAAGAATAAATAAAAATGATAAAAGAAACCCAAACGAGCCCAAACAAAAATAAATAAGTAAAAATAATAAAACAAACCCAAACGAAAATAAATAAATAAAATTAATAAAAGAAACCCAAACGAAAATAAATAAATAAAATTAATAAAAGAAACCCAAACGAAAATAAATAAATAAAATTAATAAAAGAGACCCATTATTACACATAACTCTCTACGTTTAATTTGAATTAAAAAAAAAACGCGTGGCGCCATCTGCCGTCACTGAGACACCGCGAACATAACCTCAAACCGATACTGGGGGGGGGCAAACATGAATTTTACTCACCTCGTGGAGTGTAGCAGGGTTGTCAGTAACACTACCAACGGTAGTACTCCAGGCCACATAGCGGCGGCCTGAAAAGAAGAAAAAAAAAGAACATCAACGTAACTCGAAAATCATCGGCAATAAAAAAATCGGCAAAAAAAGTATCGGCAAAGTCACAGCTCCTGCAAAGATGTACGAACTTTCTGAGTCTGTATTTTTTTGCGTTCACGAGAGCGCTGGATTCCGATAGGAACGTGCCGATCGGCCGATCGGCAAAAAAAAAAGCGTATCGGCAACGTCATAGCGCCTGCAAAGATTTACGAACTTTCTGAGTCTATTTTTTTGCATTCACGAGAGCGCTGGATTCCTATAGTAGCCTGCCGATCGGCCGATCGGCAAAAAATCAGCATCGAGTGAGATCTTTTACGAGAAGAGTTCGACGGCGCGACAAGCTCGTCGAACCCTCTCAATTTTCAGTCTCCCCTTGCATCTTGAAATTATCGTACTCCCATTGGAACAATGAAAAAAGGATAACTGCGAGCTTTGCCAGGCGGGGTGGGGGTGGGCGGGGGAGGGGGTGCAGGGTATTCAAAGGAAAGGGCCGAGAGCTACGACAACCCCACCTGCGCCGAGGGGACGCCGCGCGGTTGCGTAAAATCAATACAATTCCAAAGTGCGAGGGAGGGATGAACAGACTGAGAGAGAGAGAGAGAGAGAGGGAGAGAGGGTTGAAGGAGGGAGACTCGTAGATAAGTAACTTTACGCCAATAAATCGTGATTAAATCGAGTTAACGGGAACGTGACTTTAATTTCCGAAAAAGCCAACAGATTGATTGTCACCCCTTTCCGTGGAACTTCCGCGTCTCTGCGTCTCGCGCAACTCCCCGCCCCCCGCCCCAGCAGGGTGGGAGGATCGACCGATTCACCCTCCGACAAACCCTTATCTATTTTCATCAGGATATTGACGCCGGTTTGTATCACTCTCGACGGCGCTTCTTTTTTTTTTTTTTTTTTTTGTTTCTTCCTCGAGGCCTGTTTTTCACGCCCCAGGCAGAACGGCTTCATGTCCCCCCATGTTTTCTTGCCTCGGCAAATCCTTCGAGTCCGTATTTCATCCCCCATGCCGAGGAGATTTCGTGTATCAAAGAGGCTCGAAGAACAGGCTCGAACCGTCGAACGAAACATTTCTAAAAAAGCTTGAAAAGGAAATGGAGGGTGTCCTGGGGGGCAGCCCCCCCTCCTTGACCCCCCCCAGAACCCCCTCCATTTCCTTTCCACCCTCAACTGCTCCCAACGTCTTAGCCCCAAGACCCCAAACTCCCTTCATCCCCTTTTCACCCCCAAACCCCCCTTGCCCCATTCCTCAACCGGTATCATTTTTCTGGCCTCGCGTTTGGGTTTGTTTGGGTTTGACAATCGTTCCTCCAGCATCCCCCATCCCCTTTCCACCCCTAAGTGCTCCCAGCTCCTCATCCCCAAGACCCCAACCCCCCTTCATCCCCTTTTCACCCTCAAACCCCCATGCCCCATTCCTCAACCGGTATCATTTTTCTGGCCTCGCGTTTGGGTTTGTTTGGGTTTGACAATCGTTTCTCCAGCATGCCCCATTCCCTTTCCACCCCCATACCCCCTTGCCCCATCCCTCAACGGGTATTATTCTACTGGCCTCGCATTTGCGTTTGTTTGGGTTTGACAATCGTTCATCCAGCATCCCCCATCCCTTTTCCACCCCTAACTGCTCCCAACGTCTTATCCTTCAAGACCCCAACCCCTCGTCATCCCCATTCCACCCACCAAACCCCCATGCCCCCATCCCCCAAACGGTATCGTCCCTCTGGCATCGCGTGTTCTCGAGACTTTGGGGCTCTGCTGCTGTTTTTCTTTTGCCAACTTCGACGAGAAACGACTCGAGTTTCGCTCTCTCTCTCTCTCTCTCTCTCTCTCTCGCTCTCTTGTACCAAAACACTTTTACGGAATCATTTTTCACCGTGAGCCTGGGCGAACCCCTTGTATATATTTATATATATATATATACATGTAGAGAGAATATGTATACATAAGGCAAATGTATATAGAGAATACTTGTCGACTGAACCCTCCCCAACTATTACCCCACCCCCACCCCCCACCCCATCCCACCAACCCCCCCTGTGCTCTTCCATCTGTTACGCGACTCGTTAAAATAACACGCGAAAGTTCGTGTAAACTGATGTTGCCTCAGCTTCCGCTACCCACTTGCCGAGCTTGCCGAGGGGGATGAGCGAAACGATGAGAGAAGAATCGAGAATAAGAGCGAAGAGTCGGAGACGAGAGAAACCAGGGGTGGGGAAAGGGGAGCTGAAGGGTTGGAGGTTAAGACGAGGGGTGTTGGAGGGCAAGCTTGAAGGGCGAAAAGAAAATGTTTATCGTGAACATTTGTGGAGGAAACCCGAGGGTGTTTTTGTTTTTGTTTTTGTTTTTTTTTTTTTTGCTTCACGGTCTAGTGAATTTTCGAGTTTGTTTGGAATTTTTGTCAAGAGGTATGCGAAAGGGTCGCAACTTTTTCGAAGTGAAAAAATAGACAAAAAAAAAAGAATGATCACGAAATACGTTTGGGTTTGCTGTCAAAGGGATGAAGAATAAAAAAAAAAATCGCATAATTTGGCAAAAGGTAGACTTTTCTTTTTTTTTTTTGCGTGACTCGGAGAATTTTCGTTTGGGTTTGTGGGAATGGAGATTTTTTTTTTTCGGGCTTTGAAAAATTGTTTCGAAGGGTGCGGTGAAGCGTAAGGAATTTCCAGTGCAATGGGAATCGTTCGAGACTGAGAGAGGAAAAAAAAAAGGGAAAAAAATATCGCGATGTCTAACGGGCGCGGGGGCGGAGGGGGCGATGGGGGTGAAATAGTTGAGAGGTTCATTCTCGACGGTGGCTTTTCCTCGTGGCTCGTACCACCCGGGCTCTTTCTTTCTTTATTTCTTGTTTTTTTTTTTTTTGCGAACGATTCCAGTCTTTTTTATTTTTTTTTTAAGGTGAAAGCTGCGCATTGGGGGCGGATACATGCGCTTTTGGGAAGATAAATCCCGGGCGTTCATCTTAACGGAGAGAATATCTCATTCTCACGGGCGGATACGTGGTACGTGGTAATCGGGAGCCTGTCTGACCGAACGTCTGGCCTCTCGGACCTATTCACTCCCGGGAGACCGCGAGCTGAGAGAGGAGAGAGAGAGAGAGAGAGAGAGAGAGAGAGAGAGAGAGAGAGAGAGAGAGAGCGATTCTCCAGCCACCTTTTGGAAGTAGTCCCAACGTCTTTTTCCCTAAAGTCCATTTTTTTTTCCCTCCTTCGCAGCCCTTCGCCTCCCACCTTTAAATTTCACTCAGTCGGGAAGACTTCCGGCAACTCCACTCCTCGTCATTTATCACTCGCGTGTTATTCCCGCAAAATAAGTCTCGGCCGAGTTGAAACGAGAAATTCGAACGCGTGTCTTGGATCGTTCATTTTCGTTCTCTTGGAAAATTACACTTTCGAACTTTTTTATCTTGGAACGAAAAAAAAAAAAAAAAAAAACAACCCAAACAAACCCAAACGAGTGCGAGAAACGCGTGTCTCGATCGTCCCTTTGGGTTTGTCTTCGAATGTTACTTTTTCGAAACTTCTACCTCGGTACATACAAACCCAAACAGACCCAAACGAGAGCGAGAAAAGCGTGTGTCGATCACCTAGATTTTGGTTTTTCTTCGAAAATTAAATGATCCGAGGACGAGACTTTGTGGTCGGTGAAGCGAGATTGGCTGGAGGGCAGTTAAGGCAGGTGGAATCGCGTTCCATGCGATCGCTTATCCGGAATATAATCTCCAACAATAATAAAGTTCTTATTCGCCACGAAGAAGTTTCATTCAATAACTTGAGTTTATATGCTCCCTGCAGAACCACCCCAACACCCCCAACCCCCGTGCGGTATTAATCCCCGACTGGAGTAAAATTGCGCTCGGTTTTGGCCGAGTCGAGAGAGAGAGAGAGAGAGAGAGAGAGAGAGAGAGAGAGAGAGAGAGAGAGTGAGTGAGAGAGAGAGTGGGAGAGAAAGAGAGGGAGAGAGAGAGAGAGAGAGAGAGAGAGAGAGAGAGAGAGAGAGAGAGAGAGAGAGAGAGAATTTAATCGTTTACACGCTTGGCCCTTTCACGAGATATGGAAGAGCACGTCCCAAATCTCTCAAGCATCTTCCATCGAATTATAATAATCTATTTTCAAAGGGCCTCCCCTTTCCCCCCCTCTCTCTCTCTCTTCCTCAAACCCAAACAAACAAACAAACCCAAATCTCTCGAGCATCTTCCCCCTGAATCTTCCATTGAATTATAATAATCTATTTTCAAAGGGCCTCCCCTCTCTCTCTCTATCTCTCTCTCTCTCTCTCTCTCTCCTCCTCTCCATCTCCGTTGGCTTCCTTGATTTGAGCACGTTGGCCTGATCCTTTATCAGGAACGTGATTGCACGAAAATCCCAATCCCCCTACCATTTCTCTCTTTCCCAATCTCCCTTTCCCTCCTCCCCCACACCCCCCGCAATTTTGTCAAGACACCCCTTGATACCCTTGAATAAAAATGCCACTTGGAGGAGACGTGCATTTTTTCTTTTTTTGCCTTTCTTTCCGTTTAACTGTCGCTCGTTTCCTCAAATCCCTCCGTTCGCCCCCCCCCCCCCCCCCCTGGCCCCGCCTAGTCCTCCATCATAGATCCTTGAACGTGCTTAAGCTGCTGAATTCGTAGCCACGACTTTGAAGAACACAGAGCATGGCCAACCCCCCTACCCCGACCTACCCCCTCGCCCTGCAGCCTCCCGGGCGTTTATCGGTGCGACAGAATTCGGCCCTTTTTTCGTTTCTCGTTCGTGGCGGGAAATACGAATACTGCCTCTTTACAAAACGGTATTAAGAGTGAGACAGAGCGAGTGGTGAAGAGGAAGAGAAAGAGAGAGAGAGAGAGAGAGAGAGAGATAGAGAGAGAGAGAGAGAGAGAGAGAGAGAGAGAGAGAGAGAGAGAGAGCCATTTGTCTGGCGCGTCTTCTTGTAGGGGGGGTCGGCGGCGAGGGGAGGCGGGGGTGTAAAGATAAATGAAAGGCAAACACCGAGCCGAATGAGGAGGTCGTGTTATCGCGTTCCACCGTTCCTTCATCATCCGAGAATGAGATTTTCTCTGTCGTCTCGCGTACTACTCACTTTCCGCTACCATTTACGGCAAAGAGTCGTGGGTGCGGGGGCGAGGGGGCGAGGGGGGGGGGGGGGGGAGTGGGAAGCGGAAGAAGGAAGTTGCAGAAGGAAAAGAAGATTTCCTGGCCCTCGTCTAAAGGGCTATACGTTACGAAACATTGCGAATGAAAATGAAATATTGCCTCTCTTGGTTGGTTGATCGCCTCGCACGCGTGATCCCCCGCGAGACCTGGAGAAAAACGCCCACGCTCGTTCAAGAAACCTCTCTCTCTCTCTCTCTCTCTCTCCCCTCTCTCTCTCGCTCTCGCCCTTTGCGAGATGGGACAATTTTTCTTTCACGAGATCGTTACACGCTCACCCTTCGCACCTTCTCGTTTCTCACTTGGTCTACACGAAGGCCCTAAACACGTGTCACTCTTCCCACACGTACCTCCCACCAACACCCACGCACTTGTGTGGAGATACGTTTATTCGAGAGACGCCGCGACGTCGCATCATTCATATAATGATATAAATGATAAATATAAAATATATTAATTATTTGATATATATTGAATATATTAATATATAATAATATAATATATATTATTATTTATTATTTATATAATAATATATATTTTATATAATATAAAATATATATATTATATAATTAATATATTATGTAATATCTTATATATATAATACATTAATTATTTAATATATATATAATATATATTATATTATTATATTATATTATATATATTATAATATATTATATATTATATTATAATATATTATATATTATATAATATATATTAATATATAATAATATATATTTTATTATTATATATTTATTTATTTATTATTCCTCATTGACAAAATCCTGAGTAGAATTTGGCCTTTCAGGGCGACGGGCCGAATGACATCACGATTGGCACCCTCGTATAAAATCATTTCGAGTAACGAGGCAATCGCTATTTGCACGAGCGGATGGTGTCTCATCGCACAGTCTTGTCGACATGACAGGCTTGAAATTATATATACATATATATATATATATATATATATATATCAAGCTCACACGACGAACAAGCACATCCGGCTAGGATCAGCAAACAGTCGCGAAACCCCACCACGATTAAAGCCACGTAGCAAATGTTGCAGACTTCCGGTCACCGGGAGATTGGTCGTAGGATCGAGCAAATTGCACTTCCGGCCACGACAAATTGCTCGATGGAAACGAAACTACAGGATCGCGAGGTCTAGCAACCAAAAAAAAAAAAAAAAACCCTTTCCAAGTGTATCAGCAAACCCAAACCTCAAAAAATGTCAAGTTTGGTTTTATTTTTTATTTTTGAATCTTTCAAAAGAAATGGCCTGAGTGAACGAAGCCTTTGGCCATCGTCTCGAGGATATCGCGTGTTTGGAAATTGCTTCGATATCCGGCAATCGATGAGACGCTTCGCGATTCCAAGTGCCCGAACTTCGACGATAATAAATCTTGTTAAACTTGCGCTCCGGCGGCGGAGGGGGGAGGGGGAAGAGCCTCTCTCTCTCTCTCTCTCTCTCTCTCTCTCTCTCTCTTTCTCTCTTCCTCCCCCGCCCCATCCTTAGAACTAAAAAAAAAACAGTTAATTGCAATCCTTTCAATTGCGAGTTGCAATTAACATCGATTAATTCAAATAAATTAATTGCAACACGCAATCAATAGTCAATTGCGATTAACTATTTTTTTTTAGTCATTTAACGAACCGATTGGAAATTTTTCTTCGTTAACTTGCGACTGTTAAGTTAACCTTCGTTAACTTAACAGTCGCAAAAACCCAAAGCAAGCAATTCCAACAATCCCTGCGCCACCTTTGATCAACCGCGAGGCTGACACCGGTGGGGGTGGCTGGGGGAGGGCGTGGGTGGGCTGCACCCCCCCCCCCCAAATCGTTCAATCGTACCGTGATTGCCACGATTGGTTACAATGTCTAGAAATGTTCGTATGTCACGGCTAGAAATGGAAAGCAGCATCATCATCATCATCATCATCATCATCTCACGTTGGTTTGTTCGCTCGAGCAAGCGAGAGGCTTGCTGGACCAACAGGCTTGATGAAGATTGCTTGGGTCGTTGTGCGGTAAACAAGAGAGAGCCCTGAATGACAGGAGTGGTTGGGGCCATTGCGGGGCTTCGCGGTGAAGATCGTTTCGCCGGGAAGCCCCGGGGGGGGGGGGCGGGGATTGTGGGGGAGGAACGAAGAAACGTCATGTGGCGCGAGGGTTGAAAGAGAGAGAGAGAGAGAGGGGAGGAGGAGAGAGAGAGAGAGAGAGAGAGAGAGAGAGAGAGAGAGAGAGAGAGAGAGACTATCAAGCCGTGAAATATGGAGGAACATCCATCAAGGTCGTCAGCACTTTGTTCGCGCCGAGGCAGCGGTATGTGCATCTCGTTAGTTTAAATTTTTTTTTTTTTTTTTTTGAGGTTACATATACACATCCTGGGATCTCTGTATCCCCTGGTGGGGGGGGGGGGGGTGAGGCTGAAGGGGGTGGGTTGCGATGACGCGCGCAGCAGGAATGTACAAGTGTTAAGGGTAACTGTCGACAAGCAAATCGGGTGTAGCCGCGGCGAGTGTGACGGACTCTACATAGTTTTACCACTCACCCCCCCCCCCCCCCCCCCCCCCCGCCCACGCAACTACCCCAATCACCCTACAAAAGTCATACACCCTTTACACGACAGCCTGTTTTCTACCGGCCCTCCCTCCCTCGCCATGATTTGTGCAGGAAAATGTGTCCTCAAGTGTCCAGGTGGGAGACTTTGGGCTGGAACTATGGAGTAACGAGAGATATTCGTTGATTCGTATTAATTGTTTTTGGGCTTGAGTCAATGAGGTACAAAGCTAGAACGTTTTTTTCCTCGTGGAACTTGTTCGTGACAAGTTCCGGGACACGCTCGGGAAACAAATTCAGTACTTGTTCGGGACAAATTCGGGACAAGTGTCGGAACTTGTTCGGGACAAGTTTCGCCACGATGGCGAACAACTTGATCACTATTTTTTTTTTCGTAGTCACACCGCGTACGACACTCCCATTGGGATTGCCAAAATGTCCCGTGCCTTGTCGGGCCCGATACTTGGCGGAACACGGTAAAACGGTATCACGTTGGAAGTTCCGATGAAGAATTGACGCCAGGATCGTTGGAAGATTGCGTGAAAGATTGTTCGACGCTTGTAAGGATATTCAGCGGTTTGTTTGGGTTTGTTTGGGTTTGCTTGGACGTTCTTTGGGTTTGTTTGAGTTTGTTGGACATTCTTTGGGTATTGTTTTGTGTTTGCTTGCCTTTGTTTAGCTTTGTTAGGGGTTTGTTAGAATTTGCTTGGCTTTGTTTGGGTTTGTTAAGCTTTGCTTGGCTTTGTTTAGCCTTGTTTGGGTTTGTTTGGGTTAGGAATAAAGCTCAGTGATTGGATTGTCTCCGCACCGTGAAAGTGAAAGAAAAAAAAAAGGTCACTTTTTTCATTGTCTTACGAGTCACGTCACCACCGGTGTCAGGTTTTAGGCACTATTTAATTATCCGATGCGGCATCGTAACGAAAAGTTTTCCAACAACAACAACAACAATGCGCCGGGGGTGATTGGTGCGGAGAGAGAGAAAGAGAGAGAGAGAGAGAGAGAGAGAGAGAGAGAGAAAAAAAAGGAAAAAAAAAAGAAAATGGCAAAGAAAGCAGGTAGTTTGCTCTTACCTGGAGATGACGAAAATCCTAGGCAATCGAAGCCCAACTGCTGCGCGTAACAGATGACATGGCGCCCACCGATATTGCTCGGATGATGATAGATTGGAGTTTTTTGTTTTTTTGTTTGTTTTTGTGTTTTTTTTTTCTTCGTTTTTTTGTTTTCCGTTTTTTTTTCCCTTTCCTTCTTCCCCCACGGTCGCCCGTTTATAACGCAAAAAAAAAAGACCGCCGCCGATCCTATCCCGTCGCTCTCGTATCCTGGACTGGCTCGTAGTCGTGAAGAGGCCTAAAGCAACTCACTAACCGACAGGGCGAAAAAGGCTCTCTCTCGCTCTCTCTCTCTCTCTCTCTCTCTCTCTCTCTCGCTCTCTCGCTCTCTCGCTCTCTCTCTCGCTCTCTCTCTCCTCTCTACCTGGTTGCTGGTTCGCTATTGATCTCGGCCCAGACGAGAGAACCGACCGTGTACGACCCACGCAGACGCTTAGCGTTGCGGCGTCGCTTTAGCAACGTGACGTCATTCCCTTTCAACTACCCCCCCCCCCTGCCCACTTCCTCCCCCACCCTTCGAAGAGCCTCATCCAGCAGCCTCCCTTCGCACGGAGCTCTTCGTCTCACTCTATGGCTGGTCCCTCACCTCACCAACCGCGTCCTCTTCCGCCCATCCGCCACAATTCCCGATCTCAACCCTTACCTCGACCACCCCCTCGAACCCTCCGAGCCATCCAGCCACCGCCAACCCCTCCCCCGCGCCCTCTAGCTCAGTAGACACCCTCGTGTGTCCCAATGACGAGGAGACTCTGCGCCACGTCGAATCATACGATGCCGACACGTCTTAACTCTCTAGCCCTGTACGAGAAAGCAACCCCTCGGCGAACAACCCCCCCCCCTGAGGGATCGATATATCAATTGTTATTGTTTTTTTAATTTGTTTCTTACTTTTGTTCAAATCAGAATCAAGCTCTGCGCAACGGCGCAATTGATGCTTCAAGCTTTTATAAAAACCACCCCCTTTCGCATCCCCCAATCTCCCACCCGGAGCGACGACGATCTCTTTTTTCTTCTTACTTTTGTTCAAATCAGAATCAAGCTCTGCGCAACGGCGCAATTGATGCTTCTCGCTTTTAGAAAAACCACCCCCTTTCGCATCCCCCAATCTCCCCCCCGGAGCGACAACGATCTCTTTTTTCTTCTTACTTTTGATCAAATGAAAATCAAGCTCTGCGCAACGGCGTAATTGATGCTTCTCGCTTTTAGAAAAACCACCCCCTTTCGCATCCCCCAATCTACTCCCCCGGAGCGACAACGATCTTTTTTCTTCTTACTTTTGTTCGAATGAAAATCAAGCTCTGCGCAACGGCGCAATTGATGCTTCAAGCTTTTAGAAAAACCACCCCCTTTCGCATCCCCCAATCTCCCCCCCCCCCGGAGCGACAACGATCTCTTTTTTCTTCTTACTTTCGTTCAAATGAAAATCAAGCTCTGCGCAACGGCGCAATTGATGCTTCTCGCTTTTAGAAAAACCACCCCCTTTCGCATCCCCCCAAATGCATATTTTGTGATTTTTTTTTTCAGCCAAACCATCAAATAAATCGGAATTACAAAAAAGAAAAATGGTGCAATTAAAAAAAAAAAAAAACGCGAGGTTTGTACACATGCGAGCTTCGCGTTCTCGTCGAGACCGGAAGTGCTCTTCGGCCACTCTCCGGGCACACTCGTGCCGGATGTCATGGAGAAGACGAAAAAAATGCTTACACAGGTCTATCGAATGTAGAATGAAAAGAAAAAAACAGCAGCAAACGTGGCTTCGCTAGTTCGCAATATGTTCGGATATGTTCTTCCCACCCTCCCACGCACGCCTCACCCTCCCCCGCGCGAGCCCCGAAAACGTTAGTTCCGGTAAAAATTTTAGTCGTCCAGGCTTAATATACTCGCAGCACCCTCTCCACCCACCCACGACTCATGTTTTATTGGACAAATGCGCCAAAGTCCTGATATATTCTCGTGACGTGCCAAGATCCAAGCTTCGACGATAGATAGCGTTGCAATTTGTTTATCCCGCGTTGCGCAACGAGACGACACTCTACAGATTTTTTTTTATTGCCTTTGTGTACATTTTTTTTTATCCTGGCAATTTTAGGCACGATGAGAGCGACCTCTGTAGGAGACTGTGGCGAGAGTAGTACAAAACGTCGCCACCGCGAGGCGCTTACCTTCGTTGCTTGGGCGAAGAGACCGCTTGAAGAAAAGAAAACTAGAATTCCGCCATTGAGATGTCCAAAAGAGAGGTCGAGTGGCGGAAATGAAAACCACACACGTTCCTTTTTTTTTTCTTTTTCTTTCTTTTTTTCTTCGTTTGTTCTCGTTTACAAAAAACCTTAGTATTAAAATATTCCAATAAAACAATAAATAATAATCATGATCAATGATAAAATTAATCAATAGAAAGTTCCGGCAGTGTATGTAACATGCTAAAAGTTGGCAGGTGCCTACATCACAATAACTATATGTTGTAAAATCGTATAGGGGGCGGGACCGCGCAAGCTCTTGGGCGGACGCGCTGCTTCTTCGTCAAATGGAAATCCAATCGTTCCGTTACAATGTGAATGTCGTTTGAAAGATTAATGTACCAGTCGAGTACCGGTTCCGTACCGGTTCAGTACCGGTTTCGTACCAGTCCAGTACCGGTTCCGTACCGGTTTCGTACCAGTCCAGTACCGGTTTCGTACCAGTCCAGTACCGGTTTCCTACCAGTCCAGTACCGGTTTCGTACCAGCCCAGTACCTGTTCCGTACCAGTCCAGTACCAGTACCGTACCAGTCCAGTACCGTACCAGTCCAGTACCAGTACCGTACCAGTCCATTTAGTACTCTTGATTATCCGGGCTTGCGTTGTGGTAATTTTTTCTTTTTTTTTGGCAATCGAAAGAAAAAAAACAACGTTGTACTATCACGACTGGGTTCGATTGCCAATGGGCTTTTTTTTTTTTGCTGTTTCTTTTTCACGAGTTTACTTTACAAATTGCATGACGAACGGGTAAGCGAAATTTATATTTCCCCGTTTCTATTGTTATTTACATCGATCTTCTTTTTTTTTCTTTCTTTTCTTTTCTTTTCACGTTGCTTCGAGTGAGGTTAGGATTCCTGGGCGAGGAAACCTTCTTCTTCTTCTTCTTCTTCTTCCTTTTTCTTGCGTTCTCAATGTTTATACCCGTTCTTTCGTTTCTTTGACCTTTCCTCGGTGATATTTATTAACTATATTGTCTGTTGCCATACGTGATATATATAATATATATATGTATATATATATATATATATGTATATATGTACAACAGTGAACACGTCAGTCATGATCGTTCGTCACAACGATGAGATATAATGGCGATGTATAAAGATAGCTTCGGCTCTTCTTCTTTTTTTTTTTTGTGTTTTTCTTTTCTTTTTCGCTCAGCTCTTCTCCCTTGTTCTTTTTTTTTTTTCTTTCTTTCTTTCTTTTTCTTCACTTTCCGAAGGAAAATTCGCGCGAACACACAAAGGTGTTTGGTAGATCTTGCCTCGATTTAGCAAGAAAATTCGAGGAGCATCGGGACTCGCGAGAGAACCGCTGAGATGGCGCGACCGACGACTTTCTCTCTCCCCCCACCCCAAACCTTACCGCCCACCCGCCCACCTCGCCGATCCCGAAGTTTCGAAAATACAACATCCACGTTCAAACTTTACACGCGCGAGGTCTTTCTTTTCTTTTGTTTATTAATCTCATTTTGGCATTAAATTTACGACCCGAAAAGTTTTTTTTCTTCTTTGTAAAAACGGTACAAATTCGCGCTGAGCACGCTCTTTTTTTCTTCTTCTTCTTCTTCTTCTTCTTCTATACGTATTTTACGTAAAAAATTCTACGTTTCGATCGTTTTTTCGGGAGAAGCAGATTAAGAATTTGGAGAAATTTTTTTTTTTGTTTTTCCGACTTGTTTTATCGTCCGTAACCTCATTCTTACCTTTCTGTTTGGGCAACAAAAAAAAATGTTCCCTCCAATCACCGTTTGCGGTAGCGCCACCTGGCGACGAAAAAAAAAACAAACAAAAAGCACAAGATGGCCGCACGAGCATACGTTACTCTTTTTTTTTTTTTTGCAGACAAAGTGACATGTGGCAAATACAATTTTGACAGAAGAAAATATTTGTGTTTGGCTTTGCGCATCCATTTTTGCGCACTTCCGCTTTTCAATTAGAATTTCCCTCGAGGAGGGCGGAAAAAAAAAATCGTTTGCTAACCTCAAAACAAAAATTGGCTTTTCAAAATCTCATTCGCGTTTGCGTTAGAGGGCGCCACCGCCACCGCCCCCCCCCCACCCCCCCCCGCCACTCCGACGAATATAATTCTTAATCTGTTTCTCCGCGTTCTTCGAAAAAGAAAAGAAACAAAAAACCTCCGTTAAAGATCTACAGGTCCGCTGAAGTCACGGATAAATTGACATTTTGCCCAATAATCGTCACGCCCGGAAGATGGCGATATCGGCGATGAGGTACCGAATAACATACTTTTGTTTTTTTTTATCCCCTGCGCCGTGCGCGCCATCTGTTCTACTTTTCTCTCTTCTTTTCTTACTTCTTCTCTCTTTCTAGTCTACTCGCTATGTTAACTTCACTTTTCTTTCTTTCTTTCTTCTTCTTCTTCTTCTTCTCTTTCGCATTATTTTATTGACAGTGTCGGAGCGTTGGTTTTTTTTTTTTTTTCGCCGCGAGCTCGAGATCGTTACGTTACCGGAACATCGATCTTTTCTCGCGTTATTATTATTATTATTTATTTTTATTTTTAAGGAAGTACGATCACCGTTTCCCCGGTCAAAAAAAAAAAAGAAAAAATATGCTGCAAGATTTGTAAAAGAACATTGAAAGAAGACAACAACAACAAAAAAGTAAGGTTAATTACCGACTGTCGGTAAGGTAGGCAGCGCATTCTTTTATTTTTATTTCAAGCCAAGCCTCACCCCATTGGTCGAGGACGATTATTTGAAAATTAAAAATTGAAAGCAAACGAATCGCCGAGCGTTCTTAATTTAAAAAAAAAATGAAATAAAATAAAAAAGTAAAAACAAACAATCGAAAATTCCGAATTGTAGAAAAATGCGAACGGATCGGCAAAAAAAAAAAAAAATTAAAAAAAACGTTTTGACTCGGGATTTTGTTCTATTAAGGAAAAAAAAAAAGAAACTTTATTGAAGATTCAAAATTGAGAAAGAATGCAAACGCATCGGCGAACGTTCTTAAAAAAAAAAAAAAAAAATTGACTCGGGATTTTGGTCGAGCTTCCTTCATTGATTTATCTATACTTGTACATCTTCTATCCGACGCATTCGAATACGTTCACCCCCCCCCCCCCCTCCCCCCCGTTCGCATATATAAATCGCTCTCCATCTCTTTTTATTTCTCTCTCTCTCTCTCTCTCTCTCTCTCTCTCTCTCTCTCTCTCTCTCACGGGCGATTTACCAACGATCGGTAATTGGTTAAGATTGATCGCCATTTGGTGGCCATTGTCCCGAATTGTGCCAGTCCCAATCTTTTCCCTTGGGACGAAATTTACTCGTACTGCCAGAATTGTTCCAGTCACGATGAAAGAATTTCTTTTTAAAGTGATGCCTCTCGGGATCGGTATGACGCTGATATTTAAGGGGTACCGAGGTGGTGGAGGAGGTGGATGAGGAGGATGCGCTGTTGCTGTTGTTTACGGCGGAAGCGGAAGCGGTGGCGGCGATTGCGGCGGCGGCGGCGGCGGCACTGGCACTGGCACTGCTACTTCCGGAAGTATTTGCCGGACGTGGACTCGTTGGTGACGGGGTTCTCGGTGGTCCTAGTGCCTCGTCGGGTGACGGTACAACAGGCGGTGGACCGATAACCGCGCTATCCGAGCCCAAACCACTGTCGGGACTCGTATTAACGCCCTCGGTCGATCTACGACGTTTGTCGAGCTCGGTCGATGCGAATGCCACCAATCTATCGAATCCGGAACTTATACGATCCTGCCAGTCGGCCTCGCCATCTGCAAGACCACTCTAACCTCAATCCTCGTGTCCACTGACACGAAACGATGGGAGAAGAAAAAAAAAAAAGGAAACGCCGCGTCTGTGAACACAATGGGAAGAAACCAAAGAGCCAACTACGAAGCTTGAAAAAGAAAAAGAAAAAGCAAACCGAGATTTCGCGGCCGATGCAAAAGCTGTGTCCGTTAGGGAAAATGGAAAAAATTTTCGAACGCGTCGCGACGAAGGATTCCGCCATTTTTAATTTTTATGTACATCCGCCATTTTGAATTTTTATGTACATCCGCCATTTTGAATTTTTACGTATGTAGGAACCGCCATTTTGATTTTTTACGTACGAAGAAACCGCCATTTTGATTTTTTACGTACGGAGGATCCGCCATTTTGAATTT
This sequence comes from Ophion ventricosus, assembly GCA_963932345.1. Classification (NCBI taxonomy): domain Eukaryota; kingdom Metazoa; phylum Arthropoda; class Insecta; order Hymenoptera; family Ichneumonidae; genus Ophion; species Ophion ventricosus. Next base: position 5,570,199 of record OZ010726.1, on the reverse strand, counting down.
TCACGTAGGAAGGAACGGCCATTTTGAAATTTTACGTACAGAGGATCCGCCATTTTGATTTTTCACGTACGAAGGATCCGCCATTTTGATTTTTACGTACGTCGAATCCGCCATTAAAGTTTTTTTTTATAATTCGACACAACCTCGACGCTTTGGCATCCGCCATTTTGATTAACAAAAGTTTCCGCGATCGTTGATAAAATTCTGATTCTCGAAGTATGCGTGTGAAAAAAAAAATCATCAAAAATAAGTGTCACTGGTAGGAGAGATGAAATTAAAAATCAGCAAAAGAAAAACGTTTTTTTTTTTTTGCCTTCGATTGCTCGAAGTCATTAATAACGGAAGGAAATATCGAGAGTACATAGGATACGGGAAAGAGAATTAAAAAAAAATATATATATATATTCATTAAACCGGATATGAAGAATCGAGTGTTCACGGTAGAATATTCTGATTGAATTTCTTACCGTCGTCACCGGCGCCGTTGCGTTGCCTCTGGCTCAACATGTTGGGCTCGTCGACGAGCGGTGTCGACGTGTTTGAGTGTGGCTCGACGAGGAGCGGGCTCAACGGTGCACCGCTCGTCGTTACCGACGATACATTTGTTTCCGTTTTCACGTGAATCGACGACTGTTGGGCAGGCGAGGTCGTCACGGTACTTCCGTTGCTGCTGTTGCTGCTGCTACTGCTGCTGCTCGCGTAACGCGGATAAGGCTGATACCTTTAGAACGGGTACAGCAACATTTTACGTTTTCATACGTTACGAATACTTTTATTCGAATTCTCGAAGAAAAAGGACTCTTGACGAAGAAAGATAAAGGATAGATGAAAGATAGATGAAAGATAGATGAAAGGTAGATGAAAGACAGATAAAGAAAATAGAGAAAAAAATAAGACAGACAAAGAATATAGATAAAAGATAAGACAGATAAAAGACAGATGAAGAAGGCAGATAAAAGGTAAGATAGATAAAAGATAATAGACAGATAATAAAGGTAAATAAATGATAAAAGATAAAACACAGATAAAAAAAAACATAGATAAAAGATCAGATAGATAAAAAACAGATAAAGAAGATACATAAAAGATAAAAGATAGATGAAAGATACATAAAGATAGGCAAAAGATAAATAGATAAAGGCAAGATAGATAACGGATAAGAGCCAAAGAAGATAAAGATTGAAAAAGTCGCACCTTCTGCCGTTGGGAAGATTCGCCTCGTTCTTCCCAGGCCCGGTATGATTGTTGAGTATCCGGGCGTGAAGTGATGCGGCGAGGCCCTCGACGGGGAGCAATTCGCCGTTGGGTGTGGCCGACTGTGTCGCGGCGGAGTGTAGCGGTGGCGCAGGCTGGGTCTGTGATATCGATTGGCTCGGATTGTCGGAGAAGTAAGACTCGTGATAGGGCTTTATGTCGGCACGTGGCAGCTGAACGGGCGTGTACCTGATGCACAACGTGACAATTTGGCTTTAGAGCTTGGACCAATCAAGGTTGACCCCACGTCGAGGTAGCTGAGGAGTATCATCGTACCTTTGGGCTTGGCTGACGGGCGTGAAGAGTACGGAGGAACGGGAGGATACCGATGGTGTCGGTGTCGCGACTGCCGATGACGTGGGGGCGTAACTAGCGACGTGAGCGAGCGTCGCAAGTCCGGTCTCACCCTCGGCACTCGCGGGCCTGCTTATCGGCGAATAAACCGCCTCCGGTCTTATGATCGCGCTCATATCGACCGCCGCGTTGATTATCGATTGATTCGATATCTCGAGGGTCCTCTCGATCTCCCCACTCACGAGGTCACCGATCGTTCTCGTTCCCAGCAAGCCTCCACCTCCGCCACCCCCACCCGGTTGCTGTACAACGCGATTCTCGTGGCTCGTTCCACCCGGTCGCGTGTCGACCGTCGTCGACCTCTCCGACGTCGGTGTCGTCATGTGCGACGTAAGTCGCTCCTGCGAGAGGTGACGCCTCAGGGCTAACTTCGCCGGTGACACCTCCACAACGTTCGACCATACGTTTAGTCGCGGAAGTTTCGATTAGGGAGTTTTTTTTGGGGGGGGCGGGTCAAGGGGATGGGAGCCGTCCGGGTAAAAATTTAACACGCTAGGGGAGGCGAAACTCCCGCGATTGGGGCGAAAAATCCGAGATTGGGGGCGAAAACCCCAAGATTGGGGGCGAAAACTCCGCGATTGGGGCAAAAACCCCGCGCTTGGGGGCAAATCCCCCGGGGCTTGGGGCGAATCCCCCGCTATGGGGGCAAATCCCCCGCGATGGGGGCGAATCCCCCGGGATGGGGGGCGAATCCCCCGCGATGGGGGCAACTCCCCCTCGCTGGAGGGAGCGAATCTCCCACGTTGGGGCTAGGTCTCTCCATACTGAGGTAATCGCAAGTTAATAGGATAAAAAAAAAACAATGCAACTATCGGTGACTAACCTGGGTGTAATCAGGCGTGGTAACATTGGACGGTAGAGCAGCGCGTTTCCTGTCGGGCTCGCTCGGTTGTCCCTGCTGCGCCTGCATCTGCAGCTGTTGTTGTTGGTGCTGCTGCTGCTGTTGCTGCTGTTGTTGTTGTTGCTGTTTATTCCTGTTCTGCTGATCCTCGTTCAGTACACTCGTGATGATGCTTTTGAGCCGATCCTCGAAGTTAGCGACTCTCGGCGGTTCCTGTACCCGGCTCGCCGTTTCCCTCGGGTTCGTTTGAGCCTGAGAGGGCGGGACTGGACCGTTCGTCGTTGTAAAATTGAAGGTAGCGTGTGGCAATCTACTTCGCGAATTGTTCGTCGCACTTCCACTGGTGTTCTGTCTATTGGGTATTCGGCCGGCCTCTATTTGCCGTCCAGTCTCGAGAATCTTTTGCGCCAATATCTCGGGATTGTTCTCCTGTATCTTACCGATGTCCGGTACATCCGGCCATTCCTGTGACCTCGAGCGACCCTCACGATTCTTACGGGATGTGCTCGCTTTGCCGTTCTGTTGCTGATGATTATGATGATTCTGCTTGGTGCTGGCAACGACGTCGCGCTGTTGTTGGGCAAGCGCGGCCGCTTGTTTCTCGCTCGTCGCACGCTCCAACACGTTCAACTCGTGCTCCAACTTTGAGACCTGAAAGTTTTTCCAATTGACGCTCCAATCTTTCGACGACGACGACGACGACGACGATCACAACAACAACAACAACAACGCCCCCGCCGATGCTTGTTTTCTTATCGTAAGGAAATATCGTTACCTGCGAGTGTAGCTTCTTTCGTTGAGAGAGGGTCGTCGATATCTCCTTGAGAATGTAATCCTGCGTGAGAGGCTGGGGCGGCGGTGGAATGCTGTTACCATGGCTGTTGTACTTCTCCTGTAATTCTTGGTGTCTCAAGGCCGAGAGACGCGACTGCTCAGTCTCCATCGAGGATACCTGAGCCTGAAGCTTACTCGCTTTAGCCTGCAACTGCTTGTGACGGAGCACGATCTCTTTGGCCTTGGCGAGCAAGTCACCCGGCGACGTCGCGTTTATACCCAATTCTGTCATTCGCGCTTTCAACAGTGCAACGCTGTCGTCTATCAAGACTTTTATTTGTTTCTCAAGTTGGGCCGCTCGCGATTGCAGCTTTGAGTTACGTTCGCGCTCTTTGGCCAAATCAGTGTTGACCGATGCACGGTAAGTGGGCGTTCTCATCGACTCGAGTATTACCATAAATTGATCCCTAGAATTTGACAGATCGGGACAGAATCGTTCGATCAGCTTTTTGCACGTTAGTTAGTCGATTACATTAGTACGACCATGTAACTCGAGAACTATGGGGTTTACGGGAAAACGTCAAAGAGGAAAACAAGTCGTGTTTTTTCATTCTCGATACACTGGAATTTTTTGACAATTTTTCGCGAGGCTGGATTTTTGGGATATGCACCGTAACTCGAGAACTATGGGGTTTACGGCAAAACGTCAAAGAGGAAAACAAGTCGTGTTTTTTTATTCTTGATACACTGGAATTTTTTGAAAATTTTTCGGGAGGTTGGATTTTTTAAGTATGCACCGTAACTCGAGAACTATGGGGTTTATGGCAAAACGTCAAAGAGGAAAACAAGTCGTGTTTTTTTATTCTCGATACACTGGAATTTTTTGAGAATTTTTCGGGAGGTTGGATTTTTTAAGTATCCACCGTAACTCGAGAACTATGGGGTTTATGGCAAAACGTCAAAGAGGAAAACAAGTCGTGTTTTTTTATTCTCGATACACTGGAATTTTTTGAGAATTTTTCGCGAGGTTGGATTTTTAGCGTATGCGCCGTAATTCGAGAACTAAGGGGTTTACGGCAAAACGTCAAAGAGGAAAACAAGTCGTGTTTTTTTATTCTCGATACACTGGAATTTTTTGACAATTTTTCGGGAGGTTGGATTTTTGAAGTATGCACCGTAACTCGAGAACTATGGGGTTTATGGCAAAACGTCAAAGAGGAAAACAAGTCGTGTTTTTTTATTCTCGATACACTGGAATTTTTTGAGAATTTTTCGGGAGGTTGGATTTTTGAAGTATGCACCGTAACTCGAGAACTATGGGGTTTATGGCAAAACGTCAAAGAGGAAAACAAGTCGTGTTTTTTTATTCTCGATACACTGGAATTTTTTGAGAATTTTTCGGGAGGTTGGATTTTTTAAGTATCCACCGTAACTCGAGAACTATGGGGTTTATGGCAAAACGTCAAAGAGGAAAACAAGTCGTGTTTTTTTATTCTCGATACACTGGAATTTTTTGAGAATTTTTCGCGAGGTTGGATGTTTAGCGTATGCGCCGTAATTCGAGAACTAAGGGGTTTACGGCAAAACGTCAAAGAGGAAAACAAGTCGTGTTTTTTTATTCTCGATACACTGGAATTTTTTGAAAATTTTTCGGGAGGTTGGATTTTTTAAGTATGCACCGTAACTCGAGAACTATGGGGTTTATGGCAAAACGTCAAAGAGGAAAACAAGTCGTGTTTTTTTATTCTCGATACACTGGAATTTTTTGAGAATTTTTCGGGAGGTTGGATTTTTGAAGTATGCACCGTAACTCGAGAACTATGGGGTTTATGGCAAAACGTCAAAGAGGAAAACAAGTCGTGTTTTTTTATTCTCGATACACTGGAATTTTTTGAGAATTTTTCGGGAGGTTGGATTTTTTAAGTATCCACCGTAACTCGAGAACTATGGGGTTTATGGCAAAACGTCAAAGAGGAAAACAAGTCGTGTTTTTTTATTCTCGATACACTGGAATTTTTTGAGAATTTTTCGGGAGGTTGGATTTTTGAAGTATGCACCGTAACTCGAGAACTATGGGGTTTATGGCAAAACGTCAAAGAGGAAAACAAGTCGTGTTTTTTTATTCTCGATACACTGGAATTTTTTGAGAATTTTTCGGGAGGTTGGATTTTTTAAGTATCCACCGTAACTCGAGAACTATGGGGTTTATGGCAAAACGTCAAAGAGGAAAACAAGTCGTGTTTTTTTATTCTCGATACACTGGAATTTTTTGAGAATTTTTCGCGAGGTTGGATTGTTAGCGTATGCGCCGTAATTCGAGAACTATGGGGTTTATGGCAAAACGTCAAAGAGGAAAACAAGTCGTGTTTTTTTATTCTCGATACACTGGAATTTTTTGAGAATTTTTCGGGAGGTTGGATTTTTTAAGTATCCACCGTAACTCGAGAACTATGGGGTTTATGGCAAAACGTCAAAGAGGAAAACAAGTCGTGTTTTTTTATTCTCGATACACTGGAATTTTTTGAGAATTTTTCGCGAGGTTGGATGTTTAGCGTATGCGCCGTAATTCGAGAACTAAGGGGTTTACGGCAAAACGTCAAAGAGGAAAACAAGTCGTGTTTTTTTATTCTCGATACACTGGAATTTTTTGAGAATTTTTCGCGAGGTTGGATTTTTGGAGTATACACAATAACTCAAGAACTAAGGGGTTTAGGGCAAAACGCCAAAGAGTAAAACAAGTCGTGTTTCTTTATTCTGAAGAGGCTGGAATTTTTTGAGAATTTTTCAGATTTTTTTTTTTGACTTATTCCTATTCGACTATCTCTCTCTCTCTCTCTCTCTCTCTCTCTCTCTCTCTCTCTCTCTCTCTCTCTCTCTCTCTCTCTCTCTCTCTCTCTAGCACAATAAAGACCATGTAATAGTAAATATGAAAAAAAAAAGCAAATAGCAAACCTGTACAAATCGAGAAGTATCTGAAGAGCATAAGGAGTTGCGGATGGTGCGGGTGGTATGCTGAGTTCCTCGTGGACAGTGGCCGAGTGCGACTGTAAAGACAGTGACAACGATGACAAGTGTTGATCGACGCAGCCTGGCGCGGGTGGTAATTTTTTGCCTATAGCTTGCGGCGAGGTGCTGAGCAACGTTTGACTGTGAAGTAAATCCAATCCCGATATGTTTATTGTTTTCTTAGGTTTAGCTTTTTTCACGCCTCGTCCACCACGCTGACGTCCCCTGGTCGCCGGTCTACCAATGCTTCCGTTGCCTCCCGTGCCAGCGACAACTTTTCTGCTCAACTTTCGCCGTATCTTTGACGGCTGACGACGCGTCTTTATACTGTTCTCATCGATATCCGTATCACTCGCGCTACCCAATTGTTCCGAATTGTTCGGGCTGTCCAATTGTCGCAAAAAGTCACGCTTACTTCGCTCGTTGCGCTCCAAACGGCCCGACACCTTACTACTATTGCTGGCAGTGTTGCTTATCACAGAATCGGAATTTTCAATGTCCGGTATAACGCCACCGCCGCCACCCTGCTTGTTGTTCTTCAAACGATGAAAGTAACGCTCGAGCTTCGTACGATCGATTACGTGAAGATAATAAGATACTGGCTTGCCGGTCCACGATACCGAACCCTTCAACGGCGACATCTCCGAAACGTGCATTATCGTACCTATGTCTAAGACGAAAAATCATTCACCCTCATCATCATCATCATCATCATCATCATCATCATCATTATCATCATCATCATCATTATCATCATCTCATCATCTCATCATCATCATCATCATCATCGTCGTTGTCATCATCGAAGAAATATTCTTCCTCGCCTACGTACCACTCAGATTACGATCGGTGATGCGAAAGTTCAATGGACAAAACGATTTCGACGAAACGATACGCGCCCCGTCCCGCAAATCGGCGAATCTCTCTTTCAGCTGATGATCGACGGTCGGCCCGAAAGCAAAATTATTCACAAATACGATCGTCGCGCCGGTTATACTCTCGCGATGCTCGTCCGCAAGAAAGTCACCCTTTATGAGACGATAATCGCCGCAACGCTTGCCGTACCAGCTCAGCCATTTGCGAAAATTCGTCTCCATGCTCTGCAAACCGAATGGCCCAAAAGCTCTACAAATGTTCTCAAAATTTACACTGGTTTTTTTGGGGGGGGTTCAGCTTTGCCATTTTTTACGAAAAAAAAACCAACCTTTTGGCGAATAAAAGTAGGGAAAGATGGGGCACGGTGCGTCACTTTTATTTTTCTAACGAATTTGTACCTTTACCAAAGTAGTCCGGAGAAAAAAAAAAGGTCGTAATCGATTTTACAGACAAACCGTGACACATCGTGCCCCATTCTCCCCAACGATCGTGTTGTTTTTTTTTTTAATCAACACTTCAGATTTCAGCGTACCTGGGCATACTTGGACGGTACGTCGGCTCTCTCGACACCGAGGCAAATTTTGCACAACGTGGCAGCGGCCATTTGCAAAACTACCTGACCAACGCCACTGCCAAGATCGACGAAAACATCGTCCTCGGTAACGTCAATCTGATCGATCATTTGGCAAACGAGCTCGTAACTCGTCTCGCCGTAAACCTCGGGCGAGAATGGCTCGTACTGATTCAACTTGTCCGGCTCGACGACCGCTTGATTGTACGTCTGTTGGAGTATGTGACGCAGAAGACCGCGGCTTGGACGTTTGTTCAGCCGTTGCGACGGCAAACTCGTGCCCTTTTCCTGTGCCAAAACCCACGTAACGCGTCACGGTCAAAAGCGTGGCCAATCGTGTTTCGCGAACGCGTGGAAAATTTTTTGAAGGAAAGCCAAAAAAAAAAATACGAGAAAAGCGAGGGTATGATGTGCGTGAGATCGGGTGGCAAAAAGTCCCAAAAAAAAAAGCCAAAGGCAACTGCGATTTGCGAGCGACTTATTGAGATGATAAAAAAAAAAAGAAAGCCGAAGGAAAGAATTATTACAGAGAAAACGAGTTACAAAAATGGACGATAGAAAAAAAAAGTGATCCATTGTTGGAAATCGGTATTCCCGAGTCTTAAGCCGATTTTATCGTGACTCCGTCGATTACGAGGCTCTGTATACAGCATCGAAAAAACGTCGTCGTTCCTCGTGTCTCCGAGACTCATGACTGAAACAGCTCAGCAGTCAATTATATGAAAATATCGACGATTAATGCGCGAGAACGTTTTTTTATGTTTTTTTTTCAAGATTCATTTTTTGAGCTTGTATCTTCGTACCTGGGTTATTTTTTTTTTCGATCGTTCACGACCGATCGTAAAATCGTCGATTGAAATTTACTCGATTCTCGCAACGCAAGTTTTGCATAGATCCAATTCCATCGAATTTTGCCGTAAAATCATTAAATTTATTTTTTTCTTGTTCGTATTGTTTTTTTTTTGTCGAAATTTGGACAAAATTTAATCTTCTGTTTCTATGTTGAAACAAAATTTGGTAGTTTTTCTTGCGAGAGTCGGGCAAAAATGGCTCTGCGGATTTTCCACGAAATCGTAATATATATAATAATAATATATAATAGATAAGATACAATAATATATATTGTAACCCCGGAAAAAACTCCTGAGAACTATCCGAAAAAAATGCGGGGCGCTTCTGGGCTGGGGGATTCGAACCCGGGACCTTTCGATTTCCGGTCGACTGCTCTGACCACTGTGAGCTACGCCAGCCCGCTTACCACACTCTTCTCGGATAGTCTCTTTATACTTTGTAATGTTACGATTTCGCAACGTTACAACTCCCCCCTGTCAGAGTCGATCCGTCGCTAACGGGTCGACTCGATATTCGGTATACTCTAAAGTGTGGACCGAACTATACCCAATTTTTGTTTTCCTCAAAGTTCGGCCCAAACTATACCCATCCGGCGAGGCTACCTCGGCCTACGCTGAAAACCTCAGGGAGTGGATTCTTTTTCACGGCAATCAACGATTCCCGTGGCCGCTGTTGGGCGCCATTTGTAACCCCGGAAAAAACTCCTGAGAACTATACGAAAAAAATGCGGGGCGCTTCTGGGCCGGGGGATTCGAACCCGGGACCTTTCGATTTCCGGTCGACTGCTCTGACCACTGAGCTACGCCAGCCCGCTTACCACACTCTTCTCGGATAGTCTCTTTATACTTTGTAATGTTACGATTTCGCAATGTTACAATATATAGTAAAATAATAATATATAATATATTTGATTATATATAAAATATCTATTATAAATAATATAATAATAATATATAATATATTTAATTATATATTATATATAATATAATAATATACAATAATATATATATATATATATATATATATATAGTAAAATAATAATGTATAATATATTTAAATATCATATATAAAATATATATTATGTATGCATACATATATTTTATATATATATATATATAATAAAATATAATACTCATATGTATGAGAATATAATTTTCTTTCTTCTTTTTTTTTGTCTACATTTTGACAAAACTTGATTTTCTGTTTCTCTGTCGTAATATTGTTGTTTTTTTTTCAGGCTCAGGACTCGGAACGTGAGGAATTTAAAAAAAAAGAAGAGAAGAGAAGAAAAAAAAAAAAGGTCTCGACTCACCAACTGTACCAGACTGTCGATGGCTCTGTTGAATCTGTCGCAGAGGCTCTTCATGCTCTCGTAGTCCCTCGTGTCGTAGCTGCAAAGTATATTGTTCTCCAGCGGCAATTTTAGATCCGGCAAGTCTTCGCAGACCCACCTCATTGTCTCGACTACGTCCAGGGCCCCGTCATGACGATCCTGAGGAAAATCGAAAAGTTTTGTTGAGGTTTATTTAGGTTTGTTTGGGCTTGTTTGGCATCATCAATGGTTGGTAGACATTAATGTTTAGCGACCATCGATTGACGCTTCATTGAGCAGGTTTGTTTTGGGTTTGTTTGGGTTTGTTCGAGCGACGGGGCTCGAGCTCCGGCGGGCAGCCGTATTGGAAAAAAAACCGATAAAAAGTGAGTTTGGGTTTGTTATGGTTTTTATGGGTTTGTTTTGATTTTGATAGGGTTTGTTATGATTTATTTGAGGCGGAGAGTTTGTTTGGGTCAGTTTGGGTCGAGAGGCCTTCGGCTCATGACAAAACAAACAGACCCAAACAAACCCAAACGAAGATAGTCAGCCGAAGCGACCGTCGCGTCGTCGAGAGACGAATTTTTCACTGCGTATGCATGCTCGCCAAGACCCAAACAGACCCAAACCCAAACAAACCCAAACGATAGTTAGTCAGCTGGGGCGAGAAAATGGCGTCATTGTGACACGAATTGTCACAACTGTACATGCATGCTCGCCTCGAAAATCCAAAAAAAACAAACCCGGAACAAGCCCAAACAAAAAGACGAAGAGACAATGGTTCGAACTTACGGATCCGGAACCGGAAGTGAGCGGCCACTGATAAACAATTGGTTCTGCTCCTGCTGGCGAGTGCAATCGTAATTCCATTTTACGAAACGTATTATTTTATGTATATTTTCGTTTGATATTTGTTGTCTCCGTTTTACACGTTGCGGAGCCTCGCGATCACGAGGCCGAGAGAGAGAGAGAGAGAGAGACAGAGAGAGGAAGGGAGGGAGGGAGGGAGGGAGGGAGGGAGGGAGGGAGGGAGGGAGGGAGGGAGGGAGGGAGGGAGGGAGGGAGAGAGAGAGAGAGGAGAAGAGTGCGAGCACGAAGGAGGGGGCCCGAGGGAGGGAAGAGGAGGGGGGATGTACAGAGAAGAGGGGGTGGGGAGAGAGAGAAAACGAAAAATCTTTTTCCTTCGATATTTTCCGCCAGTGACGCAACTCGAATGCACTCGAAAAATTTTCCTTTTTTTTCTTCTTCTTCTTCTTCTTCTTCGTCTTCGTACACTAAGATTTTACGTAGAAGACGCTCGCGTACCCCCTCCCCCCCGCACCGCCGCGCTTGCTTTCCCGCACATCGAGATCAATCCCGCGTGTGTATTTTAATATCGCAACGTTCTATTCTCACCCCTCCGCCCCTCCTGCCCCCGCCCCCACTCCTCACCGCCAACCGTTTTGCCCCACTCCACGACTCGCGCCTTCGAGCGGGCGCGTGCGCGCGCACTACTTTTTTGCGCCACCTTTTCCTCGCTCTCTCTCACTCACTCTCGCGAACCGCACATTGACACTTTTCAATCCTGGCTTTTCTTGCTTTCTTTTTTTTTTGGTCTTCCCACTGAAGCGCGCGGACGCGCGTTTGCACGAAAAAAAAAAAAAACCGATGGATAAATGAAAAAATTCGGCGCGTGTGTTTCAAGGGGCGGAGGGGAGGGGGAGGGGAACGAGGGGGAGAGGGGAGCGAGAGAGAGAGTTCGCGCGAATAATTAACGCCACCACGGGGGGAAAACACACACGGGTATTCTCTCGCGCGACCGAAAACACTGGCGGACTAAAGTCGCGCGGCCTGTGTGATCGGCGTGGAGGGGCGGCGTGAGGGGGAGGGGCGCGATAGCGATGCACGGAGAGGGGGGAATGACCACATCAAAACATGGCGTCGTGGACGCGCGCGCGCGCGCGCGCCGCATCTTACTCTCTCGCACTTTATTGCACTCGCGCTTCGAGCTTCAACCTTCCTCGAGGGGAATGACTCGTCGCTCAATCACTCTCTCTCTCTCTCTCTCGCTCTCTCTCTCTCCTTCGCCCTCCCCCTCCTCGCTCTCTCGGCCGCGCATGCGCTTGGAAAAATTGTAGGGGACTCAATAAAAATAATCGAGGGAATAAACATAGACTTTTCTCTCTCTCTCTCTCTCTCTCTCTCTCTCTCTCTCTCTCTCTCTCTCTCTCTCTCTCTCTCTCTCGCTCTCTCTCTCTCCCTCCCTCCCTCCCTCCCTCCCTCCCTCCCTCTCCCTCTCGCTCTCTTGGAGACGAGCTGGGAGAAAATCCCTTTTTCAATGAATTGTTTTTTTTTTTTGGGTTTGGGTTATGCAAGCCGCGACGAAATAAACTTTCGTCAGGTGGAATTGAGGTGCAGGTCCTCCGAAGCGTCGTTACGCCGCCAAACAGCACGCCGAGGAATCATCATTGACATGACTCTTGTCACGTAGGCAAGTAGAGAGAGAGAGAGAGAGAAAGAGAGAGAGCCTCAAGGGCCGGTACTCGTTGCTTTTGGCTGGGTTCCCGGGAGGGCCAGCGGCGGGGGGGCAGGTCGCAGTATCCTCTAGGGAATTCCTCTAGGGAATATGGGAAATTCCTCCCGTAATGTTGATCTCTGGGTAATCTTTGTCTGATCTTGATCCAGAAGTTTGCTTCCAGTGCTGCCAACATTAATCTCGATCGAATCTCGAGATTTTCATGCCGTTGAGTTGAGAGCAGCTCTAACAAAATTAGACACTTGACGCGAGCGCGGGAGGGGGGAGTGTCAAGCGAACTTTGTTGTTTCGTTGTTCGGCAAATTCGCGAATTCAAAATTCCACGGGAATTTCCGTTGTTTTTTTGCCAACGGCGATGAGGGGGCGGGTTTGGAAGGTTGACGCTTAGGTGGCGACACCTGCTGGAAATAACGCGAACAATTTTAGCGCTACGTGCCGATACGACCTTTTCCTCCCCCTGCGTCTTTTTTTTTTCTTTTTTCGTTTAACGTTTCATTGCCGAATTTACAAATTGTACATACGTTACGGAAGTTTTTATTGCAGATATATATATATATATATATATATATATTGTAGTGTTATAATATTGTACAGTAGGAAAAATCTTGGATTAACGAGTTTTCGACGATGAGCGAGGAAATAAAGATCGATCATCGCGCGAAAAAGCGTATCAAGGAGGTTAAGAGAAAAGCAAGACCGGGTAAGCGTCCTAACCTCACTTTTTCTTTTTCTTTTTTTTCTTCAAAATGTGAAGAAAAAGTGAACCTTTTTCTTCGCTTTTTTCACTCTGTCTCTGCAATTTTGCAAATGTCAACATTCCCAAACAAATCTCGAAGTTTCGCGTCTCGCTTTGGTCCTGTGCCAAAAGTTCCTGGGATTTTTTTTTTTTTTTTGGCGATCGCATCTAAAGCGCGATTTGTCTCGTGCAAAATTCAAGGAAACGAAAGTGAAAAGGAAGGAAAAAAAATTAATGATTATTGCGTCGTCAGAACTGGCGGACAAGGCGGCTTGGTTACAACACGGCTATGGCAAAAAATTCAAGCCCTACTGGGACTTTGAAGACAACGTCGAGAGAATCGTACAGTGCAAAGTTAGCCCTGCGGAGTTTATCGAGCGTTACGAGAAACCTTACAAACCTGTGATAATCCAAGGTGTTCAAAACGAATGGAAAGCCCAATACAAGTGGACTATAGAGGTAGGTGCGACCGTTGTGCTTTATGACTAACGAACAAGCGTCAAACACTTTTGCGGTGAATTTGTTTGGATTTTGTTTTGAAAATTTTGAAAAAATTCCAGTTGATTCGGAATAAAAAAACATAGCTTGTTTTCCTCTTCGACGTTTTTCCGTAAATCCCATAGTTCTCGAGTTACGGCGCATGCTGGAAAATCCAACCTTGCGGAAAATTCTCCAAAAATTCCAGTGGATTCAGAATGAAAAAACATTGCTTGTTTTCCTCTTTGACGTTTTTCCTCAAATCCCATAGTTCTCGAGTTACAGCGCATGCTAAAAAATCCGATCTTGCAGAAAATTCTCAAAAAATTCCAGTGGATTCAGAATAAAAAAACATGACTTGTTTTCCTCTTTGACGTTTTTCCTCAAATCCCATAGTTCTCGACTTATGGCACATGCCCCAAAATCCAACCTTGCGGAAAATTCTCAAAAAATTCCAGTAGATTCAGAATGAAAAAACATGGCTTATTTTTCTCTTTAACGTTTTTCCGTAAATCCCATAGTTCTCGAGTTATAGCACATGCCCCAAAATCCAACCTTGCAGAAAATTCTCAAAAAATTCCAGTGGATTCAGAATGAAAAAACATGACTTGTTTTCCTCTTTAACGTTTTTCCGTAAATCCCATAGTTCTCGAGTTATAGCACATGCCCCAAAATCCAACCTTGCGGAAAATTCTCAAAAAATTCCAGTAGATTCAGAATTAAAAAACATAGCTTGTTTTCCTCTTTGACGTTTTTCCTCAAATCCCATAGTTCTCGAGTTATAGCACATGCCCCAAAATCCAACCTTGCGGAAAATTCTCAAAAAATTCCAGTAGATTCAGAATGAAAAAACATGACTTGTTTTCCTCTTTAACGTTTTTCCGTAAACCCCATAGTTCTCGAGTTATGGCACATTCCCCAAAATCCAACCTTGCGGAAAATTCTCCAAAAATTCCAGCAGATTCAGAATTAAAAAACATGGCTTGTTTTCCTCTTTAACGTTTTTCCGTAAATCCCATAGTTCTCGAGTTATAGCACATGCCCCAAAATCCAACCTTGCGGAAAATTCTCCAAAAATTCCAGTAGATTCAGAATGAAAAAACATAGCTTGTTTTCCTCTTTGACGTTTTTCCTCAAATCCCATAGTTCTCGAGTTATGGCACATGCCCCAAAATCAAACCTTGCGGAAAATTCTCAAAAAATTCCAGTAGATTCAGAATGAAAAAACATGACTTGTTTTCCTCTTTAACATTTTTCCGTAAACCCCATAGTTCTCGAGTTACGGCGCATGCCGGAAAATTCGTAAGAAAAAATAAATAAATAAATAACGCGACCCAAACAGAGGCTAGCAAAGAAGTACAGGAACCAAAAATTCAAGTGCGGCGAGGACAACGAGGGTTACAGCGTTAAGATGAAGATGAAGTATTACGTGCGTTACATGCTTAACAACGAGGACGATTCGCCCCTGTACATATTCGACAGTTCGTTCGGCGAGCATCCACGTAGGCAAAAGTTGCTCGAGGATTACGCGATACCGGAGTACTTTCGGGACGATCTTTTTCAGCACGCGGGCGAGCACAGGAGACCGCCGTATCGCTGGTTCGTCATGGGCCCAGCAAGATCGGGTCGGTATTCAGATCGAATTCCTATTAACGGCTCCCGAAACTTAGTTTTCTTCTTCTTCTTCTCTCGAAAGAGAGAATTGCCTTCGTTGTCATTTAACATTCCGAGGAGTAGAATTTTTTTTCGAGAAAAAAAAAATGAAAGGGAACACGATATTGGAATAGGTACGGGTATACACATCGATCCGCTGGGCACGAGCGCCTGGAACGCTTTGATATCAGGACACAAAAGATGGTGCCTGTTTCCTACTCATACGCCACGTGAGCTATTGAAGGTGACCGGTAACGAGGGCGGCAAACAACGGGACGAGGCAATAACATGGTTCACCGTTATTTATCCACGCACGAAATTGCCGAGTTGGCCAAAGGATTGTTTGCCGATCGAGATACTTCAAGCGCCTGGCGAGACGGTCTTCGTGCCAGGTGGCTGGTGGCACGTAGTACTAAATCTCGACGAGACCATCGCGGTTACACAAAATTTTTGCTCTCGCACGAATTTTCCCATCGTTTGGCACAAAACGGTAAAACATTGTTCCGGGGGAGGAGGGGGGAGTTTTCATCCAATGATGCAATCTTACGTTTTATTTTTATTTTTTTTTTATTACTATTCGTAGGTAAGGGGGAGGCCGAAATTGTCGCGAAAGTGGCTCAAGGTGCTGAGAGAAAAGGAACCCGAGCTCGCGTCGATGGCCGAAATGATCGACGTTAAGGAAAATACCGGGGTTGCGAGCGACTCGTCGAGCGGCTCGTCTAGCAGCTCGTCGAGCAGCAGCAGCAGCAGCCAATCCGAGGACAGCGCTGACGACAGCGGCCAAGAATCACTCTCCGCACACAAAAAGAAAAAAAGGTATTTTTTTTTAATCCTATTGTTTTATATTGTTTATCTTATTTTTTATCTTACTTATTTTATTTTTATTTTATTTATCTTATTTTTTCTTATTTATCTTATTACTTTATCTTGTTTATCTCATAATTTTTTTTTTTAAGTTTTTTTTTTGTTCGAAAAATTTCGCGGATATGAAAATAATCGAAAATTTAATTTTACAGAAGAAAATTGAACACTCAACCCTGACAATATCGTGTACTTGGGACCCGCAGAGACCTCAGACTGTACAGTATTAATCGACAATTATTATTGTTTGTACGAAAAATAAATATTGTAATTATGACGCTCTTCCTATTCATAATAAAATGAATGCTAGACAATGCCAAAGGTCGTTCGACTTTTATATATATATATTTTTTTTCTCCCATATTACTTACGACAATCTTATGCAAAGTTTCCGGCCTTACGAACAAAAAAGTGACTAGGGTTGGAAAAAAACAAAGAAAGGAAAACATTTATTTAGAATATCGTTTATTTTTTATTCGTTTCGTGTCTCAAAAAATCGACCCGGTACAAGATTCGGCACTCAACAATGATGCTTCGTTATTTTTTTTTTTTCTTACTCTCACCTCTTCACGAATGAAATTCTCTTTTGTAATTCGCAATAAGTATTCTATTCGCTTCGTAAAATTCCATATTTTATTCTACGTATAATTAACATATATATATATAATATTCGTTTTATTTTCCGATAAAAATGCATTTTTTTCGGGAATGAAAAAACCAATTGGGATTTTCGAAACAAACGAAGGATCGGACATTGACGCAATTAAATAGTCAGTCTATCTTGGTACAAGTATACGCGATAAAAAAAAAATTATGAGCAATCTTAAATGCGAGGATACCCTTCGCAACCCAATTGCGTTACGATAAAATTAGCGAGATTTGAAAGTTCTAGAGAAAGAGAGAGAGAGAGAGAGAGAGAGACAGAGAGAGAGGGAGAGAGAGAAATTTTATCTAAGATCGCGCAACCATTTGTTTATCAATAATTCTTATAGCCGTTCGCGGAAACGCGTCTGTCGTTAATCGACAATAATTTAATTAAAAAAAAAAAAAAAATCTCTAACTTCCGAGCCATACTGAGCCTCGCGTCTCTCTTCCGGTGCGCGCGTGAAAAAAATAAACGCACGTGTCAATCGTTACGAATGGAGAAAAAAAAAAACACTCAAGTGTCGCGAATATTTCGAGTTGGCGATTTAGGCCGGCATTTTCTTTGCTAGGGGATTGATATCAAATGCAAAAAAAAAGAAAAGCAAAGAGCTCGAAGGTGTGTGTGTGTGGGTGTGTGCCCGTTAGCACTTGAGTGAGTTGCTTCGTTGAAAAGTCCTCGGCTCCCTCTTGCAGTACGTCCACAGTCGTATGGTGCCATCGCTTCGTGTTGTTAACGCGGACAAACATGCAAAGAGGAACAAGACAGTGACGTAAATGAGACACACAATTTGGGAGAAAACGAAAAACGAAATTACGATAAGAAATTCTCTTCTCCGTTCCGAGATAAGAATTTTTTTCCTTCGAGGATATAAGAAGAAAATAAAACGAGACGAGAATGGGGGAAGAGTTTGACGAAACGATGCGAGAGAGAATGCGAAAAGAAGCGACACGCAGGAGGAGGAGGAGAACGAGGAATTACAGTGATACGGTGGAAACGGACATTGAGGCAAAAGTGTCGGGTATACGCCAGAGCTTGACGTCGCCAGAGCTGCAATCAATATTCCCATAAATTTATGAAAATTCGAAGTACCGAAGTAACAATAATAAAGTGCGTCGAGAGAGCGAGAGAGAAGGCAGGATCCGAAGAAACGCGAAGCTCGACAATTTTGGAATAATCGCGAAGTATAATGTAATTATAATAAATGTGAAAAAAAAAAGTAATTAAGTGTGACAAAATGTAATTAAATGGGAAAAAATGTAATTAAATGTGAAAAAAATGTAATTAAATGTAAAAAAAATATAATTAAATGTAAATTTACAATTTACATTTAATTACATTGTAAATAAAATGGATGTTGTATATAAAAAAATATATTTTTTTTAACAAGCTTTTATTTAAGGCGGGCAACTACTTTAGATGCTTCAAAAAATCAATAAAAAAATAAAATTTTAATCGTTAGCAAAATATCCTTCTAACGGCATGTATATAAATAAAGGTTGTTTGGGTTTTCATAACCCAAACGAACCCAAACTCGATTATTATACGTGAAGAGGAAAGAGAAAGAATTTGTAAAAAAAAAAAAAAGACAAGCCCGCAAGTCTCTACAAGTGGAATAAAATCTATAAACAAGTCAAAATAATAAATAAAAAAATCACTTGTGAATCGCACTCAAGCATGAGCTCTCCGGAAATAGCATCGCGATAATTTCGGACGCTGCCTCTCGTGTTCAAGAACAAGAAGAAGACGAAGAAGAAGAAGCTGTCGCGTAAAATGTATCAATAGCGTTGAACTTACTTGCTGGCTGTGAAGACGTGCTGTTGATTTGTAACGACGGAATTAATGGCCGACGCGTGAGCCCGAACTTCGCCGAGTAGCGAGCACTCGCCGGCTTGATCTTTGGGCACGGACCAAGCCCGTAAAATACCACCTCGACAACCGGACGCCATAACCGTACCACCGTTTATCGTGCAAACGCCCAATATCCAGTCCTTGTGGGCATTGTTCAACGACTGTACGAGCTCCATTCTCGCCAAGTCCCAACGCTTTATGCACATGTCCCTCGAGCCTGCGTACAATTATGGCCGAGAGTTGTATTAATTTATGAAGCTTGCGGTGTTCCTTAAAATTGAAAAATTGAAATACAAGAAACGCTTGGACAAATCTGAAGAAAAAAAAAAAGTTGTAAAGCTCACCGGAGAAAAGAGTAGAGTCGTTGACGGTCAAGCATTGAACACCGTCGTAGTGCGGAGGCGCGAGGCTAACCGATTGTCCCGATACATTTGTATCAACGAGCGATATAAGATGATCCTTACTTCCGGTCACGACTCTTCCGTCCTCGGCAACAGCGAGGCACATCACCGCCGCCGTATGCGGCGTAGTCAAACGTCCGGTGTAACTCAATTTTCTCAAGTCCCAAACGCGTACTTTGTCGCTCGAGGCTGTGTACAATTCTTGGTCGTTCGGGCTCAAGGCAAGATCGTTTATCGTTGTCTCGCCAACGGGCACTTGTAAGCTTCTCGATGGTGTCGCGAGTGATATCGGTCCACCCTGAGTCTGGCCCGACGAGAATAACGTCTTCACGCAATTGTTGCCCGCTCGTAAATCCCAAACTTTCACGTAAGCAGCCGACACGCTGAACAAAAGCCTCTGTGCGATCGAATACTTCACGGCTACCACGTTGTTCGGGTGACCGCTCAAGGTCAAATTCTCTAAGCCGCTACCAAGATCCCAGACCTTTACCGTTCGATCTGTGCAAGTCGTCGATTGTCATTCGATTCGTCGCGATAAGAACAAAAAAAAAAAAAAAGTAGCGAAAAAAATGTGATACCTTTGGAGCCGCTGAAGAGTAAATCTTCGGTTGCGAAGATCGCGAGGACGGCTTTGCTGTGACCTTCGGCTATGTGGGTGCATTGCAGAAGCGCCTTGGGTTGAACCTGATTTTTTTTTTATTTAATTTAGTAGTCGAAGAAAAATCGTACGAATTGTCTTTTGCAATTCGTCTTCTGTGCTTTTTTTTTTACCTTGCCCGGATACTGCGAGATGACACCTTTCGTTGGCTGAGGATCCGAAGGCAGCGGTTGCCTCGTTGCGGTCAATCGGGAAAAGACATTTTCCTCGCGGCTATTGAAACGACGATAGATCGTCGGGGAGCCGGGTGGCGAGGATACATCCGTATGGGCCACTTGTTCCCTAATTTCACGCGTTATTATTTTGTTAGGACACACACACACAGCAATGTTAAAGTAAATGCGCGCTTCTCGATTAATTGCGTGATTTTTTTTTCGACCTTCAACATGCAAATCAAACGCTCTCACACTTCGATTGTCGTGTTTTTTTATTTATTTTTATCCTTCTCGGAGTGCCGAATGTGGCAGAGACTGGCTAGAATGTTTCTGAATGTTCTAGAATGTTGTAGAATCTTCCAGAATGTTTGAGAATGCTTTAGAATGTTCCAGAATGTTATAGAATCTTCCAGAAGGTTCGAGAATGTTCCAGAATGTTATAGAATCTTCCAGAAGGTTCGAGAATGTTCCAGAATGTTATAGAATCCTCAAAAACGCTCGAGAATGTTCTAAAACTTTCCAGAACGTTTGAGAATGCTCTAGAAGCGACGGCGGCGCCACGATCGTTAATCTCTCCCTCTCTCTCTCGGCGGCCATTTTGCTGAAAGTCGAGGCCGCGGATAACGAACAAAATGGCCGCTTTCACGTCCACTTGTCAGAGGCTTGACAGTCTTCCTAATCGGATTAATAGCGAGATAAAAAGTTCCAATCGCACCTTCAATATTGCGCGCTCGATTTTTCTTTACACGTAACCTCTGAAAACTGAATAAGTGAATGACCGTGACACCAGCCACTTGTGTTTCGTCGATATTCCGCGAGTTCCCGATGAATTATAAGCGTCGTGTGAAGGTTACGATCGTGCATGAAAAAAAAAAAAAGAAAAGAAAAGAAGAAGAGAGTGCGAGAAAAGTTTGCGAATCAATGTACAAAGCAGTTGGGGGAGGGAGGAATAAGTTGGTGTTTAGAAACGAGCGTAGCGTGTGTCCGAAGGTTAGCCACGTTAAAACCTATAAATATCCAGTGCAATAGAAGAAGAGCCAACGATCGCGATCGATCGATCGCGCGGTGATTGAACTTGTACAATGAATTATATAACGTATACTCTGCACACGATTAACGGACAATAGGCATTTATTTATTCGTTACAAAAAAAACTTTACAAGGTGTGTGTGACGGACGAGAGAAGAAAACAACAATTAAAAAAAAAAACATCGATACAGCTGCGATAGGTGCGATTGTTTAAAAATTCTCAAAAAATTCTAGTGTATTTAGAATGAAAAAACACGACTTGTTTTTCACTTTGACGTTTTTCCGTAAACCCCATAGTTCTTGAGTTACAGGGCATGCTCGAAAATCCATCCTTGCGGAAAATTCTCAAAAAATTCTAGTGTATTTAAAATGAAAAAATACGACTTGTTTTTCACTTTGACGTTTTTCCGTAAACCCCATAGTTCTCGAGTTACAGCGCATGCTCTAAAATCGAATGTTGCGGAAAATTCTCAAAAAATTCCAGTGTATCGAGAATGAAAAAACACGACTTGTTTTCCTCTTTGACATTTTTCCGTAAGCCCCATAGTTCTCGAGTTACGGCACTTGCTCCAAAATCCAACGTTGCAGACAATTCTCAAAAAAATTCAATGTATTCAGAATGAAAAAACACAACGTGTTTTCCTCTTTGACGTTTTTTCGTAAACCCCATATTACTCGAGTTACAGCGAATATTCGAAAATTCCAACCTTGCGGAAAAATCTGAAAAAAAACTTTACAAGGTGTGACGGACGAGAGAAGAAAACAGCAATAAAAAAAAACATTATTTCGATACATAGCTGCGATTGTTTCGTTCGAAAAATCAAAGTCTCGCTTAACCTCAATTTTGAGGTTACAATATTTGTACGAATTTCATTTTGCGTCGTAAATAACGAAACAAAGTAACAATTTGAACAATTTTTGCGTATCGAGTGCAATTTTCGATGTGGGTGAATGACAAAGTTGTGGCAATAACAATAATAACAATAACAATAGTGGATTTATATCTACCATGCGTGTGTGTGCAATTTATATTATGGAAAAAGTGCACCGGCGATACCGTTGAAAATAGCGACGAGAACACGTTCTTTCGGAAGAATTCGCGAAAAAAAAAATATATATATATAGTGAAAACAAATCTAAATATTCGGCAGTGCGCGATAGAGGGATTGGAGACACAGTGCAACGAGGATTATGAATAAAAAGACGTTTTTCATGAGTCTCACTCACATGGAACCCCCACCGGGATACAAGGGTCGGCGCAAAGGCCTTGGCGAAGTGCTGTCGCGCCTTGCAAGAGTCGGCGAACCGGCAACACTGCTCCCGTGCGATCCTCTCGTCAGTATCAAGCCCCTGAGTAAAGTTGATTGATTGAACGAAGAGAAATATACAAGTACGAAAGTATAAAAAAAAAAAAAAAAATGGAATGAAAAGCTTACTTTAGGCTGCCTGGTGCGCTTGGCACTCGGGTAAGAGGATGATTGTGATTTTGATTCTGCTCGTCGATCTTGAGACTCTCCGTGATGGAAGTAACACCGTACAACAACTCTTGGGGTTGGGTTGTTCGACGTCGGACTTTGTTGGTCTTTTGTTTGCCCTCGGTGCCGGAAATTAGGCTGTAACACTCGCTACTGATGCGGGAAAGAGAAAGCACGATTCATTATTTCGTAACGAAGAGACTTGTTGTTCTTCGGCCTTAGCAGGGCGACACGATGACTCACGAGAAGTGCCAATGTACTTCGAGAGGACCCGATGGCTCTCAGAGGAATTTAAACGTTCCCAAAAAAAAAAAGGGCTCCCGAGGTCTCCAATTTTACGCAAAGATTTAGATAAAAATTTGAGAGTTTCGTCCTCGACTTACTTGTCAGGCGACGAACTCCGTGAGCTCGGCGGGCTGTAGGCCATTTGATGGGTATCACGATTGTTCGTTAGGGTCAGAAGATTACGATCGCGCAGTACATGCTCGAGCAGTTGATGCTGCACGTCGCTCTCTTGAGCAACCTGATTCAAACGTGACTCCATGTCCCGCACTTCGAGCTGTTTTTGGGCAGCTGAGCAACTCTGCTCAACCGTAAATGCCAACATTCTTTGCAAAAGATATTGGGCCTCGTCGATCGATCTTATAGTTGATATCAGAGCTTCGACGCCGGGTTCGGACTCGGCCTCGCCGTCTCCCATCTCCATCATGTCTCGTTGACACTCCTCTATGCTGTCCTGTTGTTGATGGAGAGAGATAGAGAGAGAGAGAGAGAGAGAGAGAGAGAGAGAGAGAGAGAGAATTTGGTTTATTTCGTACTCTGAAGCTAGAGCCCCATAAGAGCACCGTGCAGAATTATGCATAGCTTTTGATCTCGCGTATACAATATTTAATATGGATTCCTTGAACTTAGAGTCATAACTAATCGTACAAAACGTGATTTAAAACAAAAAAAAACTACGAGTATGAATAAAAGTAAGACTGGAAGCGAACTAAGTCTAAAACTTGAACTAAACTAAGTCTAAAACTAAACTAAATTTAAAATAAAAATTAAAACTAAAATGGACGGAGTAGTTAAAGTATCAAATAAAACCAAGACTTGTACTAAACTAGGTCTAAAACTAAAGCTAACCTAAATTTAAAATAAAAATTAAAACTAAAATGGACGGGGTAGTACAAGTATCAAATTAAACTAAGTCTAAAACTAAACTAAATTTAAAATAAAAATTAAAACTAAAATGGACGGGGTACTACGAGTATCAATAAAACTAAGACTTGAACTAAACTAAGTTTAAAACTAAAACTAAACTAAATTTAAAATTAAAACTAAAATGGACGGGGTACTACGAGTATCAATAAAACTAAGACTGGAACTAGACCAAGTCTAAAAGTAAACTAAATATAAAATTAAAACTAAAATGAATGGGGTACTAGAAATATCAATAAAACTTGACCTAAGCTATGTCTAAAACTAAAACTAACCTAAATTTTAAATTAAAACTAAAATGGACGGATCACTACAAGTATCAATAAAACTAAGTCCGAAACTAACTTAAATATAAAATAAAAATAATAATGAACGGGGTATGGTAGAGAGTTATTTGCAACGATACGAGATTATTGAGCTATATCTTACCTGCAAGTAGCTTATCTTGCTCTTGACGTTATCAATGTCCTCGTCGATGTCAGTAGTGTCGTCTCTCGTTGCTGCCACGCTGTCACGATGTTTTTGCAATCGTTCCAAGTCCCTACCAAGCTCCTCTCTCTCCTGAAGCAACCGTTCCATCTCCCGTTCGGTTTCGGCAGCTGCTTGCTTGGCCAGAGCCTGTTTGGTGATCGTTCTTTCGAAAGTGAGCCATCGTTGCTTCAACGCTTTCGGATTGACTTGTTTAGCGGGCGCACGTCCGGCAACTTGTTTGCTAAGTCCACGATCGCGTTTTCTCAGTGCCGTGACTTCTTCCTGTTTGCGCCTAAGTACAACTTCCTTCATGCGTTTGTCAGCCTCGAGGGTTCTTATCGTATTGGCATTTCTACGGCTCTCTTTGCGCAATTGGGCAATCTCACGATTGCGCCTTAGCTCGTTTTCCTTGTGTTTCTGGGCCTCCTCGCGCATTTTGTTGAGCAGCTTGACTTTGGCCCGCTTCATCTCGGCAAGCTCGTTTCTCAAGCCTTGCAAACGATTCTCGTTTTGCGACTGACTCTTTAGGAGTCTCGCGTGTTCCTTTTTGGCCGTTTGCAACAGCCTGACTTCCTTCTGCATCGACGATAACTTCTTCTCGTACTCGTCGCGCAATTTTTTCACTTTTTCGGTCGGCGGTGCTGGCTGTTGTTGCAACGACGACAGTACCTTGTCACGCTCGTCCTGTGTGTCGCGTATGCGTGCTTGTAGCTGTGCCAATTTGTCCTCGTAATGTTGCTTCATCGTTTGAAGTCTACGCTGAGACAATTCGAGTTCTTGGATCAGGCGCTGCTTGACGTCGATGTCCGATGTCAGAGCTTCGAGTTCACGTCCCATTGCTGCCTCCTCCTCGTCTTCCTCCTTACGATCGGTGTCGTCGTCCGTATCATCGTCGCTCAACGATTCTTGTCCGTTCTCCGTATTGTCGCAATCCGCCTCGTCATCGTCGCATCTAACACTCGCACCCGTACCGCTCTGCGATTGATGATATTCCTTCATAGCTGCTAACGCGTCACGTTCCTTTTGCAATTCCTTCTTAGCCTCGACCAATACGGACGTTGAATCACCGTGAAACGCGTACGAGGTGTCGCCGTAAGGATTCGCCGCGTGTACCTTGAACGAATTTCAACGGGGGAAAAAAAAAAAAAAACAATTATAATCCGTGACTCGTGGTCTCGGATATTTCACCGAACGCGTGTTCAGGCTCCGTTTTGATCACCTGCATCTGACGTTTCTTCAATTGCTGATACATCGCTTCAGCGTCGAGCAAACGTGCCCGCAATTCCTCGATCTCTTGCAAATAGCCTTGCACCAAACTCGTCACCTGATCACCGTTACCACCCGAAGTAGCGAGCCAATGACCAGCCGCTTTTTCCGCAAGCAATAGAACGTTCTTAGCCGTTAAAGCTTCGACCGTCTCCGACAATGCTTTAACGCGCGTTCTTAAACTCTGCAATTCGCTGTTCAACATTTGATTCTCGTGCCACGCGTCGTTAACACCGTCCTCGCCAACCACCCTTTTTCCTATCGACCAAAATTACGAGAAGGGAGTTTATTCCATCCGCGTTAATATCACTCGCTTCTTTTGGATCACGTGACTTTGCAGTCTTTTTTTAGCTCGCAATCAAGCTCAATTTTTTGCTTTGCCACTTGCCTTGCTTGTACTCCATGAGCTCCAGCTGCAATTGTTGTATCTCCCGACGCAACGAGGCAATTGTCCGCGAGCTTTTGTCCTGATTTATCGTTACCTTGTTCTTGATGTTTCTCGCCCTGTTTGCGTACTTCAGGGTACTCAGGGTCTCCATGAAGTCACGATCGTTCGGTGATACGCAAGCTATCATTACCGTTTGGCTATTGCCACCTAGGGAATCTTGAAGAAGCCTCGTAAGCTTCGAGTCCCGATATGGTACGTGCAACGCTTTTTTCGTCTTGTCGCCAAGCGCCGAAATAACGTTTCCAAGAGCGAGCTACCGTAAGCGTCAATGAATTATATTCATTCTCACATTCTTTAGAATTATTGGATGCGTTCATTTTTTTTTTTTTTTTTTTTTTTATGAATCTTACAATCGTCGAACATAGACGTCTCTTAGGCGGGCAACCACTTTAGATGTTAAAAGCTAAAATAATCATTAGTGATTATAATTAAATTTATTTAATTATATTAATATAATTTATTTCATTGCTTTATTTATTTGTTTGGGTTTGTTTGGGTTGAAATAGGCAATGAAATAAATTATTATTTATTTATTTTTATTTTAAGTAATAATTTTATAAGAATATTCCCTTATATTTTTACTAGATCAAGACATTTAATTTTTTCAATCTCTATTTCTGGCAAAAGCAAAATTTGTATTATTAATTCATACAAAAATTATTGTTTATTTTTTTATTATTTATTTTATTATTTATTAATAAAATATAATAAAAATATATATATAAAGAATATAATAAAAAATAAATTATATTAATAAAATTTATTTAATAAAATAATTTTTAATTCTTGAGATAAAATTATTAAAATTGAATTAAATTTTTTAAATAATTCTGGGATATGGGAATTATTTTAAAAATTAAAAATACAAGAAAATCAATTTAAATGAAAATAAGAATTTGTATTAGAATCAAAAATTGAAAATAAATTTATCATTTTTAAATAAAATTAATTTTTTTATATTAATTATCTTTAATTTATGTGTTTTATTAATATAATAAAAAAAAACTGATGTGTTTTATTAATATAATTAAAAATAATGGAATTTTCGGTCTCCCGAAGTGTTTGCCCGCCTAGTTTGGACATTTTTTCCTGAAATAAATACGTTCGGGTCGGTTTGGGTTGAAAACTGTTGCCGATGGTAGACTGCCAAAGAATTTTTTTGCTTTTTTTCTTCTCAAATCGTATTCGTCTCCCTCGCACACGTGACAAAAGTTTCGTCACACCTTAAAATTCATTGACAAAACGATACCTACCAATCCGCAATTGATGGCAATGCCCTCTTTGGCTCGATCGCCGGTCGCCCCGGTGCGTTTGAGCCTCTCCGAGCCCGCTAAATCGACAAAATGAAATTTAGCCGTCAGTGTCTCGATGTCGCTCGTAGAATAATTGTTGGTCGTATCAACGTCCGCATCGGGATCCTCGACTCTTATGCATCTCTGTTGTTTCACGTAGAGCGTGAATATGGCGTGTGATCTTGATGATTGCGTGTTCATTTGTGTGGAGCCGGTTGTCCGCGATAACGCACCGAGACGCAACAATTCCAAGGCTTGCTCGGGACTGGTCACGGTACGTGGCTCGACACCAGCCAAGTGTATGTTGCCTCCCGTATCCTCGTGTATCCTTGCACCGCCACGAGGACCACCGGGCTCCAACAAGTCTTTCAAATCCTCGTTGTAAAGTTCCAAAAATTGGGCGGTCACCTGTTTCGTGATAAGCGAATCTTTCCTTATCCCGTGGCTGTTTCGTTTCGCTTTTTTTTTTTTTTTTTTTTTGTGCTTTAATTTCAATGCGCTGACCTTGAACTTCGGTGTCGTTTGTCCACGCTCGTTGGCGCGTTCTTGCTTGTCGGCAATACCGTCGAAGAGATGCTTTATCGCTCTTGGTATTATGCCAATAACGTTATCGTCCACCTCGACGTCGAAACCCGTACCCATTGTGTAGGTTTTGCCGGAACCGGTTTGCCCGTAAGCAAGCACCGTCGCGTTGTAACCGTCCAGCGCGCCGTCGATCAAACGTCCCACGCACGAATCGTATATCTCCTCTTGTCCCGTGCTCGTGTCAAATACATGATCGTACGTGAAGGCTTTGTCGGGACCTAAGAATACCTGAGGCTCGCCTGACGGTACTTGCGTACAAATTCGACACATCTCGATCAATTCACGCGCAACTTGGGGACGTATCCTGAGGGAAGGAAACAAAAAAACATAGACGAGGCCCGTTGTTCGGTGTCGTTGAGCTAACTTCCCA
The DNA here is from genome assembly GCA_963932345.1 of Ophion ventricosus. Lineage (NCBI taxonomy): Eukaryota > Metazoa > Arthropoda > Insecta > Hymenoptera > Ichneumonidae > Ophion > Ophion ventricosus. The sequence goes on along the minus strand of OZ010726.1, from coordinate 5,542,267 downwards.
GCTAACTTAACGTCTCGATAAAACGTTTTTTCTATTTTATTTTTATTTTTCTCAAAGTTTGAGGACTCATTCAGGACACTGATTTTTTTTCAATGCCTTTTTAATTTGTTTCGATGTTTTTCTATTTTTTTTTTTTCTTTTCAACTCGCCACGGCAGAGCGGGGCTCGTTTGGGTTTGTTTGGGTCTCGAAGTCACGAAACTTTTTTTTTTCAATGTCTTTTTAATTTTTGCAATTTTTTCCAATTTTTTTTCTTCTACTTGCCACGACAGAGTCGGCTTCGTTTGGGTTTGTTTTGGTCTGGAAGTCTCGAAACTTTTTTTTCAATGTTTAAAAAATTTTTTTTAAACCCAAACAAACTTTTTTTTGTTTTTTTTTAATTTTTGCAATTTTTTTTTTTCACCTCGCCACCGCAGAGTGTATTTGTTTGGGTTTGTTTGGGTCTGGAAGACTCGAAACTTTTTTTTTCATTTTTTTTTTTCAACTCGCCACGGCCAGAGTGGGTTTGTTTGGGTTTGTTTGGGTCTCGAAGAATCGAAACTTTTTTTTTTTCAATGTCTTTTTAATTTTTTTCAACTCGCCACGGCGGAGTGGGTTTGTTTGGTTCTCGAAAAAATTTTTTTCAATTTTTTTTTTCAACTCGCCACGGCTGAGTGCGTTTGTTTGGGTCTCGAAGTCTGGAATTTGTTTTTTTTTTTCAATTAAATTTTTTTTTTTTTTTCAATTCGCCACGTCAGAGTGGGTAGGATAACGCGCCACGCGCGTTTGCGTCGGGCGATGAGACGCGGAGGGGCCTTCGGGATCCGTTCATTGAGAAACCCAAGGCAGGTATATGTTGGTCATTATACAACAGCGATCATAAAGCCTACACATATATGTGCGGTATAAAAATATGGGCTTATTATGTGAGAGAGAGAGAGAGAGAGAGAGAGAGAGAGAGAGAGAGAGAGAGAGAGAGAGAGAGAGAGAGAAGGACCGCTGCGCAAAACTCGTCGTGACAACATCCACCATAATTCGAAATGGAAAATAGCCATCAGCTGATCGCTATTTTCTCTCTCAGCTGGAACGAAGTTTGAGAAGGAAAAAAAAAAAAAGAAACAACGTTCTTGCGGCACTCTTTGACTATTTTTATCTTTAAAAATGACGTACGCAAAACGTATGCAAATGGAAAATGTCTCGGAACTACAAGAACGCGCTATTGCAATCTTGATCTTATGACCAAACGTATCTTCGAGGCTTATGAATAAGCCTCGAGACTGAAGCTTTGACAAAATCCTCGAGTCAATAAATTCCTTGACTCTAATTGGATTATCGAGGACTTTTGCGAATATGCAGCGAGACGATTATCATCGTTTGACACGTTTGTTTGGGTTTGCTTGGGTTTTGTTTGGGCTTGTTTGGGTTGGTTTGGGTTTGTTTGGGTTGGGTCGAATACTATCTGGTGGATTCCACTAGTGCACTATGATTTTTTTTTTCTTTCTTTTCTGCGCGCGCGGGCTTTTATTTGTTCTCGGGAATGAATTCTCGCGAGTACTTGCCCGAGATAAAATCAATAATCGGAAGACCAAAATATATCGCTCCAACATCCTGCTCGTACTTGACCTTGAAAGTAGGATTCTTTTTTAAGGTGGACCTTCATCCATTTGGGTTGATTTTCAGCATGGTGAATTTTGTAATGTCCATGAAGCGTGTACTTTCGAAATTGAATGTGTCTTTCGGAGAACGAGTAATCGAATACGAAAAAAAAAAGAACTCAAGAGTCTGCCTCCTCTCTCTCTCTCTCTTGAGATTACGCCTACTAGCAGCGAGAGAAAAACCAGCGGAGTTTATGGAGGAAAAAAAAAAGCTTTGTCTTTTGCACGTCTCGACGATGGTCTACCTCGAAAAGGGTAAAATAAAATTTTTTAAATAAGATTTATTAATTTTTAATAAATAATAAATAAGTTTTAAATAAACAAGAATAAATTACAAGTCACTTAATAATTGAGTGTTAAAGATACATGAACGAATAATAAATAAATGTTTAATAAATAATAATTTTTTTACAGCTAATAATAAATGAGAAGTAAATTAATAATTGAATGTTAAAAATTCCTTGAACAAATAAATACATTTTTTAACAAAAAAAAATCATTTTTTATATTAAGAGTACTTTTTAATAAACAAATTTATAAATAAATTTATAAATAATTTTTCATTAATAATTAATTTAAAAAAAAAAGGCCATCGCATAAAAATAAGCGTGAGTTTGTTTGGGTTTGTTTGGGCAAACAAACATAATAAATAAATTTATAAATAATTCTTCATTAATTATTAATAAAAAAAAAAAAGGCCATCGCATAAAAATAAGCGTGAGTTTGTTTGGGTTTGTTTGGGCAAACAAACCCAAACGAATAAATACATTTTTTAACAAAAAAAATTCATTTTTTTTATATAAAAAGTACTTTTTAATAAATAAATTTATAATTTTTCATTAATAATTAATAAATAAAAAAAAGGTCATCGCTTAAAAATAAGCGAGAGTTCGTTTGGGTTTGTTTGGGTTAAAGCCCCGAAAAACTTGAACGCGTAGCTCAATGATTTTTCGAATAAAAGAAGAAAAACAAAAAAAAAAAAACAACGGCAAGATGAAAAAGAAAGAAAAAAAAATAATCGAACACTTACCGCACGGCCACCCTCACACTCGAGTCGTCAGCCATAATTGTGCGTGTACAATTTCGCGTACGCGTTTTGTTTTTTTTTTTTTTTTTTTTTTTAATTTTCAAACGCGATTTTATTGTGACAGCTTTGGGTGGATTCGTGGACGTTATTGTCGAGGAATCGGCCGCAATTGATTTCCCCCCCCCCGTCCCCCTCACCCCTCGTCGTTCTCCTCCACCGAAGTGTGTCTCGCAGTAACTAAGGACACTGCGGCAAGCTTCCACGAAGAGTAAAAAAAAAAAAAAAAAAAAAAACGTTCTCCACCACACAATTTACACAGAGAGGAGGCACAGACACCAAGAACAATGCCTAAATGGAAAACAAATGCGTGCGTGCGCGCGTCCCTCGTCGAAGACCTGTCGCCCTACTCCAACTCCTCCTCCTACGCGTCCAACGTCAACAATTCACATTTTGGACGCGTTCGAGACGAGACGCAACGGTACTCGATTGATGCCGTACACGAGGATTCCAATTTTTCAAAGTATTTAACATGCTACCGGACAGCCCGAAGACTGAACTTCCACTGGCCGTTCATTGCCGTTTACCTCCGTATAAGGCAGGACATTAATGAGCTCTCGAGACAGCTGTCGGACAAGCACGAGGCGCAACCTGGCGGGACGCCTCTCGGTAATGAACCTTCCTCAGTCGATAATTCGATTGTTTTTTGCTTTTTTTTTTTTTTGAAGATCCCGTTGTTACCGATCGTCGGTAAGTTTTGTCCTGCCAAGACCTAACCTCCGTAAAACTTTCGGAGGTTAGGTCTAAAAGAAAAACTAAAAAAGAAAAACAAACCCAAACTACTAAAAAAAAAAACCAACAAATCCAAACAGACTTGGAAATAACTAAAAGAAAATCGAAAGAAACAACTAAAAAAACAAACCCAAACTACCAAAAAAAAAGCCAAAAAAAACTAAAACATAAAAACAAACCCAGACTTGGAAATAACTAAAAGAAAAACTAAAAAAAACAAACCCAGACTTGGAAATAACTAAAAGAAAAACTAAAAAAAAAAAACAAACCCAGACTTGGAAATAACTTAAAAGAAAAATCAAAAATATTCTCGTCAATTATAAAAGTAATTGGTGAATAAATATCATCGACAATTATTTTATTATCGACGAGAATTCTTTTTTTTCTTAGTTTTTTTTCTCTAATTTTGAAATTTTCGCGGCTAATATTGGTACAGCTATTGGCCGAGAGAGGTCGCCACTAACAGGTACATTGTGGCGTGCCGATCGCACCGCCATTTTACATACGTCACGTCGACCAATAAGAACGCTTCATTTCTGAGCCAATCAGCGAGCTCTCTTACCTTTCGGCGTTTCTCCAAGTTCCCTAGAACGAAGGAGGAAGACACTCTACCTGAAGCTCCACGACGTGCACGTGCTAAGCGAAAAGACTGACCGCGATACGCGGACTTGTACTCCATTTTTGGAGATAGGAATAAAAGTTATATTTTTGTTGACCGTTATTTTAACAAGCGTTATCTTTCTTTTTATTCCAAAGACATTCCCTGCGGTTGGCAATTCCCCCGCAATTCTGGTGACCCCGACGTGATGTATGTAAAATGGCGGTGCGATCGGCACGCCACAACATTCGTGAACTCACTGCCACAATAAAACCGACATCACTATAGGAATCTAGGAACTTTTGTTTTAATATTCACAAAGTTGGCATCGGATTTATTCAGCCGGCTGACAAAAAATTCGCATCTGACAACTGCTCCCCCCCCCCCCCCCCCCACGTCGAACCTCCGTTAGTTTTGTTTTGGGGATTAACGATGGTACTGTGCAACGTCGATTGCGTCAAAAAGATCGCGAATTATCTTGAAGTTGGCGAACGCAATGTTTACATGTCGGAGAACAACGTAAGGACTTTTTACACTCGCCCATTTTGGGCCCTTTTTTTTGTTGTTTGCCTCGGTACAAAGAATATCCTTTCTGTCGTAAAAAAACCAAAAAAAATATTAGATAGTCGCGTCGGACGATGTGACGCTGAACGAGAGGGTCGAGGGTTTCGGGACGATAATTCAAGCTTTAGCGATGGATTCGAAGGATCCCGATGTCTCGGGCAGAAACAGACTCGAACGTGCCCTCGTCCAACAGTGGCTGGAGTACGCCATTTTGTACACGAATTACGCCGATTTGCCGGCCAATGCTCGGAGAATACTAAAGGTATATATTGGGGTGTTCCTTAATGGGGATGTTGACGAATTTCGATGAGTGCGCGCCCTCCCGCCCCCCCCCCCCCCCCCCCCCGCAGATAGGTTCGAAATAAATGAAAATGTGTGCGAAAGCCCAGCGCTGCAATCCAATGAGAAGACGTGCCTCGTAAGCTCGTTTCGTTTCCCATTTGAATAACATGTGATTTTCAGACCAATTGAGTGATCATTTTTTTTTGCAAGTGCTCCTAAAAATAAAAATGTGCTCGAAAGCCCAGCGCTGCAGTCCAATGAGAAGACGTGCCTCGTAAGCTCGTTTCGTTTCCCATTTGAATAACATGTGATTTTCAGACTAATTCAGTCATTATTTTTTTTTGGAAGTGCTCCTAAGCATTGAAAAAAAAAAACAAATCCTGAAACGCATTTTTCAGGATTAACAAAAAAAAAAACCAAGCCTTAATTCGAAGTCCGGTAGTCCAGTCTCTGCAAACAAAAAGCCATTTTTTTTTCTTTTTTTTTTCAGGAGCTCAACGTGGCCCTGCAAAAAAGTACATACGTTTGCGGAACAAATCTTACGATTGCGGACGTAACCCTCTACTACGTTCTGCACTCCATCATGGTAAAAGTTTCGATACAAGATTGCGACAAAAAAAAAAAAAAAAGTGATCTCTTCGAAAAACGCGCGCACTGCATAATTTTCGTTCGTTTTTCCTATGCAGAAAAAATTGTCCAATCAGGAAAAAGCTGAAAACGCGAATGTCTCGAGGTGGTACGACAATGTTCAGCAGAACGAGAAGTTACGACGAAGCTTGGAACTCGTGAATTTCGATCTCCTGTATTTGTATCTTTGAGCGAAATAAATAAAAAAAAAAAGTATTCTTCTTGATTAATTGGTTTTTCTTCCGTTTTTTTTTTTTTTTCGTCTTCTGGCTTTTACATCCAATGGAGAAAAAAAATCGTTACGCACTTTTATTCATTTCAATGACTTTCGTTGCGTGTAGATTTTTCGTAAACGGGATTTTCGAGAGTTAACGTGGAAAATAAAAGCGAATTGATTTTTTTTTTTTTTTTACTGTCCGAAAAAACGTCCAGTAGAAATTTAATTTATTTAGGAGACGATATTCGATGTCCTTGTAAAATATATCGGTTCACGAACATTACGCGTATACAATTCAACAATTACTAATGGTTCAATAGTATATAATAATTTTAGCTAGCCCGATATACATGTATATGTGTTTTTGTTTGGGTTATATATATATATATATATATAAATATATAAATATATACACACACCCCCACACACACACAAAAGAACGACCTTAAAGTAAATCCAATAAATTCAATCTCGTGAAGAGTTATTATTCTCGCAAGAGACGTCAGGTAGAAGGGTTTCAGATCAATCTAATCGGGGCTTATTATTTATATTAAAAAAAAAAAAAAAAAAAAAAAAGCTCCACTCGATCGCGATATTAAATTCAATAAAAAAAAACCTTTATTTCTATTTTATTCCTTCTGGAAAATCGTCTCAGCGTCAACGTTAAAAAAATGTTCGTCGAAAGAAACGCAATTAAATTATGGACCAACATGATTCTTGGTTTTTTGTTTTTTTTTTTGTTGAAAAGTGTATACAAAAAAAAAAAAAACATGGTCCAGTGATGATGGTCGTGAAGGGCCGTTTCTGTTCTCGCTAGATTCGTCAATTCGCGAAAAAAAAAAAAAAAAAAAAACCCTTCAACAATTATGTACAGAGCGTGTGTCCGCAGTAAAATTCCATTATCTCGAATTTTCCATTCCAATCGGCCTCAAACATCTACACATTCATTCTAGTAGCTATTGAAAAAAAAAAAAAAAACTTTTTTTTCACGATCAGAGGTTTTGGCAGATAACTCGCAACAGCATCACGAGTGTCAAACTTTATGTAAAATTTCACGTGTACGACGAATTTAATGGAATTACGAATTTTTTTCCGTTTGAATTTCCGAATGTTCCGTAACTTATTATGCTTCGTTTGTATCGACCGTGTCGAGACCGGCGATAATTTTTTGTTTTACCGACTGCCAATAAGAACGGAACCGCCGTTACCGACTGTTGGCAAGTTACCGACAGTCGGAAACATACCAACGGTCGGTAACTCACCAACGGTCGATACAACTTACCAACAGTCGATAGACCACGTAATTTCTTACGCCTCAAAAGAGTCTTTTTTCATACGAGAATAGACTGTGAACGTTGCCTTCCTGTTGTGCCGAATGTGTGCGCCTCTCGAATTTAAGTTCCCCGGTATACATGAGAGAGCGCAAAGCAGCGAGTGATCTAGCCCCGATATCCTGACACCCGTGTTTAATGCCGCACTGTAAATAAGGCAAAAACTTGAGAACGCTTCCCTTGTCGACGATCGAGCCGCTCACACCCTGAGCAACTTTGATCTTGTCGATTTCATTGTGAAAGTAACGATCCATTGCGGAGCCTTTGGCGTCTTTGCGATTCATGGCCTCGAGCGAGCCCATGCCGCGATACTTCTTCAATCGTACACCATCGCTGAAGAAATATTCGCCAGGTGCTTCGGATGTTCCAGCGAGCAACGAACCCATCATGACGGTACTTGCGCCAAGGCTCAAGCCTTTGATGATGTGTCCTATCGACTGAATTCCACCGTCAGCGATAACCGGTACACCTCGGTGTCTCGCGTAATGCGAGACTCTGTAGACTGCTGTAGCCTGAGGTCTGCCGACTGCCATGACTTCTTGAGTTATACAAATTGAGCCCGAGCCCATTCCAACTCTGAGACCGTCCGCTCCGGCCTCGATAAGATCACGAGCCGCCGGTATCGTCACAACGTTGCCCGCGATTACTTGAAGCTCCGGATACTCGCTCTTGATGTGCTGTATCATTTTAATTTGATAAACCGAACGTCCCTGCGACGAGTCCAACACGACAACGTCCACTCCAGCCGCTGCCAATAGCTTTAGCCTATCTTTGTCAGCCTCTCTCGTGCCGATCGCAGCGCCAACCAACAATTGCTTGTTCTCGTCTTTACTTGCGATCGGATAACTTCGATTTTTCTTCAAATCCGTACGCGCCATCAACGAGACCAATTCACCCTTGTCATTGACAATCGGCAGTTTGCCCTTTTTCGATTTTTCCAATATCGTGTTTGCCTCTTGCAACGTAACACCGGACTTGGCCGTAACGAGATTGTCAGCGCGGGTCATGACGTTATCCAATTTAAGATTTTGCTGATTACGCGTATCCTCGAGAAAATCAATGTCGCGAGACGTAACAATGCCAACCAATTTGCCGCCTATCTTGCCTGTCGCTGTTATCGGTACACCGGAAAAACCGTGTTCCGCTTTTACGCTTAGTACGTCGGCTACCGTGTGAGTTGGCGACAGAACAACCGGATCCCTGATGAAACCGTGCTTGTACTTTTTTACCTGCCGACCAGACGAAACGTTTCTTTTTTTTTTTTTATTTTTTTTTTAGAGATCTTTAAAGGACTTTCGATCAAATGCTCTCGGTCCAGGACGTTGGAGAATGAGGAATGACTTTACCAACTTTGGATCCGAATGTACGGAAGGGATGAGGCTGGAATGAACCTGGGAGACATAGCATGGGGGCGAGTTGACTTTGAAACCGATCTCTACCGTTCAGCACGTCCTCAAAAACCGATTTTTATCGCTCAGCACCTTGGCAAAACCGATCTTTACCCTTCATAACGACTTCAAGGCCGATCTTTACCGATCAGCGGTGCCCCAAAGCCGATTTTTACCGTTAAGAACTAGTTCAAAGCCGATCTTTACCGTTCAGCACCTTCCCAAAGCCGATCTCTAAGTTCGGCACGTCCCCAAAGCCGATCCTTACGCTCGGTAAGACTTTAAAGCCGATCTTTACGTTCAGCACCTTGCCAAAACCGATCTTTATCGATCAGCGGTACCCCAAAAGCTGATCTTTACATTCAGCACGTCCCCAAAGCCGATCTTTACCGTTAAGAACTACTTCAAAGCCGATCTTTACCGTTCAGCACCTCCCCAAAGCCGATCTTTACGCTCGGTAAGACTTTCAAGCCGATCTTTACGCTCGGTAAGACATTCAAGCCGATCTTTACGTTCAGCACCTTGGCAAAACCGATCTTTACCCTTCATAACGACTTCAAAGCCGATCTTTACCGATCACCGGTACCCCAAAAGCCGATCTCTACATTCAGCACCTCCCCAAAGAATGTTTTTTTTCGTGCTGATTCGGTAAATCTCGAATCGCGAAACGTCAAGCTTACCGATAACGCCCATGAAATCTTGTTTCCTCTTTATCGCTCCCCCGCGATCAAATAAAAAGAAACTTGATAAGCGAAGCTTTATAAAAAAAAAAAAAAACGCTAAAAATTCTTTCGCGATGAGAAAATTATCGTACTACATAGAAGAGGTAGCGGAGAATATAGACGAATGCAAAGAGACGCATAAAACTTCAAGCTCCCGTTGAAACGGCACAACAGCCAATTAATCAAATGGAACCGATCGATCGAAGCTTGTCGAATTCATTGAGAAGCTTGCTCTGATAGGAATAACCTCGAACAATTGTTACGAAATTGCGTCAATGGGTGGCTTTTCTCTTCTTCCTCTTCTTTTCTCTTTTCTTCTTTTTTTTTTTTTTGCTGTCTTTGTAATTCAAGCCGGACAAGGTCGGATCCGATTAATCAAATTTGTTCGACTGGCCTAGTTTCAGGTACCGATCGATTGATCGAGCTACTTTTCGAAGTCTCGTGCGAAGTTACACGCTTGTTCGCTATTTTCCCCCTCCTTAATGATTACGATGTATTTTTTTTTATTTAATTTTATTTAATTATATATTGAAAAATTATTCTTTTGTCGCATATATATATATATATAACCCGACCGGAAGGTAAGAAAATAAAGTAAAAAAAATAATCTTTTGTTTGGGTTTATTTGTGGGAAGGTGAGAAAAAAAAGTAAAAAAATCACCTTTGGTTTGGGTTTGTTTGGGTTTATTTGTGGGAAGTTGAGAAAAAAAAAAGTTAAAAAAATCACCTTTGGTTTGGGTTTGTTTGGGTTGGTCTGTGGGAAGGTGAGAAAATAAAGTAAAAAAAAATCTTTTGTTTGGGTTTATTTGGGTTTGTGGGAAGATGAGAAAATAAAGTAAAAAAAAATCTTTTGTTTGGGTTTGTGGGAAGATGAGAAAATAAAGTAAAAAAAAATCTTTTGTTTGGGTTTGTGGGAAGATGAGAAAATAAAGTAAAAAAAATCATCTTTTTTTTTGAGTTTGTTTGGGTTTGTCTGCTGGGAAGGTGAGAAAATAAAGTAAAAAAAATCATCTTTTGTTTGGGTTTGTTTGGGTTTGTCTGTGGGAAGGTGAGAAAGTAAAGTCATCTTTTGTTTGGGTTTTGTTTGTGGAAAGATGAGAAAATAAGGTAAAAGAAACGAAAAAAAAATATATATATATATATATATATATAATCTTTCGTATCACTCATACCTTGTGAACCTCGTTAGCCTGATACTCGGGTGTACAATTGTGATGTATAATTCCAATACCGCCGCACAGTGCCATCGCAATGGCCATGTCGGACTCGGTGACGGTGTCCATCGGTGACGAAACGAGGGGTGTCTTGAGTACAATTTTCTTCGTCAACGACGAAACAAGCTCGACCTCCTCGGCCTCGAAGTCAATGTAACCGGGCAGTATGATGAAATCGTTGTAGGTTAAACCGTCCCCGTTCGTGAACAATTGTTCGGCCGACAGGCCGTCTTCGAAAACTTGAACAACCTCCGTCGCCGGCTTCGCGTCGCCTATCACATAGTCTGCCATTGTTCCGGGCGAATTGCGATTAAAAAAAAACAACAAAAACAAAAAACAAAAAAAAAATGACGCCTCGGAGGAAAACACTACGCGGGAATTTTTATTCGATTTTTTTTTTTTACGTCGCAACGCGTGTAGCGGAAAGGGAAAAAAAAAAAGAACACGTGGTAATTGTATGGATGAGGTTTTTCGCCACGATACCGAGACGCCTGAGTGTACCGGACGAAATGACCGATGTTAACGTCCGCGTGCTTGCTAAGTAGAGAAAAAAAAAAACGAAGCTTCGGATTTCTACCGCCAGATGGGAGGAGGCGCGTTGGAGGAGCCTCGCGCGCTCTCTCTCTCTCTCTCTCTGCTCGGAGAGCCAATGATATTTCAAGGATGAAAGAAATGGCCAATGCGAGAGTACTCGAGTGGACGGCGAGGACGCTCATTGGCTGAACACTTTTGTCGTGCGCGCGCATCTCAGTGGCTCTCAATCCAAGGTGCGGCGCCATCTCGTGCGGTACGGTGGCAAATAATCGATAACTTTTTTTTCGAAGTGTTGGAAAAGGTTGGGAGAAAGGAAACGAGGCGATAGATGGAGGGGGGAGAATAATTCGTGACGAGAGATGGCGCAACGGAGGCGAGTAGAGAAAGGGAGCTCTAGACGTGGAAATAAAAATTTGGTATTATTTTGAATATCTTAATTAATAAAGATATTTTGTCAATGAGATTGCAATGTTTAGTGCAATGAAAGATATTTAGTCAAGAAAATTCAATATTTAGTCCAATAAAAGATAGTCAATAAAATTCATTTATTTAGTTCAGTAAAAAAAGATATTTAGTCAAGAAAATTCAATATTTAGTCCAATAAAAGATAGTCAAGAAAATTCATTTATTTAGTTCAGTAAAAAAAGATATTTAGTCATGAAAATTCAATATTTAGTCCAATAAAAAATAATCAATTGAAATTCATTTATTCAATTCAGTAAAAAAGAGATTTAGTTAATAAAATTCGATATTTAGTTCAACAAAAGATAGTCAATAAAGTTGATTTATTTAGTTCAGTAAAAAAAGATATTTAGTCAATAAAATTCAATATTCAGTCCAATAAAAAATAATCAATTGAAATTAATTTATTTAATTCAGTAAAAAAGAGATTTAGTTAATAAAATTCGATATTTAGTTCAATAAAATATAACGTTTAATCAAAAAATCCTCATGCACATTCGTCTTCTCGATCTTACAAAATTTACAATTAAAAAAGTGAATATACTGAATGTATAAATGATCGTAAAAAAAGAAGAAAAAAAAAACAGTACCATTACGACACCGTCGACACTGCGAGATATTAAGATGCGCCGTTACATTTCCTACAGGTACGCTGAAAAATTAACAAACATCTACGGAGAGAGTCCCGCCGATTAAATTAACAGAGACGAGTAAAATTTAGCGTTTACGTTTAATTTCATTTTTTTTTTTGCCCCGTTACGATTGTGAAGGTAATTTTTGAGAGATCGACGGGAGGGCTGATCGAGGGGGCGGTCGGGGTCACTCAGTCGAGGCTTACCGGTCGAAAAAACATTTCTCGGATGAGATCGAAAAATCCGCCGAAGGCTTCACGAAAGGAAGATACGACGTAGTCAAGGAGTAGCTCGATGTACGAGAGATCCTCGTAGTCCTCGTAATCGTCGTACAAGAAATACGTGTACATCATCGGCAAGAATACTATCATGGCGTACATCATGAAGCCGAAAAAAGCTACGAATAAAATAATATTTATTAACAAACTTAGCGTAACGTTATTAATAAACAAACCCAAGCGAACCCAAACAAACAAAAGATCTAGGAATAAATGTAATATTCGTTATATTTATTTATTATTTATTATAAATAATATTACAAATAATATTATATTATTTATATATTATTATATTATTAATATTATATAATATTAATAATAATATGATATTAATATTATATAATACTAATAATATTATATTATTCAACTATGGGATTTTTATTCTCACCAATACTCTTAAGTTTCAGAAGTCTCCTTTCGACGGGCTTCTCTCGCTTACGTTTCAATTTGTTCAATAGAGCCGACGATGCTACGGAACTGTCGTAAAGATCAGCGGAATTTCCTATCGCCAGCTTCTTCGCAACGAGAGCGCTCTGCGTAACCGCCGTCGGATCCGATGATCCTTTCATATTCTCGTTTACGTACAGCTGCTTCGTTTGCATCCCTTCGCTTGCATTTCTCAACGCCGGATTTCTGCATCGAATCAAATTTCAATTGTTTTTCTTTTTTTCCTCTTATGCCAACAAAGAATGCTTCGTTGCAATATTTTGTTTTTTTTTTCTCGTGCAATTACTGGATTTTATTTGGATTCGTTCCATTCGCTTTGCAGACGCACCTGGAATATCGACTCGTATTTTTCGGGGTTCGGATAACAAAAGGATTTCCAATGGACAAAAAAGTTAGTTAGAAAAAAAAATACAACGTTGCGGAAAATTCTCAAAAAATTCCAGTGTATTCAGAATGAAAAAACACGACTTGTTTTACTCTTTGACGCTTTGCCATAAACCCCATAGTTCTCGCGTTACGGCGCATGCTTCGAAATTCCAACCTTGCGGAAAATTCTCAAAAAATTCCAATGTATCAAGAATGAAAAAACACGACTTGTTTTACTCTTTGACGTTTTGCCGTAAACCCCATAGTTCTCGCGTTACGGCGCATGCTTCGAAATTCCAACCTTGCGGAAAATTCTCAAAAAATTCCAGTGTATCAAGAACAAAGAAACACGACTTGTTTTACTCTTTAACGTTTTTCCGTAAACCCCATAGTTCTCGAGTTACAGCTTATGCTCCGAAATTTCACCTCGCGGAAAATTCTCAAAAAATTCCAGTGTATCAAGAATGAAAAAAGAAGACTTGTTTTCCTCTTCGACGTTTTTCCGTAAACCCCATAGTTCTCGAGTTACAGCTTATGCTCCGAAATTTTACCTCGCGGAAAATTCTCAAAAAATTCCAGTGCATAAAGAATGAAAAAACAAGACTTGTTTTTCTCTTCGACGTTTTTCCGTAAACCCCATAGTTCTCGAGTTACGGCTTATGCTCCGAAATTTCACCTCGCGGAAAATTCTCAAAAAATTCCACTGTACCAAGAATGAAAAAACAAGACTTGTTTTCCTCTTCGACGTTTTTCCGTAAACCCCATAGTTCTCGCGTTACGGCGCATGCTTCGAAATTCCAACCTTGCGGAAAATTCTCAAAAAATTCCAGTGTATCAAGAACAAAGAAACACGACTTGTTTTACTCTTTAACGTTTTTCCGTAAACCCCATAGTTCTCGAGTTACAGCTTATGCTCCGAAATTTCACCTCGCGGAAAATTCTCAAAAAATTCCAGTGTATCAAGAATGAAAAAAGAAGACTTGTTTTCCTCTTCGACGTTTTTCCGTAAACCCCATAGTTCTCGAGTTACAGCTTATGCTCCGAAATTTCACCTCGCGGAAAATTCTCAAAAAATTCCAGTGTATCAAGAATGAAAAAACAAGACTTGTTTTCCTCTTCGACGTTTTTCCGTAAACCCCATAGTTCTCGAGTTACAGCTTATGCTCCGAAATTTCACCTCGCGGAAAATTCTCAAAAAATTCCAGTGTATCAAGAATGAAAAAACAAGACTTGTTTTCCTCTTCGACGTTTTTCCGTAAACCGCATAGTTCTCGAGTTACAGCTTATGCTCCGAAATTTCACCTCGCGGAAAATTCTCAAAAAATTCCAGTGTATCAAGAACAAAGAAACACGACTTGTTCTACTCTTTAACGTTTTTCCGTAAACCCCATAGTTCTCGAGTTACAGCTTATGCTCCGAAATTTCACCTCGCGGAAAATTCTCAAAAAATTGCAGTGTATCAAGAATGAAAAAAGAAGACTTGTTTTCCTCTTCGACGTTTTTCCGTAAACCCCATAGTTCTCGAGTTACAGCTTATGCTCCGAAATTTCACCTCGCGGAAAAATCTCAAAAAATTCCAGTGTATCAAGAATGAAAAAACAAGACTTGTTTTACTCTTTAACGTTTTTCCGTAAACCCCATAGTTCTCGAGTTACAGCTTATGCTCCGAAATTTCACCTCGCGGAAAATTCTCAAAAAATTCCACTGTATCAAGAATGAAAAAACAAGACTTGTTTTCCTCTTCGACGTTTTTCCGTAAACCCCATAGTTCTCGAGTCACAGCTTGTGCTCCGAAATTTCACCTTTTATGCGAAATTAATAATATTTGGGAATGAAAAAAGTGTGTTTTTTTAATCAAAAAACTTGACCGTCTATGGGAAAACTTGGTGCGAAAATTTATGAGGTTACGTTGACTCTTTACATGCCCGAAAGAAGATATAGCTTGAATTAAAGATGATAGCTTCAATTTTTTCAATACGTTCCGATAGTCCAATGTGCACGAAAATTGGACCAGACCTCGTTTTAACCTTGATCCAAAGTCTCTCCAAGTTTCGCAGCGATCGGTTAAGCTTACGCGTAATTTTTCGTGAAATTGCAATTGCGACACGAAATTAGAATAATAATTCGTACTCACAAATTGCAATTAATTATATTCGAGAGAGCTGACAATTTTTCCATATTCAGAGCTTCGATCTTCGTGTCTTTTTCCTCGGCAATGACGTTCGTGGCGTCAGAGCTGATATCGGCTCGTCTCTTTTTAACGTTAGACGCGCCCATAGCAATCTGACAAGTGTAACGTTGCTGTGAAACGCCGCAATAATAATTGCTTCTCAATTTGTCGTAATATTCCATGTAACTTTTGTTCAAGAGCTGTTGAGTCTTGACGGGTATGTCATTGGTCGTTGGCGACATCGTGGCTTTGGTTGTCCCGACGACGTTGGTCAAATCGGTTCTCTGAGTGTCGCAGCTGTCGGGAAGATTTTCCGAATCGTCGATAGCGAGAGGATAAACATCTCTACCGGATATCTGCGGTTCTGATATATTTTTATAATTTTTCGTCAAAGTCGAACGTGGCAAATTTTGTTCGGACTTCATTTTTCTATTGACTCGTGAAAACTTGAATTCCTTCGTCGTTCCTTCCTTCTCGTTCGTAAAATAATTTCTTTTCTTTCTCGTTTGACTGGTGTCACGTACAGGCGCGAAACGACGTTCCTTCGTCTCGTAGTCGGAACCGGAAGCGCTCGTTTCTTTCGAATAAAGCTTGACGTCAAGCCCGTAAGCCTCGGAGTCCGTTGTGTCGGACATTAATTGTTGGGCTCTCGGGGCTTTGTAATTTTCGGAAATACCGTCCGACTGGATCTTAACGTCGTGACAATTGAAGCTAGTTTCTTGCTTACGATCGAGCCTCGCAGATGGCGCTACGAGCAACTTTCTCGATACTTTCACGTCACAATAATCCAACGATTTTTCTTCATTTTGCGAAATTCTTGACGAGCTTTCACACGTTTCTTCTTTGCACATTGGAGACTCGGGAACTTCCGATAAACGAGAAAAATTACCTTTCGTGGTATCGTGATGATGACGCTGCTGCTGCTGATGATGATGATGATGATGATGATGATGAGGATGATTGAGCGAGGCTTGAGATGGTATCGTCAACACCGGACTGAGCGACAATTGCGACGGTATTTCACTCTTTGCCGTTTGCTGGGTTGATATTTGTAGCGGTAAATTTTGGTAACTCAACACCGGCACTTGTACGTTGTAACATTGGCTCGTGTATTGACAGGACGTCATCGAACTCGTGTCTATTTGTATCGTACCGAGTGGCGAGCCTTGTCCTTTGCTCTCCACGACGAAAAGTAACTGGCCGGCGTTTTTTACCTTTCGAACAAAACAAAAAAAAAACATTTTTAACGATTTTCGCCTCCTGGACAAATTGAGGCCAATTGAGGCTCTGGAGAACAATTGTTCTCCGGGGTTTCTTTGATTCGTAAATCATTTTTTTACCTGGCAGCACTGCAAGCAAGGCGACTCAGCTGGAGGATTCCCCGTTGTTAAATTCGGCGAAGCCCTTTCCTCCTTGGCGACATTTTTCTTTCGAACTTCCGGTTCGGCATATTTTTTATGAACTTCCGGTTCGGCATATTTGCCTTGAACTTCCGGTTCGGCACATTTTTTATGAACTTCCGGTTCGGCATATTTTTTATTAACTTCCGGTTCCGCATATTTTTTATGAACTTCCGGTTCGGCATATTTTTTATTAACTTCCGGTTCCGCATATTTTTTATGAACTTCCGGTTCGGCATATTTGCCTTGAACTTCCGGTTCGGCATATTTTTTATGAACTTCCGGTTCGGCATATTTGCCTTGAACTTCCGGTTCGGCATATTTGCCTTGAACTTCCGGTTCGGCATATTTGCCTTGAACTTCCGGTTCGTCATATTTTCTTTGAACTTCCGGTTCGACATATTTGCCTTGAACTTCCGGTTCGACATATTTTTTTTGTACTTCCGGTTCGGCATATTTTTTTCCCCCATCCGGAGACCATTCCCTGCGAAAACTTTTCTCTCCCTTGCAAACAGCTTCAGTCGGACTGTCCAATTTTTTCGCTTTAACGATGGCGCTCGTTAATTTGGCCGAATCTTGTAATTTGTTCGTGATCGCGAGGGACACGTCGTTGGGAGTCTTGTCCGGCGTGAGGAGGGTTGGATCTTCAGTTATTGTCGTTTGAACACCGACACTGTCCATTCCTCTAATCTCACCGGGCTTTTCGGCTTCTTGCTGCGTCACTCTGGGCCTGGAATTGAATGAAAAAAAAAAATTAATAGACTAATTAATTAATGACTCAATTAATTAATTAATTAATCGATCAATTGATCGGTGCATTACTTAATCAATAAATCAATTAATTCATTACTCGATTAATTAATTAATTAATCAATCAATTGATCAATGCATTACTTAATCAATAAATCAATTAATTCATTACTCGATTAATTAATTAATTAATCGATTTATTGATTACTCGATTAATTAATTACTAAATTAATTACTAATTAATTACTAAAAAAAAATAAACATTAAATTCCCAATAAGATAAATATCACTCACGGTTCGTTATCTTTTTCTGGAATAATTTTTCTGACATCTTCGCTCGGCGATTGGATCTGGTTCGAAATAATGACAGCCGATCGGCTGAGCTCGGTATGATTGTCTCTTTCTCGATCCGGTGGCTCGGTCGACGTCATTTGACTCTTGACAGTAGTCACCCTTGTTGGCGAAAGAAGAGAAAAAAAAACAAAGAAAAAAAAAAGATTCTTTTTGGTTCGAGGCACTGTCGATCTTACGATAATAATTTCGAGAAAAAAAAAAAAAAAAAAAACAATAAGAGGCTTTCGCGTACTTTTTGAAACGAGGATCCGCGCAGCCAGGTCGTCGTTTCATTGGATGACCGAGGTGTGAAGTTTTTTGATAAATGCTCGGATGCAAGGACGCGGGTACGTGATCTTTCGAGTAGATCGCGCTTGATCTGACGAATCAATGTTTTTTTTCATTTTTTTAAATTTAATCTCGTCGGTTCAACGATATCGATAAATCCTAAATTAATCTTAACGAATAAAAGATCAAATTAAATACAAGAAAAAAAAAAATTGATGCAAACGTCGTTGAACTTTTATCGTAAATTTGGATATGGTATAAAAAAAAAAAAGAAAAAAAAGCAAAAGAAAGGAAAAAAAACTAACTGATGAGAATTGGCGTGTCGTACGGTCGTGCGACTTTTTCTCGGTGTCCCGGTGAGCGTCACGACGCACGGTGGCACGATTACGTCGTCCATGTCCTCGGCCAATTTTCTCTGCGGTATTTTCGGCCAAGACGGATCGGCGGGAATCCTTAAAAACATAGAAAAAGAAATTGAAAAATAAAAAAAAACAGAAAAATAACGAAAAAAAAAGAAATTTAACAAATCCAAAAAATAAAAATTAAATAAAATTTAAAAAAACATTTTACAAATCCGAAAATAAAAATCAAAGAAAAAATTCAAAAAAATAAACTCACCTTAACGATCCGACGTTGTACTTTTGCGCGTTCGGCAATAAATTTTCACTGTTCACTGGAAAACGAAGAAAAAAAAAACATGCGGAAAGATTATTTTTTTTCTTCTTTTTTTTTTATTTGTTCCTTGGATATAAATTCTTCACCTTTAATGTTCAACTGGAGTGCATTCGATGCATCGCGACACGCCATGTCGAAGGAATCGCACATATCAATTTGCGAAACGTTGTTTTTTTTTTTCTTTCTTTTTTTCTCGTTTTGATCAAATTGATATTTCTTTTATCTTGTTTTTTTTTTATTTTTTTTATTTTTGAAAAACAGCGACCCGATAAGTTCCAACAACACTATCAGTTTTTGGGGACAAAAAAATTGAGAGAAGGGCGAAAAAAAAAAAAGTGTCGAAACGGTCTCGGGGGGTCTTGCGATCCAAGTGTCATCCGGCAGTCATGGTCGAAAGAATCGTCGATCGAAATTGTTTTTTTTTTTTCCTCTTCTTTCCTCTTTGTCGCCATGACTACAAGGTCCTGTCGATTTTGAACTCTCTTCTCGTTTTTCTCTTTCCTTGCCTCTTTTATTTTATTTTTTTTCTTTAATTCTTGTTTATTTATTTTAAAAATAAAAAAAATAAAAATAAACTCAAACAAACTGGGACTATTTCATTTTTTTTCTTCTCTCTCTCTCTCTTTTGGATTCTCGTTTATTTACGTAAAAAAAAATAAAAAAAATTAAAACCAAACTGGGACTCTCGTTTAAATATTGGTTCTATTTATGAAAAAAATAAATACATATAAATAAATAAATAAACCCAAAACAAGCTGGGGCTTTCGATTTTTTTTTAATACTCATTTATTTATTGAGGAAAAAAATAAAAACTGTTCAATTATTCGTGGCAAAAAAAATTCAACCCGAACGCAAAATCATTCGAAACGAAAGCAAAGAAAAAAAAAACAAAACAAAAAAAAATGGATCGCACTTCCGGGATAAATGAATCACGTTCGTTTTTTTTTTTTTTTAATCTTCTCGCAACACTTCTTTTCGTCTTCTCTTTTAATAATTTTCCATTATTTTTTACACAATGCGGTATACAACTCTATAATTATTAACGATACGGTATAATTTATTTACAATAAATATACAGGATTATTACATATAGGAACAGTCAACTAATTTCTACAACGAGATATTATATGTATATATATATATATATATATAGTTGGCTTTTGCACAAATCTTTTTCCCTCTTTCGTTTTGTTCGTCTGATTTTTATTTTTTTATTTTCTTTTCTTAATTTACCTTAAAGTTACTCCTCTCGTTTGCTCTTTTGTTTTTTTTTTATTCTTTTTCCTTTGCGCACCATGTGTATATATATATATATATTTATTTCAACGTGTATCACAACAGAGTGAAGCATCGCGATATTTAAAAAAAAAAAAGTATTTCGTAAGCTCGTAAAAAAATCTTTACGACGTTCGTTAAAACCGTCGGTTTTTTTTTATTTTTTTTATTTTTTTACAACAAAACAACGTTGTGCGAGACTCGAGTTTTTTCTTCTTCTTATTCTTCTCATATTTTTGCTCCCGAAAAAAATAGGAAAGAAAACTCGAGTGACATATTTGTGCCTCTGTAAAGAAAAAAAAAAACAAAAAAAAAAATTCTTTATGGCAAACGCGTTCAATGTTTCTCTCTCTCTCTCTCTCTCTCTCTCTCTCTCTCTCGCCCTCCCTCTCTCTCTCTCTCTCTTGTTCGTTTCTTTTTTCTTCTCTTTTTTTTTTTGGGACATTAGATTCTCCAATTGTTTATAGAAAAATACATCGTCTCCTTGGCGAGAAGGATGAGGAGTAGGAGGGGGAGGAGGGGGATTGGGGAATGTCGCAGTATAAAAAACACTTTTCTTCCCTCTCGTTTTCTCTGCTGACTAGATTTCTTTTTTTTCCCTTTCTTTCTTTCTTTTCTATGATTTTTTTCTTCTTTTTTTTTAAATTTGTTTTTCTTCTTCAAAAATTTCATTAAATTCGCAATTCGAAGCTGTCAGGCTTGCGGACAAAAGAAAAAACCGAGAAGAAAAAGAAAAAGGAAAAAAAAAAAAAAAAAGAAGAAAACGATCGCGAGTTTCGGAAGAAATGATGAGGCGAATGTATTTTTTTTTTGTTTTCTTCATAATTCAACGATCGCCGGAAGGATAACGTCGTTGATTTTAGAATTTTTCGAAACGTTGAAACAACTTTGAATTCGTCCAAAGTGCCAAACACGTCGCGGGTGCATTTTTTCTTTTTTTTTTTTTCCTTCAGATTTCTTCGAGCAATTTTTTTCTTTTTTTTTTCTATTTTTTTTTTCGATCGATCTTTCGAACGAAAAAGCTTTTGGATCAAAGAAAACGTCAATAATTGTCTCTCACTGGTACTGTCTTGAAGTATAACGAGCGAACAATCGTCTCTTAGGCTCGTATCGGAAAAAAAAAAAAAAATTAAAAGAGGAACGAAGCAGAAAAAGCTTTTTTTTTTTTCGAAGTTAAGTACACGAGACGGCCCACCGAATCGAATAATAATAATAATTATTATTATTGTAAATTCGAATTTTTTTTTTTTTCTTTCTTCAATTGTTTTTAATTGAAGAAGCAAATTTGCAAAGTTGCAAACTTGCTTTTTTTTCATCGTCAATAACTTACAATACGAATTTGCAATAAAATAATTGTCAAATTGCCGTATGTAAAAAAAAATATTAATATATGTGAAAAAAAAATCGTTTCGATTTTTTTTTCGTCAACGATAATGATAAAATAATAATAATAATAATAATAATAATACAATAGAGATTTCCGAAGCTCCCGCTCGGAAGAGAAACGTCAAATATACAACGAAATAAAAAAAAAAAAAAAAAGAGAAACGTAACTGTTCAACAATACGGACGCATACTTTTTTTTTTCTTCGCTTCCCTCGTGCGGTCCTTTCCGATATGTTATTCCTCTGAAAAGAAAAAAAAGAAGAAAAAAAAAAAAAAAAACAACAACAACCCTCGTCACCGGAAGTGTTGAGTCTCGTTGATCGAAGAACTATTCGGGGAAAAAAACAAAAGTTCTTTGTTAACGAAACGAGAAGTAAAAATAATCTTGGCAGTATCGCGGGATAATTAACGACGAGAAAAAAAAAAAAAAACGAAAAATTGGAAGGAAAAAAAAATGTTAAAAAAAGGAGAGAAAAAAAAACAAAAATCGAGGACAAAAGTTGCAATTATTGTCGCGTTTAAGCCTCGTGATCCTCGCTGTTTATGCCGATCAGCGACTGCGTTTGTTCCGCTTCGAGATCGGGCAACCTGGAGAAAAGAACTCTTTTACGCGCTCCGTTCACTTTTTTTTCTTCATTTTTGCCAGATGCTTGACGATTAATCGATTATTAATCGATTATTCGACAATCGATTATCAATCGATTATTCGACAATCGATTATCAATCGATTATTCGACAATCGATTGTTAATCGATTATTCGACAATCGATTATTAATCGATTATTCGACAATCGATTGTTATAATCGATTGTTCGACAATCGATTATTCGACAATCGATTATAATAATCGATAATCGATAATCGATTAGATATTTACCTGGTGGTACGGCCTTTACGGAAAATCCACGTGTAAATGCCTTTAACGAGATCCATAACCGGATCCCAATTGTCGTAATGTGACAATAGGGATACGGTGAAGAATGCGAGGAGCATCGGTATCGTGCCGAGATAAAATATACACGGATATTCGACCTTCTTCAGTAATACGTCGGCCATCATTGACATTGGCATCGACAAGCTAACGGCAAGTGTAGCTATGAGGGACGACGTTAAGAAGCAGCCCCTGCGATTAAAATTTGTTTTTAATTGTTTAATAAAAAAATAAAAAATAAAAATAAAAAACGTTCGATTTTCATCAACTTCGTTAAAACGTCGACGCACCAGAGCCAAAGTACTTCGCTGAGTACGGTGCCGATGAGGCCGTTGATAATGAGAAACGTCCATTGTCGTGTATTCGGCCATTCGAATTCTTCCCAGTGTCCATAATGAAGTATGAAGAAGAGAGGCCACAGCATTGTAAGATTGAAGAGACCGACGAAGCCAAAGAACATCGGTATGTCCATTTTGTCCTCGTGATCGACTTTTCTCTTGAGAAATACAATGTAAGCGGCGTAAAAGAATGCGCTCACGAGTGCAAGTACGATCCCCGTTGGTATGCCATTGGTCTCCAAGCTCAAGTCCGACAATCCGACGAGGACAAGTCCGAAAATACTGACCGTTACCGCGACGAGCTTCGACAATGTGAATTTATCGGCAGCGTTGCTTGGGAAAAATGTCGCGAGTAACAGTGTGAACAAACTCGACGTCGACGACAATACCGTTACGATACCGGCCTCGGTCTCCACGAGGGAAATTTGATAAGTGTAATTCGCGACGAACCACTGGGGAATAGAAAGCAAAAAAAAAAAACCTATATTGTTTCGAAGATGTGTGTAGAAAAAAAATCTACGGATATTGCACAGAGGGCGAGTAATTGCATGGCGTTGAAAATGTAATCAGACTTTTCGGGTGATGAGAAAAAGGCACACGCCAAGTAGTATGAGTTGATCTCTCTCTCTCTCTATCTCTCTCTCTCTCTCTCTCTCTCTCTTTCTAACTCTCCAGCTACTCTCCAACTCTTCGACTACTCTCCAACTACTCTCCAACTCTCCAGCTACTCAAAATTCTCCAACTCAGCTACTACGAATTCAGCGGCTAAAAATGAGAATAAGAAAATTTTTTAATGAATTACCAGCAGGCAAAACATAAGAGCAATTTTCGCGACTTTCTGCACGGAAAATTTGTGCGCTTGGCGTCTTGCGTGCTCGCCGGCTCTTACGCTAGCTTGATAGCTGAGCCTAGCGAGAAGTGCCTCCGTCGCGTCGCTCTCCGACATGTGTCTGACCTCGGCGAGTTTGCTGAATCTTACGGCTCTTATCGAAGAATCGTCGCTCTCAGTGCCCGAAGAACGATCGCAATGCTCCGGCGTTTTGATCGGTACGAAGGTCGGATCGCTCTGAAAGTTAATTTTTTCAAATTTACTTCTCTCGCTCTCTCTCTCTCTCTCTCTCTCTCTCTCTCGGAGTCTTGCGAAGAGATTGTAAATTTCGTCGCAAACGTACCAGACTGGTGTTAGCTTCCGAGTAAAAATTGTCATCTTCGACGTTCGGATCTATGAACTGAAAATAAGGGGAAAAGTTTGCGCGTCGCAGCTCAATTGATTTACAAACGTAATTTCGTACCGTGTATGTGGCCGGCTTGTTGCACCGCTCTCTCCACGGCGGCCAGAAACAAAGGCCCAAAAGGTAGAGCGCGAACATGGACGTTTTCACGTAAGTGCTGAAAAATGGCTTCTCGAATTTCGCCTCTCTGTAGATGTACTGGAAGAATTTTTCGTGCCAACCTATAGCTTCGTCGTCTTTCTTTCTTCGTAAATATTATTTTTACATCTCTTTTTTACGCCTTCGAAGGACAAAACTCACTTTGGTCAGTTCGGAGCTCGAAACCCAAATAATGTCCACCAACAATAGTACCAAGAGGCCGAGTACTAGCCTCTGCGACTTGTTCATCATGGCGGCAAGCCTGTGGGGATCCTCCGCCATCCCTGGTTGCCTTCGCTGGCGCAATTCCACCGAACAACTCATCCGATCGTCCCGCAATACCCTTGACCCGCCCGCCCGCCCGACTCGCTACGGCATTTTAACCGCGACAATCGACTCTTCCTTATTCATCTGGGAAAGGAAAATTCGATTGGGTATAAATCTTCCGTGCAGCGGAAGACAATGATTGAATGTAAATGCATAAAATTTCTTTCACGAGCGAGAAAAGACTCTCCTCGAGGAAGAAATGAAAAATACCGCTGCTCCGCGCAGCGAGAATGTACTCAAGAAAATTGAAAATTGAAGCTCGTAGGAAAAATAGAGATCCGTAACGGGTGGATCGGGCGACGACCGTGTGTTAAAGTTTCGCGAAACAATATATCCACGAAGGAAAAATACAAACGTCCAATCGTCGATATTCCTCTTCTGGGCACGTACTTCCAAAAAACGCGAGCGTAAGTTACACGTTACGATCGTTCGCAAAGAAAAAAGAAAAAAAAATACGTTTGTATTTTACTCACCTGTGCGATAAGACAGGAAGAGTGTCATGATAAAAAAAAAAAAAAAAAAAAACCCACACACACACGACGTCGGGTGTCCTATCCTTCAGTCGCGCGAGCGAGAGCGAGATGTATGAAAATATTCTCTACATGACGGTTCAACCTTTCGAAGATTTTACCGAGGACACGAGCGAGCGCTTTTATTTCACGAAGCTTTTATTACGAAGCTTTTATTTCACCGCAACCGCGTGAATTTTCTTCAATTCGTCACACAGGACACGCGCGCGACTAACGTTATTATTGAATGGGCGTTTGGTTGTTGCATGGAAAAATATGTCAATACGGCCACGAAATTGCCGGACATTGAGTTTGAGCGGCGGCCATCTTGGATATTTTGCCACAATCGCTGGAGCGTGAATGACGTTTTTTAATTCGTCACGGTGACCGCGACGTGGCGCTGCGCTCCGGCCTGTTTGTCCAATATTCATCCATACGATTGGACGGGTCGGGGGGGGGCGGAGGAGAAATGCATGTACAGGGTCGCTCAAAGGATGCGAGCCAAACGGGGCGGCAAACCCATTCTAAAAAAAAAAAAAAAAAAAAAAAAAAAAAAAAAAGCCAAATTACTCGGCGGAGCTTTTTACGACGCCTGTTAAAATTCTGGCCAAAAAGGACCGTAATAACCCAAACAAAAACCAAACAAACGACTCGAGGAAATTTTACGTGAGTTTTTAAACGAATATTTATGAATTCGTTGATTCATTTTTATTCATTTCTTCATTTGCAAGCCAAACGGGGTGGCAAACCCATCCTAAAAAAAAAAAAAAAAAAAAAAAAAAAAAAAAAAGCCAAATTACTCGGCGGAGCTTTTTACGACGCCTGTTAAAATTCTGGCCAAAAAGGACCGTAATAACCCAAACAAAACCCAAACAAACGACTTCAGGAAATTTCTACCAGAATTTTAAAATATTTATTCATTCCATTGATATATTGTTACAAAAATCGTCTCTCGAATTAAAAAAAAAAGTAGATCTACAATTAAAACGAAAAGAAAATGTTTAATAATATATGATAATAATTTTCCGAAGAAAATGATTAATATTTTGAAAAAAAAAAATTATTACGAGTAATTCGAAATTGTCCCGTTAGTTACGGTGTGAAGTGAGCTTCAGCCGCGATCCGGTCGCCCTGGCAACGCGGCGTGAAAACACGTATAAACGCAAATACGGATTTTCCTCGTGTCACAAAAGGTATGGAATATTACAGATTGTAAACGAAGTCGTTACGTGTACGCCAGAGTTGAAAAGGTTTTACGAGAGTGTGTGAGAAAGAAAGAAAGAAAGAAAGAAAGGTTGGAGGTTAGAAGCTTGTCAGTGTACAACAATATGGCTAACAATGCTCTCAGCAACGGGCGCGTGCCCCATCAATCGGAGCAACGTTTCAGAAACGAGAGAATCTCCGATAGATCTAAAAAAGGTAATGTTCTTTTTTCTTCTGCTTCCTCGCAAACACGTGTGACGCTCCTCTCAGGTATGTACAGGATGCCTCAAAAAAAAACAAAACAAAATCTGCAAAAAATTCCTAAAAGCCAAATTAAAGTATTGAAAAAAAAAAAAAAAGTAAAAAAATTTAGCGTAGCGTTTGTCAATCGACAAATTTTTGTCAATCAAAAAGTGCCGGATATACCGGCGGTGGAAAGTCGAAATTGGCTCCTCCACAAATATTACACGCGCCACGATTACAAAGTGTGCAAGGCCCTTATCGAGGAGGAGCTCGCCAAGTCGCACGGCCACAACGAGTACGCTTATTATCTCAAGGTACGAATAATTATTGGTCGTACGATTGTTTGGGTTTGGGTCTTTACGTATCGTCAAAAAAAAAAAAAAAAAAAAACGAGTTTTGCACAACTTTTTACAAATTAAATTTTTTAATTTTATTTTTTACAAAATTGTAACTTTAGTTATAATAATCATAAATAAAGTTATGATTTTATTTTCTTATTTTGTTATTCAATTGGCATTGATGAGTTTTTTCATTTTTATTTTATTTTTTAATTGGCGCCGATGAGGTTTTTTTATTTTTATTTTTTTTTTTTTTTTGGCGCTGATGAGTTTTTCTTTAATGTTAATTTTAATTTTTCAATTGGCGTCGATGAGTAATGGTGAAGAAAAAAAAAAAATAAATACGACTATGAAGAAATATATCGACAAATTTGTGTATTCGTCAGGGTCTAATATTGCGGCGCGAAGGCAAGATACAGGACTCGCTGGATTCATTTCAGAACAGTTACAGCGTTAATTCGACGAACGTCAGCAACGTCAAGCAAATCGCCAAAAGCTTGTACGTCCGATGAATATACAAATTTAATTAGAATAATAAAAATAATAATAATAAAAATACGTTAGATTTAGATTAAATTAAGTTAAAGTTCGATTAAATAAAAATGCGTTAAAGTAAGAATAAGAAAAATAAAGAAAAATTCGAATGATAAAAATCATTAAAATGATGAAAGAAACTGAAAAAAAAAAAAAAAACATTATTGGTCGTTTTCGATCGTTAGATTTCTCTTGGGAAGTCACAAGCGCGCGATCGAGGCTTACAGCGAAGCGGAGAAGATGTCCGATGCCCCGGACTGGGAAATACACAACAGCCTCGGTAAGTCTACGTAGACTTTTCTTCTTTTCTTTTTTTTTTTTTTTTTTTTCAATAAATTTGGCAATTCGGAATTATTCATAAATAAATAAAATACAATGGTACGAACCATTTGTTTTTTTTTTTTCTTCACTTTTGAGGCGAATGTTACATAAGATTGTGCGAGACCGAGGCAGCCGAGAAGGAATTGAAGAAAGCTATCGAATTGACGAAGCACGACCCACCGTATCTGACCCTCGCGAGACTCTACGTGGCGAAGGATCGCGTCGACGAGGCCATTGAAATTTATAACGCAGCTCTGAGGTTAGCTCAACCTCGTCGACTATTGAGAGAAAAAAGAAAAATGGCATAACGCGATTGAAATAGCGAAGAAGACATATTTTTCTTCTTTTTTTTCCAACGCTCTCAGCAGCTCTGAAAATTTTTCCGTCGAATTCAATATTCCCGTTGTTCGTTATCAATTAATTATGAATATTATTGTTATCGTGAGTTGAGAAGAAAACAAAAAAAAAAAAGGTGTACGTTTCGGGATTTCTAGCACGTCAGGTGAGAGCGAAGAAGCCGCGATCGAGATGGGCCTTTTGTATCTGAGGATCGGCGACGATAAGCGAGCTTTTCAGGAATTCGGCGCCGTGCTTGCCAATTCGCCAGCAACACCGAAAGCCATAATCCCGATTTCTTACATAATGCAGGTAAATAACGGAGGAAACATATAATAATAATAATAATAATAATAATCGTCCGGGACTGGCGATTCAATGTACATTTGCGATTGTGCGGGAAGGTGAAGAAAAAAAAAAATCTTAAAGTCATCTTAAAGAGCGAATGCTTCGAGCGTTCATGGTTGAGTTTGTTTGGGTTTGTTTGGGTTTGTTTGGGCGAATGCTCGAGCGTTCATGGTTGATTGGCTGAACTTTTTTATTTTTACGCCTTCAGCACTCTCTCTCTCTCTCTCTCTCTCTCTCTCTCTCTCTCTCTCCCTCTCTCTCTCTCTCTCCCCATATTATAATCGCATTTCGTGCACTTCACCGTACGAAAAAGTAATTTCATTGTCTTACCCCGTGTCTCGGCCCCCTAGACTCATCACGAGCACGAGGTCGCGCTAACGAAGTACAGAATCGCGGCACAATTTATGCCCGAATCATCGTATCTATGGAACAACGTTGGCATGTGCTTTTATGGAAAGCAAAAATACGTCGCGGTGAGTTGTTATTATTATTATTATTATTATTATTTTAATATCTTCATTGAGAGACATGAATTATTTGACAATAATGAAAAACGTAAGAAAATTGTTTGCTCGTCGAATATATATATATATATATATATATATATATCCAAGGCCCTCGTACTGTACAGTCTCGAAGTTCAGTCACAATTCGCGCAATAACGTGTCCAAAAGAAAAAAAGCCAAATTACTCGCCGTAGCTTTACACACCGCGTGACGAGATTCTGTAATTCAGTCGCGAATAATTTAGCAACGAAACGTAAGTGAAAGAAATTGTTTGCTCGTCGAATTTCAAGCTGAACCGTTCCTAAAAAAAAAAATGAAAAAAAAAAAAAGCCAAATTACTCGCCACAATTTTTCACACCGCCCGATGAAATTTTGGCCAAAAAGAACCAGAAATTAGGGGCGAAAAGTGGAAAAAAATGCAAAAAACGGTACAATGCCAGGGCGCTCAAGCTGCACATTCCTACTTGACGCGTTCGGCAAACGACCGGTAAACCCATCCTAAAAAAAAAAAAAAAAAAAAAAAAAAAAAAAAAAAAAGCCAAATTACTCGCCAGACTTTTTCACGCCGCTGGATGAAATTCCAGCCAAAATGGACCAGAAAGTATAGGCGAAAGGTAGAAAAACGCAAAAAGGCTAGAGAGAGAGAGTGACAAATGGCTCGAAGCAATTGTACGAGGTGGATGGTGTTGCAAAGAGATAGGTTGAATTTTCCTTGAAAATCTCTTGGCGTCGAGTGAAACACCACCTCGAGCGGAGTTGAAGGACTCGAGGCAATATTCCTGAGACGGTAAAATAATATAGACAATATATATATATATATATCGTTGCACCGTGGTCCGAAGGACGAGAAGAAGAAGTTGAGAAAGGAAAGAAAAAAATGAACGACACCCAACGGATCGTTGCCCATAGTGATTTTGAACTATCTCGATTCGCGTTCACATTACGCTCGTCCTTTTTTTCTCGCTCGCTCGGTCCACTTGCTCATCGTTCATTAGGGATATATTGTTACGCGAATTCTCTCGCGGCATCGTTGGAATATTCACTTTGCAAACTTCTCGCCCGTGTTTCGTTCCTCTAGGCGAGCTGGAAGAGATTGTAACTCGTTGAATTTGTTGGAAAAAAAAAAGAAAGTCTTTGTTGCAAATTAACGTTGAAATAGCGGGCTGGAAAAACGATGCAATATTTCATGCGGATTATTGATGAGTTTGGGTTTGGGTTTGGAGTTTAAAGCTTGTGCACATCATTGAGAAGTTTTCTTAGCCTTGTTTGGGTCTCCTTGGGTTTTCGATTTCAAGCTTGCGCAGATCACCAAAAAAATTACAAAAAACAAAACCCAAACAAAGTCACCGAAGAGTTAGAAAAAAAGAACAAAAAAAAACAAGCTTACGAATCGTGAGTTTGTTTGGGTTTGTTTGGGTTCATCGATCGCGACGAGTCTTCGGATACTCCGCGAGTCACGTTAACTCAAAGTGTTATGTCGATTCGGCACGTGACGCGCGCGACAAAACGTTTATGAGCGCCGAAATCGCGATAGCCCGAGTAGTTTCGGACCCAATTTTCCATCGGGCGACCATCATTTACGTGTTCGCAAGCCGAATACGAGATCGCCGTAACGGGAATGACGGAGGAGGAGGAGGAGAAGGAGGAGATGGAGGAGGAGGACGACGAGAAAGGCTGGGAGTTTGGATTATACGTGTGGACTCGTGTAAATGGTCTTTCCCATCAGCAACCCATTTTACACGACTAATCCATACTGGACACGATAGCCTAACGCCCTAAAGCCAGTGAGAATTTGGGCTAACATGATTTCCCCCAGCACCCCACCCACCCCCCACCCCACCGCCCCCTCATAATTGCGTGGCATCTGGGTCTTCCTTTTTTCGACAACCAGTCCAGTATGCCAGCAGTCTATTTTTCCCGTCAGCTGTGACCGTCTCACTTATTAGCCTCGAATTGGGAATTCGGAGGAGCGAACGTGCCCCGAAGGGGATGATCCTCGCTGCCGAGTTGGAGCGAAAGGCTCTGAAAAAAAAGAAAAAAAAAAAACTTGCAGCTGTTCTTCGAGAGTTCCCGAAACTTGTGGCAATGTTGCCGGACAACACCAGATGCTCGTGGAGGCACGAAAAAAAAAGGAAAAAAGTTTCGCAAGACTTTACGAAGATCGATTTTGAAGAAGATACACGAAAATCCAAAAGTTCAAGGTTTTTGAAAGATAAGCCCAATGAAACGTTGCCCCTCGACCCAATCCTAAAAAATAAGGGTTGAAAACATAAAAATCGTCCTATCTCGATAATTAATAGCCCGATCGAAAAATGCTTCAAACAAAAGTTGTTCGGAATAATAAAATACGTATTAAGTTGTCTGACGTCCAACCTCTTATCCTTGATAATGGCGTCACAAAAACGATCAGAAGATTCGGGGTTGATGCGAAGACGCAAGTATATCTTTAGAAAATCGTAAAAAATATTTATATATTGAAAAAAAAAAAAATTCTCGGTAGAAATATCGAGGAACTTGTCCTCATTCGATATATATCAAAAAAAATAATTTATTTTAATATATAAATATTTTTTTACGAATTTCCGAAGATGTACTTGCTCTGTCGCATCAACCCCCAACTTTCTAATCGTTTTTGTGCCGCCATTTTCAGCGATAAGGGGTTGGACGTCAAACAACTTTATACGTATTTTATTGTTCCGAACAACTTTTGTTTGAAACATTTTTCGATCGGACAATTAATTATCGAGATACAACGATTTTTATGTTTTCAACCCCTATTTCTTAGGATTGGGCCGAGTTAAGGAGGAAAATTTTCATTGAGGTTACTTTCATTCGAATTCTACGCTATCAAGTGCTGGGTTTTCAATTCTTTTACTGGATTACAGTGTCCAGGATTTTTCAGACTGAAAAAAAAAGTGCTGAAAAATGGTTGAAGCTTCGATGGATGAATTGCGGACAATCGCGGATCTTCGGGCACTTTCGAATCAATAATAACGCGAGAGACCGTCGACTTTTATCGTTTTCCAGGCAATAAGCTGCCTCAAAAGAGCCTGCTACTTGAATCCGATGGCACTGATGCCCGCGTGCAATTTGGGCAGAGTTCTTCTCACGACGGGTCAACCAGCATCGGCAACGATCTACTTGAGAGCAGCCGTGACAGCAGGACCGACGAATTTCATGCCTCACCTATTGCTCGGACGTAAGTCGAATTTAATATGCTCTTTTCTCTCGTTCTCGTGAGACTTCCAAAATTTTTTTTTATACAACTCGGAACCTAATAATTCGGAAGCTAACAATTTTATCGTAAAATACGTCAAACAAAAGTTGTTCGGGACATAAAAGTACGTAAAAAAGTATTCCACGTTAATCTTCGTATCGTGAAAAATAAGGGAGAAAAAGACGAATGAAAATTAATTTTCAATTCATTTGCAAAATTATTATCGCCATTTCATTCAGCGTCGTTCAATTATTCTTATATGAATTTTTTTGCGTATTTGCGTGCAAAAGTTCTTACTTTCGTGCTTATTGACATTGCTGCCGTGACAGCGGGTGTACATTTGGTAGATTGTGAAATTGAAAAGATAGGAACCCGCTGAGGGGCTGAGCAGTGATCAATCGTTTTGACGAGCACCCGATCGTTCGTTCCATCATGTCAGAAGACAGCGGTCCACCTTTCGTCTCTCATTTTTCATCGCTGCCCCGCTGTCAGTGACAACAATGTTACAGGAATATTGGCGACAAAAAAAAAAGGCCAGAAAGCCATCTATAAGATCACTCAGAGCTTGGCAAAGTTTGGTACATGGGTGTATCTGAATTCACGAGTAGCCAATGTGAGAAGAAAAAAAAATTCGTGAATTTTTCAACCCTCGGAAACTACCCCCGAATGAAAAAAAACCACCCCAATCGCTCGAAAACATCGTAATTTCATTTTCCATCGTTGATTTCTGCCAGAAATTGAGGATAAGTCGTTCCGGAACACGCAGCGGGATTCTGAAGAACTTACGGATCAATCAACCCTTATGAACTACCCCTCAATTGAGAGGAATTCAGCCCCCGAACAAACCCAATGGATAAAATATTATCTCATTTTCTCTTATTTTATTCTGATCTCAATCGAAATACTGCTAGGGGTGGTTTTTGATGTTTCGTTACTGTTAGGGGTAGTTTTTGAATCGGATGTTCTTGATACACACTTTTAATGCGTTTACGACAATATGTATGAACTGAACATCAGTGGAAGTGGCATTTTCCGGCGTATCATCAGTTCTAGGGGTGGTTTTCGATGTTTCGTCACTGTTAGGGGTAGTTTTCCATTCGGATATTTTTTCCACAAATGTTGTCATGTGTTATCAAAAATATTTATCAACACTCATGATCATATCCAACCAATTGTCCACATTTATTTTCACGCTGCTCTAACGTGCACGGGGTTAAAAAAAATAAAATAAAGTGGCGCTCAAGCGTTTGGACGAGTTGGTTGAAGCCGAGGAAGTTATGTCGAAGGCGCACTCACTCGCGCCGCAGGAGCCTCTCGTACTTATAAATTATGCGGTGATCCTCGAAGCAACTGGCCAAAGAATACGCGCCGCCGAAGTTCTCGTTGCGCTCAACGACATCGCTACCGTCATAGACGTCGAGGCACAGGTGAGGAACGATCAAGCAATTGGGCGACAGGGGGTCTGGCTTTGCAGTGCAAAGTTTGGCTTGCGTGACTAACTGTGCAAGTGTGATCTGCTGATGGATAGGCGTTAGTTCTAGGTACTTTCTGGGCAGAATGCTATGGTATTTGTATTGTTTGATGTAGTCGAGAAGAGTTCTGGCTCCTAAGTGTTGCCAAATAATTGTAAAAAAATTTTATCGGCGTTTTAACTATGCAAGTGTGCTCTGCTGATGGATAGGCGTTAGTTCTACGTACTTTCTGGGCAGAATGCTATGGTATTTGTATTGTTTGATGTAGTCGAGAAGAGTTCTGGCTCCTAACTGTTGCCAAATAATTGTAAAAAAAATTTATCTGCGTTTTAACTATGCAAGTGTGCTCTGCTGATGGATAGGCGTTAGTTCTAGGTACTTTCTGGGCAGAATGCTATGGTATTTGTATTGTTTGATGTAGTCGAGAAGAGTTCTGGCTCCTAACTGTTGCCAAATAATTGTAAAAAAATTTTATCGGCGTTTTAACTATGCAAGTGTGCTCTGCTGATGGATAGGCGTTAGTTCTACGTACTTTCTGGGCAGAATGCTATGGTATTTGTATTGTTTGATGTAGTCGAGAAGAGTTCTGGCTCCTAACTGTTGCCAAATAATTGTAAAAAAAATTTATCTGCGTTTTAACTATGCAAGTGTGCTCTGCTGATGGATAGGCGTTAGTTCTAGGTACTTTCTGGGCAGAATGCTATGGTATTTGTATTGTTTGATGTAGTCGAGAAGAGTTCTGGCTCCTAACTGTTGCCAAATAATTGTAAAAAAATTTTATCGGCGTTTTAACTATGCAAGTGTGCTCTGCTGATGGATAGGCGTTAGTTCTACGTACTTTCTGGGCAGAATGCTATGGTATTTGTATTGTTTGATGTAGTCGAGAAGAGTTCTGGCTCCTAACTGTTGCCAAATAATTGTAAAAAAATTTTATCGGCGTTTTAACTATGCAAGTGTGCTCTGCTGATGGATAGGCGTTAGTTCTACGTACTTTCTGGGCAGAATGCTATGGTATTTGTATTGTTTGATGTAGTCGAGAAGAGTTCTGGCTCCTAAGTGTTGCCAAATAATTGTAAAAAAATTTTATCGGTGTTTTAACTATGCAAGTGTGCTCTGCTGATGGATAGGCGTTAGTTCTAGGTACTTTCTGGGCAGAATGCTATGGTATTTGTATTGTTTGATGTAGTCGAGAAGAGTTCTGGCTCCTAACTGTTGCCAAATAATTGTAAAAAAAATTTATCTGCGTTTTAACTATGCAAGTGTGCTCTGCTGATGGATAGGCGTTAGTTCTAGGTACTTTCTGGGCAGAATGCTATGGTATTTGTATTGTTTGATGTAGTCGAGAAGAGTTCTGGCTCCTAACTGTTGCCAAATAATTGTAAAAAAATTTTATCGGCGTTTTAACTATGCAAGTGTGCTCTGCTGATGGATAGGCGTTAGTTCTACGTACTTTCTGGGCAGAATGCTATGGTATTTGTATTGTTTGATGTAGTCGAGAAGAGTTCTGGCTCCTAACTGTTGCCAAATAATTGTAAAAAAATTTTATCGGCGTTTTAACTATGCAAGTGTGCTCTGCTGATGGATAGGCGTTAGTTCTAGGTACTTTCTGGGCAGAATGCTATGGTATTTGTATTGTTTGATGTAGTCGAGAAGAGTTCTGGCTCCTAACTGTTGCCAAATAATTGTAAAAAAATTTTATCGGCGTTT
The DNA here is from genome assembly GCA_963932345.1 of Ophion ventricosus. NCBI lineage: Eukaryota > Metazoa > Arthropoda > Insecta > Hymenoptera > Ichneumonidae > Ophion > Ophion ventricosus. The sequence goes on along the minus strand of OZ010726.1, from coordinate 5,507,179 downwards.
TAACTATGCAAGTGTGCTCTGCTGATGGATAGGCGTTAGTTCTAGATACTTTCTGGGCAGAATGCTATGGTATTTGTATTGTTTGATGTAGTCGAGAAGAGTTCTGGCTCCTAACTGTTGCCAAATAATTGTAAAAAAAATTTATCTGCGTTTTAACTATGCAAGTGTGCTCTGCTGATGGATAGGCGTTAGTTCTAGGTACTTTCTGGGCAGAATGCTATGGTATTTGTATTGTTTGATGTAGTCGAGAAGAGTTCTGGCTCCTAACTGTTGCCAAATAATTGTAAAAAAATTTTATCGGCGTTTTAACTATGCAAGTGTGCTCTGCTGATGGATAGGCGTTAGTTCTACGTACTTTCTGGGCAGAATGCTATGGTATTTGTATTGTTTGATGTAGTCGAGAAGAGTTCTGGCTCCTAACTGTTGCCAAATAATTGTAAAAAAAATTTATCTGCGTTTTAACTATGCAAGTGTGCTCTGCTGATGGATAGGCGTTAGTTCTAGGTACTTTCTGGGCAGAATGCTATGGTATTTGTATTGTTTGATGTAGTCGAGAAGAGTTCTGGCTCCTAACTGTTGCCAAATAATTGTAAAAAAATTTTATCGGCGTTTTAACTATGCAAGTGTGCTCTGCTGATGGATAGGCGTTAGTTCTACGTACTTTCTGGGCAGAATGCTATGGTATTTGTATTGTTTGATGTAGTCGAGAAGAGTTCTGGCTCCTAACTGTTGCCAAATAATTGTAAAAAAATTTTATCGGCGTTTTAACTATGCAAGTGTGCTCTGCTGATGGATAGGCGTTAGTTCTACGTACTTTCTGGGCAGAATGCTATGGTATTTGTATTGTTTGATGTAGTCGAGAAGAGTTCTGGCTCCTAAGTGTTGCCAAATAATTGTAAAAAAATTTTATCGGTGTTTTAACTATGCAAGTGTGCTCTGCTGATGGATAGGCGTTAGTTCTAGGTACTTTCTGGGCAGAATGCTATGGTATTTGTATTGTTTGATGTAGTCGAGAAGAGTTCTGGCTCCTAACTGTTGCCAAATAATTGTAAAAAAATTTTATCGGCGTTTTAACTATGCAAGTGTGCTCTGCTGATGGATAGGCGTTAGTTCTACGTACTTTCTGGGCAGAATGCTATGGTATTTGTATTGTTTGATGTAGTCGAGAAGAGTTCTGGCTCCTAACTGTTGCCAAATAATTGTAAAAAAATTTTATCGGCGTTTTAACTATGCAAGTGTGCTCTGCTGATGGATAGGCGTTAGTTCTAGGTACTTTCTGGGCAGAATGCTATGGTATTTGTATTGTTTGATGTAGTCGAGAAGAGTTCTGGCTCCTAACTGTTGCCAAATAATTGTAAAAAAATTTTATCGGTGAAAATTTTATCAATGAAAATTTTGGTTTTTGGAGAAAATCAATGGTGAATTCGTGTTCAGGAGGTAAAAATACATCGACATGAACTTAGAAAAAAAATATTAAAAATCCAAATTTTTTTCGCATTTTGGTCAAAAATAAGTTGCTCCACGGAATCGTCGATCATTAATTTTTGGTTTGGATTAGAAACTCCGCTTTGCGCGCATTCTCTTCGTTATCGTTTTCTCTTTGAAATGCCGTTTCGTTCATGGAGTTCCGATGATTTTTCGATTTTTGGCAGAATTTCAAAGACGGAGCATCGATTTTTGCCAATTTTTCCATACATACCCCTTTGCCTTTTTTTTGGCCATTCTTCAAGTGGACTTTCCAGGCAAACTAATTGAGCTATCGGTCTGTACCCAACGGCATTCTCTAAGTCTATCAAAATCCTTTTCAAAACCCTCCCAATAAGTCTTCAGAACTCGAATAGGACCGGCGCTACGGCTGTTTGAAATTTCGTGATTTTGGCGATTCCGGAAAAGTGACCCGAAAGGGTCGAAGAAATTTTTTTTCGACTTTTAAACCATTTCAGGTGTCATTTTAATGGGAAATTTTTCGCTGATCACGAATATCATCGAGTTTCTGCCGAAAGCTCAAAATTACGCGGGCTAATCGCAAAAAACTGCTTTTTCCACAATTTTGACGATTTTCAATGAAAATTTTGGTTTTTGGAGAAAATCAATGGTGAATTCGTGTTCAGGAGGTAAAAATACATCGACATGAACTTAGAAAAAAAATATTAAAAATCCAAATTTTTTTCGCATTTTGGTCAAAAATAAGTTGCTCCACGGAATCGTCGATCATTAATTTTTGGTTTGGATTAGGAACTCCGCTTTGCGCGCATTCTCTTCGTTATCGTTTTCTCTTTGAAATGCCGTTTCGTTCATGGAGTTTCGATGATTTTTCGATTTTTGGCAGAATTTCAAAGACGGAGCATCGATTTTTGCCAATTTTTCCATACATACCCCTTTGCCTTTTTTTTGGCCATTCTTCAAATGGACTTTCCGGGCAAACTAATTGAGCTATCGGTCTGTACTCAACGGCATTCTCTAAGTCTATCAAAATCCTTTTCAAAACCCTCCCAATGAGTCTTCAGAACTCAAATAGGACCGGCGCTACGGCTGTTTGAAATTTCGTGATTTTGGCGATTTCGGAAAAGTGACCCGAAAGGGTCGAAGAAATTTTTTTTCGACTTTTAAACCATTTCAGCGGTCATTTTAATGGGAAATTTTTCGCTGATCACGAATATCATCGAGTTTCTGCCGAAAGCTCAAAATTACGCGGGCTAATCGCAAAAAACGGCTTTTTCCACAATTTTGACGATTTTCAATGAAAATTTTGGTTTTTGGAGAAAATCAATGGTGAATTCGTGTTCAGGAGGTAAAAATACATCGACATGAACTTAGAAAAAAAATATTAAAAATCCAAATTTTTTTCGCATTTTGGTCAAAAATAAGTTGCTCCACGGAATCGTCGATCATTAATTTTTGGTTTGGATTAGGAACTCCGCTTTGCGCGCATTCTCTTCGTTATCGTTTTCTCTTTGAAATGCCGTTTCGTTCATGGAGTTTCGATGATTTTTCGATTTTTGGCAGAATTTCAAAGACGGAGCATCGATTTTTGCCAATTTTTCCATACATACCCCTTTGCCTTTTTTTTGGCCATTCTTCAAATGGACTTTCCGGGCAAACTAATTGAGCTATCGGTCTGTACCCAACGGCATTCTCTAAGTCTATCAAAATCCTTTTCAAAACCCTCCCAATGAGTCTTCAGAACTCGAATAGGACCGGCGCTACGGCTGTTTGAAATTTCGTGATTTTGGCGATTTCGGAAAAGTGACCCGAAAGGGTCGAAGAAATTTTTTTTCGACTTTTAAACCATTTCAGCGGTCATTTTAATGGGAAATTTTTCGCTGATCACGAATATCATCGAGTTTCTGCCGAAAGCTCAAAATTACGCGGGCTAATCGCAAAAAACTGCTTTTTCCACAATTTTGACGATTTTCAATCGGCGTTTTAACTATGCAAGTGTGCTCTGCTGATGGATAGGCGTTAGTTCTAGGTACTTTCTGGGCAGAATGCTATGGTATTTGTATTGTTTGATGTAGTCGAGAAGAGTTCTGGCTCCTAAGTGTTGCCAAATAATTGTAAAAAAATTTTATCTGCGTTTTAACTATGCAAGTGTGCTCTGCTGATGGATAGGCGTTAGTTTTAGGTACTTTCTGGGCAGAATGCTATGGTATGTGTATTGTTTGATGTAGTCGAGAAGAGTTCTGGCTCCAAAGTGTTGCCAAATAATTGTAAAAAAATTTTATCGGCGTTTTAACTATGCAAGTGTGCTCTGCTGATGGATAGGCGTTAGTTCTAGATACTTTCTGGGCAGAATGCTATGGTATTTGTATTGTTTGATGTAGTCGAGAAGAGTTCTGGCTCCTAACTGTTGCCAAATAATTGTAAAAAAATTTTATCGGCGTTTTAACTATGCAAGTGTGCTCTGCTGATGGATAGGCGTTAGTTCTAGATACTTTCCAGATAGAATGCTATGGTATTTGTATTGTTTGATGTAGTCGAGAAGAGTTCTGGCTCCTAACTGTTGCCAAATAATTGTAAAAAAATTTTATCGGCGTTTTAACTATGCAAGTGTGCTCTGCTGATGGATAGGCGTTAGTTCTAGGTACTTTCTGGGCAGAATGCTATGGTATTTGTATTGTTTGATGTAGTCGAGAAGAGTTCTGGCTCCTAAGTGTTGCCAAATAATTGTAAAAAAATTTTATCGGCATTTTAACTATGCAAGTGTGCTCTGCTGATGGATAGGCGTTAGTTCTAGATACTTTCTGGGCAGAATGCTATGGTATTTGTATTGTTTGATGTAGTCGAGAAGAGTTCTGGCTCCTAAGTGTTGCTAAATAATTGTAAAAAAAATTTATCGGCGTTTTAACTATGCAAGTGTGCTCGGCTGATGGATAGGCGTTAGTTCTAGGTACTTTCCAGATAGAATGCTATGGTATTTGTATCGTTTGATGTATTCGAAAAGAATTGTGACTCCTAACTGCTGTCAAATGGAAAGCCAAACAAACGAAGCCAACTGATCGTAGCGATGTTTGGGTTTGTTTTCGGCTACGAAAAACTCAAACAAACCCAAACGTCATCTCCACGCGTCATAGACGTCGATCCACTGGTAAGACGGTCAATCGAATCGCCCGACCAAATGTCTCGACGGTAAATTCATCTCGCGGCTCTCGTTCGTCATTCTCCTCTCGAGGAATTTCAACGATTCGCCCGTTGTAACGCCGCGAAGTTTAATCATTACGGACGAGATTCCGTGGGGAATTTACGGTACGGTGTGGGTGTCACAGAGCCTCTGTCAAAAACTTTTCCAGATCGTTCAGACTGCGAGGAATCTCGCCGGAAGACTCGGAGGACAGCGGAACAAGACGAGTCAGGAAGCTCAAAGGACCCTCGTCGACGACGAGGTGTGACCACCCTCGCAACAGTCTCACTTCGTGACCCTCTCACCAGTGGAATAGAAAGAAAAAAAAAATTAAAATTAAATTAAACTAAACTAAATTGTACTAAATTGAATGAAATTAACAAAAAAAAAATGGTTAAAATAAAAATTGAGTTTGTTTGGGTTTGTTTGGGTATATATATAGAAAGAAAAAAAAGAAGAAAAAAAAATAGTTTGGGTATATAATAGAAAGAAAAAAAAATTAAAATCATATTAAATGAAACTTAATTGAACTAAATTAAATGAAATTAACAAAAAAAAAATGGTTAAAATAAAAATTGAGTTTGTTTGGGTTTGTTTGGGTATATATATAGAAAGAAAAAAAAAAGAAAAAATAGTTTGGGTATATAATAGAAAGAAAAAACAAATTAAAATCAAATTAAATGAAACTTAATTGAACTAAATTAAATGAAATTAACAAAAAAAAAATGGTTGAAATAAAAATTGAAGTTGATTTCAATGAATACGTTTTTTTTTATTTTACGCATTTACCTACCTTCTTCTTGAAGAGAGAAAGAGAAAGCTTAAGGCATTGTCCCTCTCTCTCTCTCTCTCTCTCTCTCTCTCTCTCTCCCTCCCCCTCCCGACCCGCGACTCCGTTCTTTTTATTTCCGGCATTTTTCTGATAGCGGAGACTTAATTAAAGCCCCTCAAGGATAATTGCCGTACCGAGGGGGGAAACGGGCCGCCATCGAATCGAAGTGTAATCTTGAGTATCGGGCTGGCTCGCTGGCACGCGACGAGTACGAAATAGTATCCTTGGTCGTGTATATGCGTTGCCGGGTTTTGGGTTTATTGGCTTATCGACTCGTTCACGCGGAGTCGATAAATCGTGGAGAAAGAAAAAAAGAAGAAAAAAAAAATGCCCTTGTCCCTTTCACCGTGGCGTTGAGACCCCTGGATCCCTTCTTTTTTTTTTTCACTCTCAAGGAAAGGAAAGAGGGGAGATCGGGATGCCCTAGTTGCGATCACACGGCCGCGTAAGATTCCCGAGGATGAAAAGAATTTTGCTTCGAGGACTCGCCGAAGTAATATATTTAAGGGAGGGTTTGGTAGGGACTTGTCGACGAATCTTAGGGCGCACAGGAAAAAATGAAAATTTACCCGACCATTGGAATATGTGAAATTATTTTTATGAATTTTTGTTTTATGAACTGTTGAGGCGAAATTTGAAAAAATTCCAATCTTCTAGCTCTGGTCTAACCCCTTAACGTCCACTGGATCAAATCCGGCGGGGGGGGGGGTGGAAGCCAAAAAAAAACCGTGAAGACAGCCCAAAAGTCAACCGGGAGGTCACGACTTTTTTTTTCGACGGTTCCCCGTCACTCATCGTCCGTTGCCGCAGCAACAATTGCAAAAGTGTCGATAATTAATAAACGAAGTAGACGAATCGTTTTATTTTTCGGCAACACTTTTTTCACAACGTAACGAGTGGTTTGACCATTTTTCGTAACATTCTTAATATTTTTTCACACCGATTCGTCCGTTAGAGTGCCGTTTAGCGAACGATCTGTGCATCGTCCCACGTTAAAAAGTCATTTTTCAATGGTAAATTGCGCGGAAACGGTGTGGACGATCGTCTTGAAATTTGGACGGTGCGTGCGGCGTGAGACGAAGAAACTACTGTATAAATTTGAATGAAACGGTAGCATTTCGTTATTTGTTCCAACAAAAAAAAAAAAAAAAAAAAACCATTGCGTTTAACGCTGTATTCTTCATATCAAAAAACAAAGTACACGTGTCCGCCTCGGATACTTAGCATATTTATACGATAAATCTTTGAGCTTTCTCGCCTTATCTCGTGGGATGAGTCTCGATTTGAGGGGCGGGGGGGGAGGGGTGGTGGAGCTGACGGTAGACATATTCTTCTTTTTTAATGTGATAGTTGAGCATTCTCGTCGCGTGTACACGTCGACGAAAAATGAATTCATAGACGTGTCACATCGAGGTGAATTTTCGCTCTAGGTTAACATCCACTCGATCGTGAATCATTTCTTATTCATGCCCGTTTTGCTTGCACGAGATGAGGGTGGAAGAAAATACGGGGGGGATGAGAAAAAGTCACCCTCCGCCGCGGTAAACCTTCCACGCCCTTCGTCCATCACTTCGACGAGTGTTGAGTGTTTTATGGTCTATTTTTTTTTTTTTTTTTTTTTTTTTTTCCTCTTCAAGAATTTCCGCGTTCGGGTCCTGCGTGGATTCGAAATTTCGTTTTTTTTTTTTGACTTTATGTCCTCTTTGAGGAAATTTTCCATGCATACGGATGCGCACCGATCCATCAATGAATTCATTTTTTTTTTTTATACGCCTCACATATTTTCATTTGTTCTCTGTGTACGGAGGAGAGAAAAAAAAACAATCTCCCGGCCACATCCGGTGGCGTAAAAATCCCTCGAGAGGCGCGGACAATTTCAACGACAAATACCGAGCTCTTTCTTTTTTTTGTTTCGTTTGTTCCTTCCTTTGAAAGAAGAAAAAAAAATGGGGAAATGGAAAAATTGGGAAAATCACGATCGCGCAAAGCTTGAAACTTTTTTCATTTGTTTATTCAAATTATTTCTGAACATCGTTCGACGCGTCGTTTTTTCTTTCGACGCAGAGCAACGTTTGACGTTGCATTACTTATTATTATTATTATTATTATTATTATTTTACAATTCGGAGCGTTGACTGTTTTTTTCTTGCCACTCTCGTCCACTTTTTTTGTTTTTTTTTTAATAACTATAAAAAGTATTGATAAACTTAATATTTAATGATGTTTTTTTGTTTTTTTTTTTTGAAAAATTTCGTTATTTTTTTCAACAATCGCTTCATCGTCAAGCAGACTTATTTTTTTTCTATTTATTTTTTTCCATTTTCGGAATTATTTTTGGCGAATTCGCGAAACGACGTAGCCTCGTTATTATTTTTTCTTCTTTTTTTTTCTTTTTAAATTCCACCCATCCACTACCCCCCCCCCCCCCCCGGTTCGAAAAATCGTTTCGTGCCGAAATTATCCACATTATTATTTATTATTATTATTATTATTATTATTATTATCGATATAATTTATTTCAATCACAACTTTTTCCATTTACCGCTAGGAGTAATAAAAAAAAATATAAAAATTCTTCTATCATTATTCAACGAGTGAAAATTGTTTTTCGTCGAAATTCATTTCTTTCTTTTTTTTTTTTTCTTTCTTACAAACTCGCAGATTAAAAAACAAGTATGGAAGTCCGATGATAAAAAAAAAAAAAAAGAAACAAAGAAGAATTTCTAACAAACCCAAACAAACCCAAACAAAGACGATGCTGATTATTTTTATTAAAAAAAAAAAAAAAAAAATAAGAAAAATATGTAAAAAAAAATTCGACAGACTGGCAAAAAAATGTGAAAATTTTTTTCACAATTTTAAACGTAAGTGCTCTGAACGTCGGTCTGTTGTGTCGGTGGTTGCCATTTCTTCATGATACGCGGCTTGAACAAGTGTCCGAATGTCGTGCGAAATTGTCGCGACATCGAGCAATATAGAATAAAATTAATAGCGCCATTGAGTAGGGCCAGTATGTCCATTATTTCGCCAAAATTGTGATAACAATTGCGAAAGAAACAATCGCCGAGAAGGCCGGACAGTAGGCCGAGTATACCTTGCGGTATCTCGGTTACGAGGAACAATAGTAGAACGGCAACGAGCATTCTCGTCGTACGATCGGTTCGTCGCTCGCTTTTGCTCGGTCGTCGCGTAACAGGTTGGCCGCCTCCCTCGTTCGTCGACGCAGGTAGATTGTAACCCCTCAGCAATTGCTTTCTACCCTTGGCCCTGAATCGATCGAACGACAACGATGAGGCTCGTTGAAAGAATGAAAAAAAAAAAAAAAAAAAAAAAAAAAATAGTACTTTACGACACTAGGACGAAAAAGAACTTTTTATTCCACTCCGTACGATAATGAACGTTTTGCGCGCACGAAGCGTACGTAAAAAGTTCATTATCGTACGGAGTGGAATAAAAAGTTCTTTTTCGTCCTAGTGTAATAATGTATTATTTTTTTTTTGCTCGAGTGGAGTACAAAAATTGATGTTGAGTGTTTGATTATTGTTTTCTTTTTCTTCGTAAATTTTGTGACAAAAATGGACTTTGGATTTGATTGAATTTTTTTTTAGCGTACGGCGAACAGGAGGTTTGACTCACCTGTACAAGGCTTTTATAAGCCAGCAGCTTATCACGGTGAGAATTAGACAGGGTATTAATTTAACGACGACACCGAGGACCCAAAAATTTAATTGATAAGAAATTCTTTTGCCGGAATAATTGTCCACGTGATAGAGAACGTGCTTCGTACCCTCCTCGATAACTGTCTTCTCTTTTATCTGAAGAAAAAAAAAAAAGTACATAATCTTTTTACACAATTGTACGTGAAAAAAATAATGTGCGGTTAAATATAAATAAATAAGTCAATCAATAAGTAAATGAGTAAGTAAATAAACAAATGAATAAATAAATGAATAAATAAATAAATAAATAATAAATACTTAATACTCAAGTTAATATTAACAAAATAATGAACTAAAAAAGGCGAAAAAAAAAACAAACGAAGTATACGTGGGAACGGAGGACGGTGTACTCACTCCGAATACAAGATAGCTCGGGGCGCAGGCAATCATCGGGGCCAAAAAGCTGCTCCACAGTGCCAATCTGCAACGCGCCGGGGTGCACCAAGAATGATTGTATTCCGGAAACCTACGAAATATTGTGTGCATATATATATATATATATATATATATATATATAGTTTTGATACTTTCGCAATATCATCCCTCTATTTTCATTCTGCGATTCGACGCACCTCTGGGAATAACAGCTCGGGGAATCCTGTAAAGGTGGTACGCAGAGAGAGAGAGAGAGAGAGAGAGAGAGAGAGAGAGAGAGAGAGAGAGAGAGAAATGGAAATGTTCGTACTAGACAAACGGGTATTATTATACCTCTCCTCATATATCTATATATATATATTCTGCTATCATATATCTTTCACTTTTACGTTCTCACTAATGAAGGTATCAGATGGGGTGGTACGATAGCCAAAGCCACGAAATACGAACGAATTAACAAGGACGTGAATTTAAACAAAAATTTAAAAAACGAATTTATTATGTTCTATAGGAATTATTTAATAACTCGCACTTGAGCTTGAGAGAGAGAGAGAGAGAGAGAAGACAAAAAACCCTATTTGCTTTAAATAGATTTTGTTTGAAGCATATCTATCCTGTTTGATGCCCTTTTTTTTGGCCTCTAGAGTGGCCTAATTTGATATATATTAAATTATATATTATATATTAAAATATAAATGAATATAACATAATATAATAATATAATAAAAATAAATATAATATATAATAATATTACACGCACACATATATATATATATATATATATATATATATATATATATAATATTATTATTATATTATATTATATATTATTTTTATTTTTAAATAATAATTGTTTTTATTATTATTATATAATAATATTTTATATTATAATATTATTTTTATATAATAATATATATACACTTTTTTATATTTGTATAATTTGATATATAAAAATTATATATATATATATAATATTATAATATAATAATATATTATAATATATATATATATATATATATATATTATAATATAACAATATATTATATTATAATATTATTTTTATATAATATAATATATATACAATTTTTTATAATTGTATAATTTTATATATAATAATTATAATGTATATATTATTTTATATATAATAATTATAATGTATATATTAATTTTATATATAATATAATTATACATGTCTATATTATTATTATTACTATTATTATTATTATTATTATTATTAATGTTGACTATATAACGTTTCACTGTATCCCAAAGAGACACCAGTCCCGAAGGAATTTCTCCCGCACGCGCACAGCCATGTGTTTCCTTGTCGATATCTCATCTGTCCAATTAGGCACTCTGCCCCGATTGTCAAGGCGCGCGAGAGGACGGTGTGGGGGGGGGGAGGGCGGGGAAGGGAAGGAGATCTGTCAATTCCGGAGCTGGCGATCAAGTCCGAAACAATGGAGTAGCAACTAGACTTTAGAAAGAAAAAATAAATAAATCAATAAACAAACAAACATTCTCCGCCATTTAACGCAAGTAACATTTAAGAATAGAACCATCGGGTTCAATGTCCCACGGTGGACATGTCCACCGTGAAAATGGAATATGTTCCGCGGCGTCGGATTTCACCGGTGAGGAAATAATCATAACATCAATTTAATTACGAAACACGGACAGGAGGGGGTGGGGAAGCGTGGGAGCGTGAGGTGCGCCTGGGTGTGCGTGATTCGCAGTGACAAGATAGCCGCAGGATAGGAGGCGCAAAGCTATGTCTATGTCCCGTTGGCTTGGAACTGTTGTCATCGGGGTTTAAGCTACATCGGGCTATAACTACGTCTGCATATAGCTCGTCACGCATAATCGTTTCACGAGAACACACACGAATGAACAATAGCGTTGGCCCTGCGACCTGTAAAAACTAAAAAGGCTGGAGGGCGGAGAGAGAGAGAGAGAGAGAGAGAGAGATGTCATTCGCCAATTTTGGTATAGCCGATCAACAGGTCTGCGTCAATCGAAGGGTTTTTGTTTTTACTAATTAAACTAGCATTGTCATAAAATGGTAACACTTGAGTGCCGTACTAGTAAAACGGCACCTTATTGGGTGCCAGTTGAAAGGGACTAAAGTAAAATGTAAAACGGCAGCCTCATTGGGTGCCGGTTGAAAGCTAATGAAGTAAAATGTAAAACGGCAGCCTAATTGGGCGCCAATTGAAAGCTAATGAAGTAAAACGGCACCGTATTGGGTGACAGTTGGATGTCACGAAAGTAAAACGGCACCTCATTGGGTGCCAGTTGGAAGGAACTAAATCAAAACGGCACCCTACTGAGTGCCAGTTGGAATGCAACTAAAGTAAAAACGGCACCCTATTTAGGTACCAGTTGGAAGCAACTGAAGTAAAAACGGCGACCTGTTGATTGCCAGTTGGAAGTCGCCAAATACGTAAAATGGCATCCTATTTAGTTACCAGTTGGACGCAACTAAAGTAAAAAACGGCACCCTATTTAGGTACCAGTTGGAAGCAACTGAAGTAAAAAACGGCACCCTATTTTCGGTACCAGTTGGAAGCAACTAAAGTAAAAAAATGGCACTAAACAGGGGTGGCATTTTCAACATGCCGATTACAAACAAAAGAGCGAGCTCACCTTATGGCGATGTATCTCCAAACGGCGAGGGTAAGGGTCAGCGCGATACTGATGGTGTGCAGCAATTGCGTGAAGTGCATGTGAAAGAGAATAAATACGGCCCAACCGTACGGGAACATTTGATGCTCCGGTAATACGAGATATTCGTAAACGGCGAACGGTATGTATTCCATCATGACAAGCATGTCGGCTGTCGCCAATCCGGTTAGTATACGATTTATCGGCGCAGCCGCCATGTCTTTTCTCGTTAAAACGACAATGTTGAGGACATTGGCGACGGTGCCGAAGAGACAAACTATCAGAGCAACGTAGCCGTGATAGAGCTTGTACGAGAGTGCAAGATCAAGTACTGGTCCGCTGCAGTAGCAATTCTTCGGTGGTGAACCTGTCGTGCTGCTGTAATTGTTCATGTAATCGAGATCCTCCTCGGTTATGTTTAAATTCACAAGGATCTGAGTGTAATTCTTCCAACGATTCATCGTGACACCGTCGCGCAATAAAAAAACGTAATTTAACGATTGAAGCCTTCAAGCTGACGTCGTCGTCGTCGTCGTCATCTTCTTCCTCCTGTCGCGTAACGAGCGTTGCATTGTCCAAGTGTTCAAGCATCGCATTGTTAATTGCGGAAAAGAAACGAGAATGACAGGGAAGGGCTAATGACTGGAGCGCCGGAGGATGTGTCTTCACTCGCCTATGAGAACGTAATTACGTCTTGGAGTATGCTGCCATCATTGTTGTCCATTTTGTTTTTTTCCAAATCACTTTTGTTCCTTCGAGCGAGAAATTGAATCAGTCTCGTAGGAACATCATCGTCCTGTCGGGGGCTTGACTTTGCCTTTTGGACGACGACGGCTTGCCGGAATAGCAAAGGTTCGGTTAGCATCGAATGACCGTATCATCCTGAAACATTCTGGCAAAAGTTGGTGACGTTTTTGGCTCTTCGAGAAAAAGAGAACTTCAGTGAAATATCGTTGCTCCGGCTTGGAGCTTTGTTTGGGTTTGGGCCAAGTTATTAGGTAGACCTTACCTCAGGCTCTTCCATTAGATGGACCCTCCAATCCTTGGAATCCCATTGGGGACAGGACGACGGGCCGTCTGATGCCTCCGGCCAACTTCCTGAAAAGTTCCAACACAGTTGGAAGCCATTGAAGTAAAATGTTAAACGGCGCACCCTGTTGGGTGCCAGTTGGAGGCGACCAAAGTAAAACGTAAAACGGCAGCCTGTTGGGGTGCCATTGTGGAAGCGACTGAAGTAAAACGGCACCCTATTGGGTGCAAGTTTGGAAACGGCTAATGTAAAACGGCACCTTGTTGGGTGGCAGTTTGGAAGCTACTAAAGTAAAACGGCACCCTACTGGGACGCCACAATCCCGTCACGCTCGTTTCCTACCTTGATCCCGCAACTTCAACGCGCACCGTTTTTTTTTTTTTTTTTTTTTTTTTTAATTCCCACTCTCCGTCCAGGATTGATAATCCTTTGGCAATGCAGGAATGTTGAAGCTTAGGAAAGCTGACAAATGGAACTTGACACATCGAACCTTGGAATGTGTCAAGCTGGCTCTCGCGCGGAACATAGAAACTTTTGGATATCGCAATTTTGCTTCAACTTTCACGAGAGCTACACTCAACAAATCCAAACAATTTCCCATTTGGATTGTGCTTTGAGCTAACACCACGAGTCTCTTCTATCCCGATATCGTTCCATCGATCCTCTCTCGTCTCTTCTGTCTCGTTTCGCGGCGAGATAAACGACACCCATCAAAGTTTCGACGACTCTCCTAGCACTTGATTGTTAATTAATTACGTAAACGAGCTTAATTAAGTGCTTTGCAGATTGTTCCAAACACATAGTCTTCAATCAAATCAAAGTCTGACTCGATCGAATGAGCTGTAAGAAATGTAAAAAAAAAAAATATGGAAAAATTCACTCAAATGAGATGTCAAAAATGTATAAAATTCAAACGAGCTGTCAAAAATGTCAAATTCACTCAAATAAACTGTCAAAAATGTAAAAAAAAAAATGGAAAAATGAAGTCGAACGATCTGTCAAAAATGTAGAAAATGCAAACTTCAGATGAGCTGTCAAAAATCTCAATTTCCCTCGAATGAGCTGTCAAAAGTCTCAATTTCACTCGAATGAGCTGTCAAAAGTCTCAATTTCACTCAAATGAGCTGTCAAAAATTAAAAAAAAAAATCTTAAACTATCGGTTTCTCAATCGGTATTTTCTTTTATGTAAAAATAGAGGCAAGAGCTTGCAAGAGGAGTTTGCTTAAGCGTTGATTATTCTGCTCATTTGAATACAAATATAATAATAACGACGACGTTTTCTTTTTTTTTTCTTTTTTTCGTCACGTGTCGTTGCTCCAATGGCCAGATTAAGTGCGAAAGATTTAATTTATCATCAGCTCCGATAAATATGAATCGGCAGGTCTCTTTGGATTGTCCGTTCAACTATCCCTCCCCCGCCCCTCACCCCCCCCCCCCCCCCCCCAACAAAACGCCCACGCCACTGTGTGGGTGTTCATTAAAAGTTCCATCACTTGAATACATAAACGTACAATATATATATATATATATTTGAGCCTAGAAGAGAGACCGGAGGATATTTACACTCCGGTTCTCATTGATGCTGGGCGGCTATGCGTTTATAAAATAAATATTAAAAAAAAAAAAAAAATGAAGTAGAGACGTCAGGAGTCAGTCGACGCAGTCGTGTGCTCAAGTAAATCTGGCCGCAATTGCTTGCCGTCGCGTACGTGACACACTGCGAATGAAGAGGAAAAATCTCGTCGTTTTGTTTTTTTTTTTTTTCATTTTCATTTTTTTTTTCATTTTTCCCCGCGTTTACGTTCGTGACAAAAATATGACATTTTCCAGGGTTGCATTTTTGTTGTTGTTTGTTTTTCGCTAGCTGTAAAGTGTGATGAATAATTCAGCAAGTATACCTCGGGAGAGGTATTTATTTATTTATTCGTTCATTTGATTATTTTTTTATTCATTCGTTTATTGATTTACTTGTGTATTTTTTTCTATGCATTTATTTAGTTATTTATTTTTTTAATGCATTTATTTACTTACTCATTTATTTTTTTTATTCATTCATTTATTTACTTATTTATTTATTTATTTTTTATGCACCAAACAAACCGAAACAAACCCAAACAAACTCATTTATTTTTTTTATTCATCTATTTATTTACTTAGTTATTTATTTATTTTTTATGCATTTATTTACTTACTTATTTATTTTTTTATTCATTTTTTAATGATTTATTTAATTTATATTTATTCGTATCAATGAGTAACCCCACTATATATTTATATATGTATATATATATATATGTAGATCAATAAATGGAGGTTTTAATACAATTTATTCATCGGACCGGAAGTGCTTCTATTTGCGAGTCAGATCGGCAAGAAAGAATAAACTGGAAGCAGATAGGATAAAAAAAAAAAAAGGGGGGGCGGAAAACGTGGACGTAATAATTCCAAGAGGCAGGCTGATAGAGTTCGCATGACTGGATTAAGTCTTCCTTTCTTTTTTTCTCCTTTGACTGTCCCGAAGAAGAAATTATGACGCACGGCTTGAGTGAAAGAAAAAAAACATATTTTTTTAATATAAAATAAATCATTTAATATTAAATAAATTATTAAATATCAAATCAATGGACCGTAAATAAAGCAATATTCAATAATTAATATTTCATTAAAAAAATAAAGAAATCGTGGAAGATTTAAAACTGAAAGTGCCTCGAGTCCAAATATAGAGATACGTATCGTCTATATCGAAAAATCTAATAATCGTCTCGAAAGCAAACAATTTTGCCGCGCCGGGCAATCGGCCGGGATTAATGCATACGTGCAAACGTAAAGAGAGAGAGAGAGAGAGAGAGAGAGAGAGAGAGAGAGAGAGAGAGAGAGAGAGAGAGAGAGAGAGAGAGAGAGAGAGCGGGGGAGGGAAGGAGAAAGGGAAGGGGTAAAATAAAGTCTATAAAAGTCACTAGCAAATGAAATATACCATGCGTACGAATTCTGCATCAACACTTGTACGTCTCAAGAGGGGTGTAAAAAGAGAAAAAAGCGTGAGCGGGGGAGTGAGGGGCGAGAGAGAGAGAGAGGGAGGGAAGGGGAGGGGGGGGGGCGTTAAGCTTTGGGATCAGTGATATTACGCGATGGAATCCACATCGAACGTGTTTATTGGTCTCTCGATACCAGAGACCTGAAACAACAGCCGATACATAGATATCGATGCAAGAGCATCGCGCTTGCACACATAAACGCTAACATTAATTGCTACGTCACGTAGCGATGGACACACCAATAATTTGCCCCGGCTTGATTCCTAATGCGAGCACTCTGAACCGATATGCGATGGCTCTGTATCGAACTGGATAGCCTGACGCTTTGCGAACAATCTAGCCTGCTAAATATCTCTCGTAATACCCTGAGGCACGGAGCGGACCACCAAAATTAGGGTTTTTTTTTTTTTAAAGTAAATTGATCGTGAATTCGTGTTCTGGAGGTAAAACCACAACTATGTGGACTTGGAAAAAAAGATTGGGCATTAAAAACTGTTTTTATTCGACTCGGTACGATAATGGACTTTTTATGGACGCTTCGCGGGCGTAAAAAACCTCATTTTTACACCTTGTATAATAAAATAGAAAATTTTGTACAACACTCGACGAAAAGAAGAAAAGTTTTTCTAAACTCGTGTGATTTTTTGGGTTTGTTTGGGTTTTCTGAACCCAAAGAAACTCACAATCGTTAAAAAAAAGTTTTTACGTCCTTGTGTCATAATGTAACTATTTCGCGCTTTGGCCAAATATAAGTGGCTTTACAAAATCGTCGATGAGCCACTTTTGGCTTGGATTTGAAAGTTCGCTTTGCGGGCATTCTCTTCCTTATCGTTTTCTCTTTGAAATGCCGTTTCGTTCATGGAGTTCCGATGATTTTTCGATTTTTGGCAGAATTTCAAACACGGAGCATCGATTTTTGTGAATTCTTTCCATCGACTCGTCTTTTGCCACGTTCAAGTGGACTTTACGAGAAAACTAATTGAGCTATCGAGATGAACCAAGCGGCATTCTCTTCGTTATTGTTTTCTCTTTGAAATGCCGTTTCGTTCATATAATTCCAATGATTTTTCGATTTTTGGCAGAATTTCAAAGACGAATCATCAATTTTTATGAATTCTTTCCATCGACTCTTCTTTTGCCACGTTCAAGTGGACTTTACGAGGAAACTAATTGAGCTATCGAGATGAACCAAGCGGCATTCTCTTCGTTATTGTTTTCTCTTTGAAATGCCGTTTCGTTCCTGGAATTCCAATGATTTTTCGATTTTTGGCAGAATTAAATTTAAAAGTTAGTAGAAAGTCACGACACGAATCAAGAGGGGTTGCGCTAGAATTCGAAAATTCGCTTACTCAGAGATTTTTCACACGCATAATCTTTTAAAATATAATTTTATAGGTAAGGTACATTTTTAAGAAAAAAGAAATTGATTTTCATAAAATCCTAGAGTGGCCTAAAACCTTAAAAAACTATGAAAGAAATCCAACGAATTCCCTCATCGTGTTCATTTCCGCTGCATCCCATTCAAATGGACAACAACAGCGAGAACTATAGGTAATGACTTAATGTGGCTTGACACGTAGCTAGAGTGCCTGTTAACTCGGACCTGCAGCAGCGTATCGTCTCGACCATTCTTCGTTGGATGAAGGAT
This sequence comes from Ophion ventricosus, assembly GCA_963932345.1. Classification (NCBI taxonomy): domain Eukaryota; kingdom Metazoa; phylum Arthropoda; class Insecta; order Hymenoptera; family Ichneumonidae; genus Ophion; species Ophion ventricosus. The sequence goes on along the minus strand of OZ010726.1, from coordinate 5,489,254 downwards.
TCACCGCGGGTGTTATTACTAATGAGACAAAGTTGGATGCCTCTCTGGACTTGGTTGTGAACGACGCCATCTCGAATGATAAACATTTCAGTCAGATAATGTTTCGGTAGTGGAGCGAGGCCATCTGAATAAACCAGCAGAGTCGTAAAAAGAAAACGACCGAGAGAAGACCAGGGGATGGCTGAGATTCATTCGAGTGCGAGAGGATGGCAAAGTGTTTTTCTCCTCATCGTCTTATCCTGCTGAAGTCGTCACGTTTCCGCCTGACTTATTACGGTTGGGTTTATCTTGCCGGTAGCGCCCAACCCAGAGTGCCATTTTCGGATGGGTCACACCTGGCACGGAGGCGGAAACGGTCAAAACGGATTGCCGGATAATACTTCCGGATCCTCAGTACCCTGAGGAATCGTCAGGGTTCATCCTAAACCGGGACCCTTTCCTTCATCACGCGAAGTGCCTCGAAGAAGATTACACGTAGCCAAACACTCGACCATCTTGATCACGGAGGAACGACGAGAGCCCTGGAATATATGTTTTTTTTTTTCTTCTTTTTTTTCGCAGAGACGAACGTCTAGTTTATCAAGCCAAACAAACCCAAACAAATCCACGAATTAATAAAATCACGCGAAAGATAAAGCGAAGGGTGAACTAAAAAATCGCTATCAATAACCAATAGATCTGTCAACCACAGGACTGACTGTATCGCTTTCGAGAAAGACTCCGCCTGTGCGCCATCTAGCGGCAATTTCGCGAACCAGACGCTAAAATTACGCGACCCCGTAGATAAAATTTCCTAAATGTTGCACCTCTCGATGCTTCTTCATGTTTTTTTTTTTCGGGTGCACCCTCACCGAGCCTCGCTATTAATCAAAATTAATTATATCCTGGAGTGACTGTATCGCTTTCGAGAAAGACTCCGTCTGTGCGCCATCTAGCGGCATTTTCACGAACCAGACGCTAAAATTACGCTATCCCATAGATTAAATTTCCTAAATGCTGCTTCACGTTTTTTTTTTTCGTGTGCGCTTTCAACGACCCTCGCTAATAATTAAAGTTAATTATGTCCCGGGGGCTATTGGATTGTCGTACATTTGTAGACTAGAACGAAAAATGGTTCGTCGCTTTCATCGACCGTAATTCGATGTTTATTTTTTCATTTTTTATATATTTGAAGGAAAAAAAGGGAGCCATTCTTTTCATCATCCAACACAAGACAAACAATGTTTTCCGGAATATCGAATCTACATTGCAAATGTAATTCAGTGCGGGTCGCGCGGTACACTATGAAGTTCCGCCCCTCCTCCCCCGGCCCACTTTTTTATTCTCGCATCGATGCACTCGTTTGCAAACTCGGACGAAAAAAAAAAAACAAAAAACAAAAAAAAATTACACGTTGCTCGCGTTGCTTTTTGTTTCGAGACTGTTTTGTTGACGAGAACGCGAGGACCTTAAAGATCTCGTGGAAAAGTTACTTTTGATGGTCAATTTAGCGAGGAATTTTCTATCCTTTCTCGGGCGCAGGATTTCCGTGGAACTTTTTTACGGCACCGCGCTCGTATCGACGAAGAATAAATTATCGACTTCGATATAAAACCCTTAAACTTTGAGGTTATGCTTGGCAAGGTACTTGGAATGGAACGAAAAAGAAACAACATCAACAACAACAACGTAAGATCCCGTTCGGTTTCTCAATGCGAAGTGATGAAGATTTACGATGGATACGATCCTCCAACTACTTTGTGTGTGTGTGTGTGTGTGCGTGGGTGGGTGGGCAGGGCAAGACAGAGGCGAAAGGGTAAGCAAGGATAAGATAGAAGATTTTCCATCAGCGACAGCTTCTTCGCTTCGATACACACGCTCTCTCTCTCTCTCTCTCTCTCTCTCTCTCTCTCTCTCTCTCTCTCTCTCTCTCTCTCGAGCGACGAGGGACAAAAAAGGGCAGAACTTCGAGATGAGGTCGTGACTCATTAAAAGAACATTGCGTGCACATTTATTTTCCAACATCCAAGGCTGGAGAATTGGCTCTCCTAGCCTTGAGATCCATCCATATGACCCTGCCGTTTGGGTTTGTTTGGGTTGGATGGTTCTCCAAGCTCTCCTAGCCTGGAGATCCATCCATATAGCCCTGCCGTTTGGGTCTGTTTGGGTTGGATGGATCTCCAAGCTCTCCTAGCCTGGAGATCCATCCATATAGCCCTGCCGTTTGGGTTTGTTTGGGTTGGATGGTTCTCCAGGCTCTCCTAGCCTGGAGATCCATCCATATACTCCTGCCGTTTGGGGTTGTTTGGGTTGGATGGTTCTCCAAGCTCTCCTAGCCTGGAGATCCATCCATATAGCCCTGCCGTTTGGGGTTGTTTGGGTTGGATGGTTCTCCAAGCTCTCCTAGCCTGGAGATCCATCCATATAGCCCTGCCGTTTGGGTCTGTTTGGGTTGGATGGATCTCCAGGCTCTCCTAGCCTGGAGATCCATCCATATACCCCTGCCGTTTGGGTTTGTTTGGGTTGGATGGATCTCCAGGCTCTCCTAGCCTGGAGATCCGTCCATATAGGCCTGCCGTTTGGGTTGGATGGATCTCCAAGCTCTTCTAGCCTGGAGATCCATATACCCCTGCCGTTTGGGTTTGTTTGGGTTGGATGGTTCTCCAAGCTCTCCTAGCCTGGAGATCCATCCAATCGTAAAAAAATGCTATTGGGTGTTTTTTTTTGTTTTTTATATAAACGTCAGCGTGTGCGCTGTCTCAAACAGCCCGCGATGACTTCTCGACTGCCTCGAGTTGCGAAAAGACTTTGTGCATTTGATGTCAATGGGGCGCAATCGGTGAACGTTGCAAGTTTTTATCGTACCGAGGAGACTCGAGCCATGAAAATAATTCGAGAAATGTGTTCCGTACCGTTTGGGCATTTTTTCGTAAAAAAGAATCTCGACGGAAATTTTAATTTCTTGATTGAATTACATACTGGCAATCAAATTAAAATGTTGACAATTTAATTAAAGTCTTTTTTTTCCGCAAATGAGAAATTAATAATAATAATAATAATAATAATAATAATAATAATAATAATATTGTAATTGAGCTTTAATTAAATTGAATATTAAAATTGACTTGATAAATCAGAATAATTTAGATACAAGAATAAAAAAATTCAAAAATTAAAAAAAAACGAAAAATTAAGCAAAAAAATCGGAAAATCAAGGAAATTGTTGCAAATCAATTTCGCATGATTTACGTACCATGGTAAGGAGATAAAACGAGAAGAAGATAAGAAAAAAAAACCCTTTTTTTTCGTAGTTTCAACACAATTTTTTTTTTCTTTTTTTGTTCGAAAAAAAAATTCACTTTTCCATGATACGAGGCAACAGGTAAACGTGAAGCGCGTCTACGGGAGCGGCCTTTCGTGAACGCGTAATTCCGAGCAGCGTGGAACGATGCTCGCGATCGTACTGACGAACGAAAATTTGTCCGCAACCGTATCTCGGATGTGAATTCCTTTTGGCACGTTGTGCGCGCTTCCTCCCTCGTACAGATCGTCGCAAAAGACCTGCGCGACGATCTTTGGATTCACCTCCGTATCGAGATGAAAGGAAGAATTTTTTTTTTCTTTTTTTTTCTTTCTTTTTTTTTCACTCTGCACACGGATTTTCATCATGGAATTCGTCGTCATCGTTACTATTATTTTTTATTAATTCCTATTTGTTATTATTATTATTAATAATAATAATAATAATAATTAATAATAATATAATATATTATATAGTTATATTATATTATAATATAATAATTATATTATAATATAATAATTATATTATATTATATATTATATTATAATATATTATATATATTATAATATAATATAATATTATTATTATTATTTTTTTTTTTTAAATATTTTTTATATAATATACAATAATATAATTATTAATAATTAATATAATAATATAATATAATTCAATTTAATAATAACATAATATAAATATAATTATAATCATAATATATTATTATATATTATAATATATTATATATTATATATTGTATTATAATATATTATATTATGATATAATATAATATACAATAATATAATTATTAATAATTAATATGATAATATAATATAATTCAATTTAATAATAACATAATATAAATATAATTATAATCATAATAATATTATTATTATTCATTGTTATTATTCTTGTAAATATTATTAAAAATTGATAAGAGGATAGATCTACAAATTTCGCCTAAAAATAAATATTTCTGAAAACAAAAAAAAGGATTTTTTTTTTTTTTCGTCGTCGAATCCAGGATGTAAAAAAAAATATATATATATATGTCCCTCGTGTTCGACGTGAAGGGCGGAGCTGTGAATTGTACCCTCATAATTTTCCGATAGCGAAAATTGGACTTTTTCCTCTCCCTCCTCGTCGTCGTCGTCGTCGTCGTCGTAGTCGTAAAATCGATTAAAATTCGTGTGGCAACGACTGCGGTTCGAACTTATCGGCCGGATTACGGTCGTAGCCGAGTGTCCCGAGGCGTTTTTCAAAATTGAGCTTTTTACCGGGGCCATTTTTTTCGCCAACGATAGCCGTCCGCGCAGATCGAAGTTTGTTTTTTTTTTTTTTTTTTTTTCTTCGTCTTTTTTTTCCCATCCTCGTTCGTCGAGATAAGCGAAAATCGGGACAAAAATGATCGGGGCTATCGGAGCACGATAATTCTAAAATATTTAGAAGTTCTTTTAGAAATTCTAAAATATTCTAAATTTTAATAAACTAAAATTAATATTCTAAATTTAAATTTAGATTTTAAATCGAAGAATTACAATAAAATTTTATTAAATTAAAAAATTCTATAATTTAAATAAAATTGAATAAAATTTTATCAAATTTAGAAATTCTATAATTTAAAATGAATTAAATTTTATTAAATTTTTTTTTTTTCGCTTCAGAAATTCTATAATTCAAATTAAATTAAATTCCATCAAATTTACACATTGTACAATTCAAATTGAATTAAATTTAGACTGACTAGAATTTTTCAAAGGTTTTATATGGACCGTGACGAAAAAAAAAAAAAAAACGTCGTTCCGTCTCCCTCCCCCCCTCCCTCCCCCCCTCCTGGCCACCCCCGCCGTATATCATCCGTTCCCGTTTCTTTTTTATAGAAATCCTGACAATCCTTGCTATTTTTTTTTTTCCTTTTTTTTCTCTCTTCTTCTCACCCCCGCGCTCGACCTAAAAATCCCTTCGGACCGAAGCCTCCACCCCCCGCCCCCCCCCCCAACCCTAAGCCGTGTCTACGCGCGTCTTCCCGTATACACCGACTTCATTGTTCTCCCTTGTACACCCCCACCCCCCCGACCTACCCCCATCAACCCCCCACCCCCCGCCTACGCCCCCATCAACCCCTCATCAACCCCCTCCCCCCCCCCCCCGCCCTCCTTCCGCCCTTTATTCGCGTTCGTTCACATCCGCTGGTGCACGACGAGTCCCCTGCGGGAAATCCTTCGGGAATTACTCACCCTCGGATACACTCGCGCTCATCATTCCTCGTCGTCCTGACCAACGACAAGGACTTGTTTTTTTTTTTTTTTTTTTTTTTTGTACGCCCTCCCCCGTTACAAACCCAAACTAAATCTGAGCGAACGGTGATCATGATCCTCGTAGCTCCTTCTCGTGACATTTGCTCCTTGTCTTAAATCCCTTTGCCACCCCTTCCGCCCCCGCCCCAACCCTTCGGACGGATAGTTTGGTCACAATACTTTTTTTTTTTTTGAAAACTGACTGGGTAGAATCGACCCGAGAAAGTTAAAAAAAAAAAAAAAATAGTACATTACGATACTAGGACGAAAAAACGCGTTTTTTTCTAACGAGTGCGAGTTTGCAGCGCGAGCCAAACAAACCCAAACAAACCCAAAGGCGCGTGGTGCAAATCAACCGAGGTTTTTCTAACGCGAGGATTTAAAAAAGTCGTTTTTTTTTTCGTCCTTGTGCCGCAATGTGCGAAATTTTATCGTACGCGGTGTAAAAATGGTACTTTTACGTACGCCCAAGCGTACGTAAAACGTTCATTATCGTACCGAGTGGAATAAAAGTATATTTAACTGGCCTTATATCAATTACAATAAATAATAGTAAATTTGTTTTTTTTTTTTAATATTAATATCGCAAATCAATTGACGATCGCTAAAATTGTGATTTATTTTACTTCGATGAAGGTTAAAAAAAATAAAGTGAAATAGAATGGGAAAAAAAAAACGTAATATCGATTCGATGCCGAGCTCGCGTGGCAAGCTTCATCGAATTATATTATACGTCTCGTAGATTCGTTAATAAACCGGATAAAGGTCCTCGGCTGAGTGACAAGACGCGTTCGAGAGGTGGCGCTACCAGCTGCGTGCTTAGTGGAGTTTTTGCTTCTTTTTTTTTTCTTTTTTTTTTTCTTCTTCTTTTACGCGCGAGCTTGCTGCTCTCTCTCTCTCTCTCTCTCTCTCTCTCTCTCTCTCTCTCTTCTCTCTCTGTGTCGTAAAGAAATGATATCCTCAAGATGTCGCGCACGGCGCGCAAAGGCGAGATCGATCCTTCGGAACGATGACCTTGAAATCCCGCGGCAACAAAAAGGAGATGATGAGCGATAGAAAATCTCTCTCTCTTTCTCTCTCTCTCTCTCTCTCTCTCTCTCTCTCTCTCTCTCTCTCTCTCTCTCTCTCTCTCTCTCTCTCTCTCTCTCTCTCTCTCTCTCTCTCTCTCTCTCTCTCTCTCTCTCTCTCTCTCTCTCTCTCTCTCTCTCTCTCTCTCTCTCTCTCTCTCTCTCTCCCTCCCCCTCTCCCGATAATACGCTTATTATTATTACATAAATAATTATTATTCATAAACAACAATATGAACAAAACGCCTGGTAAAATTCAAAAAGACGAAAAAAAAAAACATATTCAAAAGTAAAAAACTTTTTTTTTCACTCTAACGAATAATTACATTAAATTACAAAAAAAATGTAATGTAATATTAATAATAATAAATATTAGAAAACTAAATTAAAAAAAAATAATTACTAATAATTAGTAATTATTAAATTAATAAAAAAATAATTACTAATAATTAGTAATTATTATTTAAAAAAAATAATTACTAATAATAATTAGCAAAAGCTCATTCGTTAGTTTCGTAAGAAATTGGGAAAGAAATCCATTTGTCCGTATTTTCTCGGACATTTTTCGTCAACTTTCTTCCGCACTCGCTCAACCGAGAATCGAAAATGATACGATTTCTTTATTTTTTTTTTTTACCTAATTCCACTGAATACCGAGTTAAATTCTATTTAGCGACGTGACGTGACTCGTGAAATGAACTACGTGCCCGGACTCTCCTCGCGAGCCTCCATCCTCCTCCTCTTCTTCTTCTTCTTCTTCTTTTTTCGTCTTGTATTTTTTTTTTCTTCGTCTTCTTCATTCCCAAGCATTCTGCGTTTGATGCTTTTTTTTTTCGCACGAGAAGCTTCCCCGTGAAGCAGAAAACGAGAGAAAACATGGCTCAAACAGAGAGCCGAACGATTATTGAGATATATATGAAAAAAAGGGGGAAAAAAAAAAAGAAAAGAAGTCCAGACGTTGTCCTGGATTTAGCGAGACGGCTACGCTGGCCACCCATTTCATTCAGATCACCGAGCAATTTGTCATTTCGTTGCTTTTCCATCGGAATTTTTTTTTTTTTTGCCCCCTTAACGACGCTTTGTTTCGTTATTCTTTTTTTATGCTCGTGAGAGAGACGAAAAAAAAAAAATGTCTCGTCAATTTTGATAATTGGAGATACGTGGATTTTATTACGATTGAAATCATTCTGCTAGTAATTATCGAGAAGAAAAAAAAAAAAACGATCGAACGGAACAAATGTCGAAATGCCAGCATTTTATTCAAATTTGTACAGAAGATACTTCGTCGTGTTGTGAATGGACCCTCCAAATTTCAGATCGATCGTCTACACCGTTCTCGTGCGATTAAACATTGAAAAAAGACTTTTTAACACGGCAAGATGCATAGACTCACCGATAAACGGCAGTTTTACGCGCGAAATAATGTGACAAAATGTTGAGAATTTAATGAAAAATTGTCAAACAACTCGGTACCTTGTGACAATAGTCTGAGCGAAAAATCAAATGATTCGTCCACACCGTTAATTAATTATTGACATTTGTTTATTTTTTTTTGCAAATGAAGATCGGTTTTTTGCGTCGGCGTTCGGCCATTTTCTTTACAGGTTGATATCGGCCATTTTGTTTACAGAAAGATCTCGGCCATTTTGTTCACAGTAAGATAGTGAGGTTAGGTTCGTCGTGTGGCAATGCGACCAGTTGCCAAACGAAATTTCGTCGCGAAATAAATTTCACCGAGACATATGAGAGCGCTGAGAAAAAGGCCGACAGCAAGGCCGATAAAGGCAAGCGACAGATGGGCCAATTCCAATTTGGCCCGTTTACCACGTAGCCTCGATTTGTTCCTGTAGGCAATTCTTTTGGCTGTTTGCAGCATGTGCTCGTAGCATTTGGTGATTAAGCCCGATTGCCGAATCCTCAATAACAATTCATCGATCCTCTCGAGATACGGGGAATTTTTTTTCACCACGTAAGCGGTGTAATAAGTCGCCGGGCACTCCTTGACACAGTGCAACGATAGTCTGTTGTTTGCCGCATCGTAGTAACGCGTCAAGTTGTCCAATTTGAACGATGACGAGCGTGACAACGCTATCATGCCTCTGTCGAAATGAAAATAAGAAACGGGCTTGAATCTTACTTATCGTTGGATGATCGGGGGAGGGGGAGGGGAAGATCACAGCGAGATGACTTCGTCAATGTCAATCTTACGATAAGAAAATCAATCCCTCGAACTCTTCAGCTTTCCAATGCTCCAACTACTCTCCAACTCTCCAACTGGGGGGGGGGGGGAGGGGGTACCGTTTAAAGTAAAAGCATTTTCAATGCTAAAAAAACATTACCTGTAAGCGACAATATCGTTGGTGCGCTCGGTCGAGTTCAAAACGCGAATTTTGCTCCGCCATTTTTCAACTTCCGGCGAGCCGTCGGTTGGCACGTTGCGCATGAGATTTTCGTATTTCGTGAATATCGTGAAATTCGAATTGGCGACGTCCCGTAGTGTCTGAAGTTGCGGATAATAGATAGGTTTGCTGAGGCTTGATACGAGATTGCTGTTGTAAAGGCCGACAACGATTAGTCCGAAGAAAAGTGTGCCGAAGAGGAAGGCTCTCTCGGCGTTTGTTTTACCACCTTGCAGGCTCGAGCAAGCGAGTATGAAAAAATCAAAGAATCCAATCAAAGCCCGATGCAGTCTTGGTGGTTCGCGAAAAATTGCCACACGATTGCCGTTGATTTTCATTGACGGCGGGCCACTTGTCGACGATCGGTAATTCGCGCGTTTCGGCGATCGGCAATTTTTACGTTTAATATCACGATTAGTTTTAATCGACAACTCGATAGTCAATATGGCGCGTGTACGATCAATTTGACGCTCAACGGCAGCCTCGAAGCGTCGCAACGATAGCCACAAAAGAACAACGAGGAAATTGTAAGCTAAGAGCAAGAGCCAAAGACGACGATTGAACGGCAACAACGGCATGAAGAATTTTGGTAAAGCTTTCGATGACGGCGCAACGAGGCACAATCTGTCCTGAAATATACTCGTAGTGAAGCTATAAGTGCCGTTGTAAAATGTTTTAAAATAGCCCGTAAAGACAAATTCGGTTTTACCGTCAGCCTCGAGCTGTCGCAATGCCGATTCGAATGGATCGGCACTGCGATTCACCCGATGAACGTTAACCCTAAAATTAGCTCGCGTACGCTTCTCGATGAGCTTCATGACGTAAGCGTCGAGACGCTTTTCGCTCGTACGATTATTTTTGTCTTGATAAATTTTCATCATTAATGACGGAAAGATGGTAACGTGAATCGGATAGCCGTTTAAGTTGCGGAAATCTTCGAAGAACGAAGTTTTCACGTTCAAAGGATATTCCGAGCCGTTTTCCACGAGATCCAAACGATCGACGCGACCGTAATCCTTGCCGATTTTTGCAAACGGCGCGTAACGATAAACGTAACGGAACTCCTCGTTGAACAAAGTGATCGTTGCCTTGACGATTCTTTTCTCGTTCCACAAAAAATGCAGTAGAAAATTCGCCCAATCGGCTGCCGATTCTTGACGTTCGTCAAGGCTAATGATAAGAAAACGATTCGACGATTCCAAAAAATAATTCATCTTGCGTATAATCGATGAAAAATCTTGCCGATCGTCGATCAATATTATCCAAGTTATGCCGATCGGCAATACGTGACAATCGTCGCTTCCGGTCTTCAGATCGTACTGATAATGATCGAGTGATCGTTCTTGAAAATATTTCGTCGCTATATCGTGAATATCACTAAACTCGGATATCAACGACGATCGGTAATGGCCGATCGACGTCACGAGAGGCTGAAAATCCGAGTGATTGAGTAACGTGTCCAAAAGGCGAACGAAATTTTTTGCATTCTCAAATGAGACTTTATGCTTTGGCGCGAGACGAAAAGTTTGTAATTTTCTCGAAAGATCGGCCGATCGTGGCGATTTATTGTCGGCTTCGTTTAGCTCCGTCGTCGAGCGCGAAATAAATATGAAAAAAATCAAAACCGTCACTTTGACTATCGCCATATTTTTTTTTTGAACTTTGATTTTTACACGACTAATTAATTTATAGATAATTAAACATTTATCGATTATTAATTATTTATAATTGATGAAACATTTTCTCGATCACTTTAACGAGTTGTTTTTTTTTCTCGAAATTCTATTTTCGTAGCACTTTGTTTTTCCAATTGATTAATGCTTCTTCGTATTTGTTTAAATAATTTTTAACATTTTTTTTTTACGATTTCGAAAAAAATATTGATTTTCGAACTACAAAAATATTTTGTTAATTTTTTTGATTGTTCGTTTAAAATTTTTTTTAAATTCGAGCTCAAAATATTCAAGGGATTTTTTTTTTTAATGTACTCCGATACTTTGTTTCGAGAGGGTCGCGAGTTAGCGTTGAACTAAATTGAAGTTAAACCGAGTTGAAGAGGGTATCGAGTTTGTTTGGGTTTGTTTGGACGAGCATAAAGTGAAAAAAATATTACAAAAATAATAACGTCGTGTCATGACTCGTAATTTTTTTTTTCTTCTCTTTTCCCATAATAATTACTGTATTTATTTCTTTCGAAAATTACCTCGACACTGACACCCCCTCACGCGATACCGTATAATTATATATATTTTTTTTATTCGCTTCCTCTCGTCAGAAAACATTCTCGTCTATTTGAATTTAATTATTAAGCCTTTTCCGACTTCGAGCTTTGGGTGCCACGTTTCGTTTTTTTTCTCTCTTCCTATAATATGGGTTTGCCAAAAAAAAAAAAAAAAAAAAAAACGGCCTATCTCATCGGCGTAATCGCGACGCTATCGGTTGCATCTTGTTCACGAGCTTCTTCCCGGTCAATATCTACCTCGTGTGTATCACAGCGAAAGAATTTTTTTTCTTTCTCAAGTTCTAGAACTAAAGTTCTAGAAAGTTCCACTAAAAAGAATTGCTAAAGTTCTAAAAAGTTCTACTAAAAAGAATTGCTCAAGTTCTAAAAAGTTCTACTAAAAAGAATTGCTAAAGTTCTAAAAAGTTCTAAGAAAATTTTTTTTCTAAAGTTTAAAAAAGTTCTACCGAAAAAATTGCCAAAGTTCGAAGAAGTTCTACCAAAAAGAATTGCTAAAGTTCTAAAAAGTCCTACTAAAAAATTTCCAAAGTTCGACTAAATATTTTTTTTAAGTTCTAAAAAGTTCTAAGAAGATTTCTAAAGTTTTAAAAAGTACTAAAAAAAAATTCTAAAGTTCCAAAAAGTTCTAAGAAAATTTCTAAAGTTCT
>OZ010726.1:5451920-5477128 GCA_963932345.1 Ophion ventricosus | reverse complement strand
CGGAAGGGTGCTGGGGTGGCGAGGGGTGCGGCCGGGGGTGGATGGATCTCGAAGGGCTTCGAAAGCGCGTAAATCCGAGCATTAACCATTTTGAAACCTTTCGGGACGTATTAGCCGAACTTTAACATCCGAACTTGTCTTGCAGAAGCCACAAAAAAGTTTTCCCATTATAATCCCGAACGAAATTTTTTTTTTTTATTTAAAAAAATGTCTACAAATTCATCATTGAATATATATATATATTTTTTTTAATCACCAAAATTGAAAAGGACGATCGAACATTGCTTCAATTTCATTTGTCGTATTCGATAATTAAATAATAATTGAGAAAAGGCATTAAAAATGATTTTTATTCCACTCGGTACGATAATGAACGCTTAACGGTACGTAAAAGTCCTATTTTTACACCTCGTACAATAAAATTTCGTATAATACTCGACGAAAAAACTTTTTTCAGTGTGAAAGACGTTATAAAAAGTTTTTTTCGTCCTTGTGTCATAATGTACTATTTTTCTACATCTGTTTTTTTTTCGTTATTATTTTATTCATATTTTTAATGAATTTTTCACAAATTAATATTATTTTTTGTTATGGGATTTTTTATTATTACTTTTTTTTTAAATGTAATATTACGATCGCATTATTATTTTTTTTTTTTTTGCGTTACGAGCTACATTAATAAATCGAAGAGTGGGTCGGATTGTGGATACGACAAGTGTGAAAATTAATTCATCGTTATTGCGCGCCTGAATCGAAGCGAACAAAAGGGTGAAATCGAGAGGGCGTTGTAGGGCGTCTGAATATTTCATTATTTTTCGAGTGGCGCCTGGCGTATTCGTCGCAAACCCGCAATTGCGGTTATTCGTGTTCGATGTGTCATCGCTTTTTTTTTTTTTTTTTTTGGTTTTTTTGGAGCCATTAGTGGGCGGACGAATGTCGCGTATCAAGCGTAAAGAGGATATACAGCGTGAATGAATAAAATAATATTTCGTTAAGGGCCACTCGATCCAGCTATTTTATTTATTAATTTGCATTTGAAAAAAAAAAAAAAAAATTTGATTCCACTCGGTACGATAATGGGCGTTTTACGCACCGCGTACAATAAAATTTCATATAATAATCGACGAAAAAGCTTTTTTTTCGTCCTAGTATCATAATAATACTATTTTTGGTACTTAATAAAAAAAATTGTATTTAATAAAAATTTTATTTTCTTTTTACGTATTTAAAAAGAAGCGAATGAAAAAAAAACGAAGAATGTCTCGTTAGAAAAAAGTCTTTTTTCGTCCTAGTATCATAATGTACTATTTTTGGTACTTAATAAATAAATAAAAATTGTATTTAATAAAAATTTTATTTTCTTTTTATGTATTTGAAAAAAAAAAGTGAATGAAAAAAAAAAATAAGAATGTCTGATAATAATATTGGAATAAACGATTTAATTGAATTTCGTTGACGCTCGGAAAAAATAGGTATAAAAATTGAAAATAAAAAAAAAATATTTGCGCAACTCACGCAGTCATTCGGTCAAATAAAAACGTTGAGTTATTTTCTATAGTGAGAATTTAATTTACAAATCATTATTCATCGTTTCGTTGAATTATTCATCAATTTCGTTGATGCGAAAATTTTCGCATCAACGAAACGATGAATAATTTCGGAAAAAGGATCATTTCGAAATTGCAGTGGCAAATATAAAAAGTTCGATAGCGATGATGGAAAAGGAAATTATTAAATTTTGGCGGGTGAGAATGGGGGAGGGGGGGTGGGGGGGGGTGGAGGGGTGAAATAAATGTAAAAGACGTGTAAAGTGCACATGTAAAATGATTTTTTATAAATAAATAACGATATTGGAGGTAAGTTGAAAGGATGATTGGATCACGCGGAGCCACAATTTGCCGCAATTTCTGTAGCGTTCGCGAGTTACTGTGCATCGCGCGGAATATCTCGTTGTCTGATCAGAGAGGGATTTTTCCCCTTCGCTGTCTCACTTCTCTCTCTCTCTCTCTCTCTCTCTCTCTCTCTCTTTCTCTCTCTCTCTCTCTCTCTCTCTCTCTCTCTCTCTCTCCTGTTATACTTTTTTTCCCTCGAGATCCGGAGATTAAGGGGAGGAGGAATAAAGAAAAAAGAAAAAAATGAGAGAAACAGCAGCCGAGGAAAATTTCATTTCATATGCCGGAATGTCACTTAAAGTCTACCAATCGTAAGGAAAAGGTGTGTGTGTGTGAGAGAGAGAGAGAGAGAGAGAGAGAGAGAGAGAGAGAGAGAGAGGAAGAAAAAACAATTAAAAAATAAAACAAAGGTATGCAAAAGCAAAAATAACGTTATTGTTCCGTTGGTCGGACGTTTACACGGGTAAGGAGAAATATAATTGTAAATGACCGGCGGAAAGGACGGCGGGGTGAGGGGAGGGGGGGGGGGGGGGGTGAAAGTGCTTAATGACATTTTTCCGAACCATCTACGGAACGCAACAACCCCCCCCCCCCTCCCACCTGCCGACTGCTTTCGTTGTTAACGAGGTGATGAAAATATCTCGAGGAGAAGGAGAAGCAAAAAAAAAATCCTGCCCGAGGAATCGTGAGAGAGAGAACGAAAATGAAGAGGATATTAAAAAAAAAAAAAACAATAACAACAGGTTAAAAAAAAAAAAGAAAAAAGAAAAGGTTGGCGGAAGAGGGAAGGAGGAAAAAAAATCTTCAAAGAAATTTTTGTCCCTTCTGGCTTTCCTCTCTCTCTCTCTCTCTCTCTGTCTCTCTCTCTCTCCTACTTTTTTTTATAAATTAACATCCTTGACGTTCAAAGACTACTTGAACACAATTTTTTTTTTCCTTCTTCTCTTCCTCGCATTTCCCGTTTGTTAATTTACTTCCAGCAAATAAAAAAAAAAATAAAACAAAAAAACAAAAAAAAAAGAAGAAAAAAGAACAAGAAAAGAAACGAATAGAAATAATATTTGACGAAAAGATAATAAATGGAAAAAGAGCACTCTTTGTAATTGTCATTACGTCGAAAGGGCCTCGACGTGACGATGTTAATGAAGAAGGGGCGAGTAAAGGATCTCCTTTCATTTGACGTGCATCAAAAACAAACTCGACGAGTTTCTTTGATTTATTTAGCGTAATTTGTTTTTTTTTTTTTTTCTCTTCGTCGATGTATTTTTTTTTTCTTTTTTTTTTTTTTCTTTACAAGCTCGTCGCGAAGAATTGGGTTTATTTGGGTTTGTTTGGGTCTGCGGATTTCAGTTATTTATTTTCATTATTCATATAAATTTTTTATTTTAATTATTAATTTCAATTATTTATTTCAATTGTGAATTTCAATTATTTATTTTAATTTTTAATTTTCATTATTAATTTCAATTATTTATTCAATATCTTTAATACAGTGAATTAATTAATATTTTTCGAAAATAAAAAAAATTACATATTAATATTTATCGATAATTAAACATTCAATTAATTTATATTCATCGACCAATCAAACTTTGAATTAATTTTTCCATATTTAATTAAAATTCTTCACATTAGCCAGGGAAAGCCAGGGAAATTCAAACCTGTCAAACCCAAACAAACCCAAACAAACCAACTGGTCGAGAGGGTGTGGGGGGGGGGGGGGGGGTGGGTTGGCTTGGGGGTGAAATTGCACTCGAGGGAAAGTAAAATCTTTTTTTTTTTTCTTCCTTTCTCCAAGAGAAAACAATTTTTGCGAAATGCAACCTTTCCGGCCAAAAAGCCACACGAGCGAGCAACGAGCACGTTTCTATAAACGCTTTCCATTCTGCCCACCAACTGTCGTGACCAACCACCGCAGGCCAGCCAGCAGGCGTATGAGTCGAAACGCAATTTTTTTCGTCCTTTTTTTTTTGTTATTTTGTTATTTTTTTTTTTTTTTTTTTGCACGGCTGTACACGCGAAAGGTTTATTTGTTTTTTTTTTTCTTTGCTCCGATGCACCGGGATGCATCTGGGCCGGAAGTGAGCCCGCAACGGGACAATTTTTTCCATTTTCCATGGCGAGTGTTCGTCGTAGGACGGAGGTACCGTTGATGGTCGGAGACGGCTGGAGGGTTGAAACTTTTTTTTTTTTTTTTTTTTTTGGAGAAAACAATCGATCGGTATCATTCGTTGATTTTTTAAATTGATTTTAAATGATTTTTAATGATTTGTAATAATTTTTAATGAATTTTAATGATTTTTAATGCTTTTTAATGATTTTTAATTATTTAAAATTGTTTAAAAATGATTTTCAATGATTTTTATTGCTTTTTAAATTACTTTCAATGATTTTTAATGATTTTGAATGCCCTTTTAATGATTTTCAATGATTTTTCGGGCATCCTTCGATTTAAAAAGGAACGTGAAAAATAAAGAAAATACTAAACTAAACGTGTCGAAACGATATTACATTTTTTTTATCAAGTTTTCCCCCACGTGGTGTGGGAAGGAAAAAAATGTGGTTCCTTATAGGTTTTTTTTTTTTTTTTTTTCATGTGGATGGCTTGGTAATGCCCTTTTATTCCAACGATTTTTCTTCTCGTCATCGTCGTCGTTGTCGTTGTCGTTGTCGTTGTCGTTGTCGTCGTCGTCGTTGCTACGAAACGAGGCTACTATTGGAAACGTAAGGTAGAGCGATGACGAAATGAAAAAAAAAAAAAAATAGGGAAAATATGAGTGAAGGGAGCGTTCGCACCATCTATTTTCCAGCATCTTGACTTTCATTTGAACGCGAAGCATCTGCACCCCCTCACCCTCTCCCGCCCCTCCTTCGCCTTTCCCGCCGCCCTTATTGGGGTGTAAACGTTTGGGGCTCTGTGGCTGTAAGGGTATTTTGTGCGGCTGGCCGAAAAGAGGCTCCGAATATCCGTGACTCTAGACAATAACGAAAAAAAAAAAAAAAACCCGATAAATTCCACCTTTTCGTTTTTTTTGTACCCTCAATTTTCAAAAATTCGTCAATTACAATTATAGGTGAATTAAAAAAAACAAAATAAATAAATAGATGAATAAATGAATAAATGAATGAATGAATAAATTAATAAATTAATAAATGAATGAATGAATAAATGAATAAATAAATAAATAAATAAATGAATGAATGAATGAATGAATAAATGAATAAATGAATAAATGAATAAATGAATAAATGAATAAATGAATAAATGAATAAATGAATAAATGAATAAATGAATAAATGAATAAATGAATAAATGAATAAATGAATAAATGAATAAATGAATAAATGAATAAATGAATAAATGAATAAATGAATAAATGAATAAATGAATAAATGAATAAATGAATAAATGAATAAATGAATAAATGAATAAATGAATAAATGAATAAATGAATAAATGAATAAATGAATAAATGAATAAATAAACAAATGAATGAATAAATAAATGAATAAATGAATGAATAAAAAAAAAAAATAAGTAATAAATCAAACTTTTACTTTTATAATAAAAAGAGCGAACGAGCAAGGGTGAATTGTTGAGCCTTTCAAATTGTTTCATCGTTGCTTCTTCGCTTACGTCAATGCGACCTTTCGCGATAAGTACATCAGGCGGTGCACTTTCGGGACCATCATCTCCGCACTCTCCAATGGAGAGAAGCTTTTCGCGCGTGTAGCATCGACGCGCGGGCACTTTTTACGCTTGCTCGCTTCATGCGAATGGGGAGAGACGTGAGAAGAGAGAGAGAGAGAGAGAGAGAGAGAGAGAGAGAGAGAGAGAGCAGATAGAAAAAAAAATTGTCCCCCATTTTACATTTATCGCTCAAGTTTTCAAATCACGAGGTACAGTATTTATTAATTATTTCTTTTTTATTTTTTAATTTATTTTTAACCCTTCGCGGTCACCCTGGGTAAAATCGACCAGTCGATCAATTTTTGGCATAAATTTGTATGGGTTTAGTAGAGAGAGAGAGGGAGAGAGAGAGAGAGAGAGAGAGAGAGAGAGAGAGAGAGAGAGAGAGAGAGCCACATTACTCTCACCCGTCTGGCTCAGTCCGAAGGAAAAGTTGAGCTCGCCACCAGGGGTAACAGGTTGGAGGAAAGGTGGGAAATGCCCGTGGTATATAATACAGGATAAGGGTGGAAGGGTAACAGGTTGGAGGGAGTTGGAGTTTGCCACGTTAACGGCGCGTGGTAGCTCCAGGGCGATGTTATATCATGTCCTCCCAAGATAAAAGAAGTGAAGAACGAACGAAGAGGAGAGTAAGACCAAGAGAGAGAGAGAGAGAGAGAGAGAGAGAGAGAGAGAGAGAGAGGACCGAAAAGCGAATTCTCAGGATGAAGAGCGCACGCAACGTCCGTTGTAGGAGCATCGTATCGGCGCTCGCTGTCGCCGAATCAACCTGCCCAACATCGATATCCGACCCTCCACCCGCCCCATGAAGAGTTAACCCATCCCACCGTTTAAATGTTTTATCCCACTAGCGGCCTGAATATTTCATGAAATATTGCATCACGAGGGGAGCCTTCCGGCATCTTGATCCGGGCTCAAGCTGCGACGGCGAAACAACTGTCGTACAGGTCTCAAGGTCAAGCCACTTCTCATCAAGCCACTTAAGAATGGCTTGATTAGAATGACTTGATGACAAAGTCTTGATAACAAAGTCACAATAACACTGGCTTGATCGCAGCTATCAAGCTTGTTGTCGTGAAGATCTTATAATCAAACCCTCATCCCAGCCTTTGTCATCAAGCTCTTGTTTCCAAGTCCTTGCGATCATGCCGAATGTCATCAAGCCTTCGTCATCAAGCCACTCGAGAATGGCTTGATGACAAAGGCTTGATAACATTCGGCTTGATCTGAGCTATCAAGCCATTGTCGCGAAGCTCTTATAATCAAGCCCTCATCCCAGCCTCTGTCATCAAGCTCTTGTTTGCAAGTCCTTGCGATCAAGCCAATGTTATCAAGCCTTTGTCATCAAGCCATTCTCTCAAGTGGCTTGATGACAAACCCAAACAAAGTCACAATAACACTGGCTTGATCGCAGCTATCAAGCTTGTTGTCGTGAAGCTCTTATAATCAAGCCGTCATCCCAGCCTTTGCCATCAAGCTCTTGTTTCCAAGTCCTTGCGATCATGCCGAATGTCATCAAGCCTTCGTCATCAAGCCACTTGAGAATGGCTTGATGACAAAGGCTTGATAACATTCGGCTTGATCTGAGCTATCAAGCCATTGTCGCGAAGCTCTTATAATCAAGCCCTCATCCCAGCCTCTGTCATCAAGCTCTTGTTTGCAAGTCCTTGCGATCAAGCCAATGTTATCAAGCCTTTGTCATCAAGCCATTCTCTCAAGTGGCTTGATGACAAACCCAAACAAAGTCACAATAACACTGGCTTGATCGCAGCTATCAAGCTTATTATCGTGAAGCTCTTATAATCAAGCCCTCATCCCAGCCTTTGCCATCAAGCTCTTGTTTCCAAGTCCTTGCGATCATGCCGAATGTCATCAAGCCTTCGTCATCAAGCCACTTGAGAATGGCTTGATGACAAAGGCTTGATAACATTCGGCTTGATCTGAGCTATCAAGCCATTGTCGCGAAGCTCTTATAATCAAGCCCTCATCCCAGCCTCTGTCATCAAGCTCTTGTTTCCAAGTCCTTGCGATCATGCCGAATGTCATCAAGCCTTCGTCATCAAGCCACTTGAGAATGGCTTGATGACAAAGGCTTGATAACATTCGGCTTGATCTGAGCTATCAAGCCATTGTCGCGAAGCTCTTATAATCAAGCCCATCTCATCAAGTATTCGCTGCCAAGCCCTTGCTCGAGAGAAGTCACAACAAGCGCATCAACCCCGCATTTAGGTATGTCCCGTCGCCGCACTCTGACAATTGAAGAAACGGATCAATCATTATCCGCTGTCCTGTCTTCTGACGTTCAGCAGGTTTACAGTTGCCTTTTGAGTCGGCTACTAGCGCGGCTGGGACGAGAAGAAGAGAAGAAAAAAAAACAACAACAACGCTGAGCTAGAGTTCCGTCGTCAGCGGTGACACGAGAACGACCACCAGGTCGGGGGTGGCAGGTGGCAGCGGACCGTGAGGGCTCGTCGGTGCGCTAGGTCTGCTCGCCGTCGTCTCCGATCTCTCCCTCTCTCACGAGCCTCCCCCGCCACCCAACGGCTTCGACCCTCACCGACACACCATACGATCCTAGACTTCCACCCTCACGACCACCCCCCCCCCCCCCCCCCCCCGCGACGGTTCAATACGCATGCGAGATAAAGCCGTGAGAGGGTTTTGCGCGCCCGCGTACTCGAGCGCGAGAGCTCGCTGGCTCTATTTTTCGATCGACGCGACGCGCGCGTTTACGCCAGAGCGAGCGAAAACTCGCCGATGGCGGCTCGCAGTAGTCGCTGTGAACGGTTTTGCGGCTGTTGCGGACACGCGCGGGCTCTCCTCTTCGTCGTCTTCGTTGCTCGATAGACTTACGTGGATGTATCTATGTATAGAGGATCGCGGAATTATTAGACAAAAGGAACTCGAAGAATCAACTTCCGGTACAATGCCGAGTACCGAGTGAAACTTGTGAGATTTCTTTGGGTTTGTCCTCTAATCCTGGATCAGTTGTCGCGACTCAACATGTGGAGGAATTGTGCAAGGAGTAGGGTATGATGCTTAGAAAAAAAAAAACGTGAGGATTAAGAAAAAAACGGCGTGGCGTTTGAAAAAATCGGCGTGGCGCTTAAGAAAAATCGGCCTGGAAGTGAACAAATCGGCGTGGCGCTTGTGAAAATCGGCTTGGGGATGATAAAATCGGCGTGGCGCTTAAAAAACATTGGCCTGGAAGTGAACCAATCGGCGTGGCGCTTGTAAAAATCGGCTTGGGGATGAAAAAATCGGCGTGGCGCTTAAAAAAAATCGGCCTGGAAGTGAACAAATCGGCGTGGCGCTTGTGAAAATTGGCTTGGGGATGAAAAAATCGGCGTGGCGCTTAAAAAAAATCGGCCTGGAAATGAACAAATCGGCGTGGCGCTTGTGAAAATTGGCTTGGGGATGAAAAAAATCGGCGTGGCGCTTAAAAAAAATCGGCCTGGAAGTGAACAAATCGGCGTGGCGCTTGTAAAAATCGGCTTGGGGATGAAAAAATCGGCGTGGCGCTTAAAAAAAATCGGCCTGGAAGTGAACAAATCGGCGTGGCGCTTGTAAAAATCGGCTTGGGGATGAAAAAATCGGCGTGGCGCTTAAAAAAAATCGGTTTGGGGGCGTAAAGATCGGCTTGGGCTTTAAGAAAAAAAGTCGGCGCGGCCGGGGCCATCGAGCGTGTCACCACCAGCGGAAGTTCGAGTGTTTCGTTTGTGTCGGGATTCAGTTTGTTTTTTGGCTTTTGCGGGGAAGCGGGGAAAGATAATTGCCGGTAATTAATGTGCTGTCATACCTGGGGCTGGGAAGATTCGTCGTGTACGCGCGTGCGGAACGTTTGAGTGTTGCTCGTCGTTTGTGGATCAGTGATCGATTCAAGCTCTTGTCATCAAGTCCTGTCATCAAGCCATTGGCATCCAGCCGTTGTCATCGAGTCCTGTCATCAAGCCATTCGCATTAAGTCATTGTCATCGAGCTCTGATCACCGAACTCTTGTCTTCGAGTACTTGTCATCGAGCCAGGATCATACAGGTTCGATGACGAGGTCAATAAGAACGATAAGGTCGTGCCCTCGAGGACTAGCTTCCGGTTGAAGGACATTCTCCCAGCGTGAATCGTCCCCCTGTTAACGGCTGATAAGCCACGTCCCTTGATAACGGCTATCCGACGTATGGCTTGCCGAAGACCCCCAGGGATGACCGGAATCTTGATAAAGAAGTATCGCCTATCCAAGCGGAAGTCCATTTTTCACACAGTAGGATAACAAATTTGAACACTTCTGTTTCGACATTTGGTTATTCGTCATCTTCAGCTGGAGGGACTTCTGTTTGTCCTCTTTGTCTTTTTACGTAGTTACTGGTTAATGAGAAGAAAATGAGACTGAGCAGAACCAAAAGAGTCATTGAATGACATCAAGATAATCAAATTGCGTTTGGGTTTCCATCCGGTTTCTTTGGACACGTGTAGACTGGCATTGCCTTCGGGACGAAGATTCACCAGGACTCAAGTCATCATCATCACTGGAGTCCTTCTTCAGGACTAGCAAACCATTGCTTGAGGCTTTTGGGGGAGTTTTTTTCGGTTGACGTCCATCAGATTGAACAATGCTACTGCCTCCAATGGATTAGGATACTCGGGCGATCCCGGGGAGGAGAGAAAAAAAGGGCTGAAGGGTTGCAAGATCCTTGAAGATCCTTGGAAGAATGAAAAATTCATGAGTCCATTTCCATTGGACGGTCCAGATGATCCAAAGCAGTTGAACATCCATCCTCCTCCGGAATATTGATGACCTCCCGTGTGGCGCGCTGTTCAACATCGAAGCTGATATGATCAGGGTGAAGATTGATAAGCTGATAAAGTCTTCGTGTCACGTGCCAATTCGCAAAGCTGACGAGTGCCTTCCAGGGAGGGGGGGGGGGGGTTGAGCGGAGAAGATTGTCTGCCCGTTGGCCGGTCGTTGTCCTCGCCTCCGTTATTATCGATTCCGGCGAAGCAGCCCTCCCCCCGCGAGTATAGCAGTGCGTAGCTAGGTAATGGACTTGTTGAAGGTAGAACCATTGGGTGCAATGATGTACGACGGCTGATGACATTGAGGCGAGAAGCCACGAGTCCTCGTATGGCGGTCATTGATACTTTTTAAAGTGTACCTAGTGTGATTGCTGGTTAACCGGCAAACAGTGCGACGGAACATGACTCGGCTAAAGTTGCTCTTCGAGAGCACCAGATCGAGCGGAAGCTCGAGACGTATCAATTGCACGCTTATTGGACATCTATTGACACTCTGGATTATCGGTGCACTATCCGTCAAGGACAGTAAGTATGGAATAATTGACTTAATCCACGATTGATACAATCAATCACTAAGCATTGCTCATTCATTGTTACCAAACGGCTAATCAGCTTTGTCAGCTGATCAATTGGGTTTGGACCGACCTCAAGCGTGTCCCCATAAATTAATAATTGTCTAGGCTTTCATAAAATAAAGTCCGATCCGACGAGTCGTTTCGAGGAACTTTCCCAAGGGTCTGGCTAACTCAACAATGATGACAAGTCCATTTTTGCCATGACTCAGCTGTTAGCTCCAATCTCTGGGTTATCGCACATTCTCAGCTAGCCCTAGGATCTCTAGCCATTCTAGCTAGCCCTCTCTAGGATCATTCGGTGCCTTTGGCGAAGCAACTAAATGGACTTTTGTGAAAGGAATACGCCATGACAAGGATGAAAGTAAAGCAGGTTTGGGTCCGTAGATAGACGGCATGAGTGCTGTTGAGGCCAAAGGGAAATGCGAACCCCTCTTCGATCAGGATGACATCGGGACCAACGTGAGCTACAGACCCTCTGGTTACGAACATAAATGCATTTAAACTCCGGTCTCTACTCGATCATACATCTGCTCTAACCGGATGGTTCACCGAACTGTTCTGTACAGAGGGAGGAGGGGGGGGAGGTTCGGTTGCAGAAGTGATATAACTTCCGCCACGTATATAGGTTCTATCAATCCACGGTTGGAATGGAACTTCGATATCTTCGTCCCCCAACGTCAAAATTGCTCGCTCGAACTACCTTTTACGATGGGATCGTGTATCATCTTTCACCTCTCTTGCCCTCCAACCGGGTGGATCTCGAGTTTCCTGAGTTTTCCTTAGGATTGCATGTGACGGATACTTATATCCAACGCGGAAACTTGATCACGGACTGCTGTATCGTACACGTGAACTCCGTTGGAGGCAACCATTTCGTTGTGCGTCATCTTGTCAAGTGTCTGGATGCAACTTGTTACCAATCGCTGATGCATAACAGGCCATTGTTCATCCGTCCGAATCCAAGTCTGTTTGAGTTTGTCAGGATGAAGAATACAGCCAGGAATCCATTTCTGGTCCGAAATAGCCAAGAAGGACTATATCTTCCAACTAAAAGTCGTATTTTTTCATTCTTGATACACTGGAATTTTTTAAGAATTTTCCGCAAGGTTGAATTTTTGAAGTATGCCCCGTAACTCGAGAACTATGGGGTTTACGGGAAAACGTCAAAGAAGAAAACAAGTCGTATTTTTTAATTCTTGATACACTGGAATTTTTTGAGAATTTTCCGCAAGGTTGAATTTTTGGAGCATACCCCATAACTCGAGAACTATGGGGTTTACGGGAAAACGTCAAAGAGGAAAACAAGGCATATTTTTTTATTCTTGATACACTGGAATTTTTTGAGAATTTTCCGCAAGGTTGAATTTTTGGAGCATACCCCATAACTCGAGAACTATGGGGTTTACGGGAAAACGTCAAAGAGGAAAACAAGTCATATTTTTTTATTCTTGATACACTGGAATTTTTTGAGAATTTTCTGCAAGGTTGAATTTTTGAAGCATGCCCCATAACTCGAGAACTATAGGGTTTACGGGAAAACGTCAAAGAGGAAGACAAGTCATATTTTTTTATCCTTGATACACTGGAATTTTTTGAGAATTTTCTGCAAGGTTGAATTTTTTAAGCATGCCCCATAACTCGAGAACTATGGGGTTTACGGGGAAACGTCAAAGAGGGAAACAAGTCATATTTTTTTATTCTTGATACACTGGAATTTTTTGAGAATTTTCTGCAAGGTTGAATTTTTGAAGCATGCCCCATAACTCGAGAACTATAGGGTTTACGGGAAAACGTCAAAGAGGAAAACAAGTCATATTTTTTTATTCTTGATACACTGGAATTTTTTGAGAATTTTCTGCAAGGTTGATTTTTTTAAGCATGCCCCATAATTCGAGAACTGTAGGGTTTACGGGAAAACGTCAAAGAGGAAAACAAGTCATATTTTTTTATTCTTGATACACTGGAATTTTTTGAGAATTCTCTGCAAGGTTGATTTTTTTAAGCATGCCCCATAACTCGAGAACTATAGGGTTTACAGGAAAACGTCAAAGAGGAAAACAAGTCGTATTTTTGGATTCTTGACACACTGGAATTTTTTGAGAATTTTCCGCAAGGTTGAATTTTTGGAGCATGCCCCATAACTCGAGAACTATAGGGTTTACGGAAAAATGTCAAAGAGGAAAACAAGTCGTATTTTTGGATTCTTGATACACTGGAATTTTTTGAGAATTTTCCGCAAGGTTGAATTTTTGAAGCATGCCCCATAACTCGAGAACTATAGGGTTTACGGGAAAACGTCAAAGAGGAAAACAAGTCGTATTTTCGGATTCTTGATACACTGGAATTTTTTGAGAATTTTCCGTAAGGTTGAATTTTTGGAGCCTGCCCCATAACTCGCGAACTATGGGGTTTATGAGAAAACGTCAAAGAGGAAAACAAGTCGTATTTTTGGATTCTTGACACACTGGAATTTTTTGAGAATTTTCCGCAAGGTTGAATTTTTGGAGCATACCCCATAACTCGCGAACTATGGGGTTTATGAGAAAACGTCAAAGAGGAAAACAAGTCGTATTTTTGGATTCCTGACACACTGGAATTTTTTGAGAATTTTCCGTAAGGTTGAATTTTTGGAGCCTGCCCCATAACTCGCGAACTATGGGGTTTACGGAAAAACGTCAAAGAGGAAAACAAGTCGTATTTTTGGATTCTTGACACACTGGAATTTTTCGAGAATTTTCTGCAAGGTTGAATTTTTTAAGCATGCCCCATAACTCGAGAACTATAGGGTTTACGGAAAAATGTCAAAGAATAAAACAAGTCGTGTTTTCTCATTCTTGATATACTGGAATTTTTGCGTCGTTTGAAACTAGGTTCATCCTCGAAAACCTACAATTTTTCATAAGCTATTTCTTCTCGTACCTTCCATACTATTTACGTTCGTGATACTTTTTGTCCCGAATCAATTAAAACGAGCCCCCTCGCCACATACGTGTGTGTACATTGTTCATAAAATACGAAATCGATGACAGGAGGAGTTGGCGAGTCTTCTGCACAACAATAGCGATAACAGCTTTGTTGGAACTTGAACATTGATCTTCAATGAGCTTGAAGCTCATTGGATGATGGATCATTGAACGCTGACTGTTACTGACTAATTGATCCTTTGACCTTGTCGTGAACCTTATACCCAGGAATATCTCGGAAATTGGCCACTGAGTCGATTTTTCATTTGAAGATCTTTCGAAGCGAATCGGGCAAATATCTTGAGTTATCTTTCGTATGACAATTCTACCCTACAATGGTGTTGAAGGAGGTCCAAAGCTTAGTCCCTTTTGTCTCGTTCTCGCGTTCTCCATGGAAAAGCTCTCGTCCCGGGCCGTTGCCGTAAAGCTACGAAGGCGGGGGCGTAGACCTCGCACTTTTATTGACTCGAACCAACGGGACAATAATGCGCCTAGGGTAGTTCGCTAAGGATAAAGTTTGAGGACAAGGAGCCGGTTAGTATTTGCTGTATGATACGTACACTGCCGGCAAAAAGTTTCGATATACTAGTCGAGATTTTTTTACCGCACTAAGAGTGAGATAGCCGTACTCAAAAATAAAGATAATTGAATTTCTCAAGTGGCGTTTCAAAGAGGCCAAGTTTACCTTTATATTGCTTTTTCAGAAAATTCTCTACGTATTTTTTTCGTCCCGGTACGCAATTTTGAACATGGACATGTTTCGGATATTCTTTGGCCGTCGAAAATTAACTCCAAAGTTTGTGGAAAAAATTTTTCCTCGGTTTTTTCCATGGTAAACTTAAAAAGGATATCAAAACCTACATTTTTATTTTTTAGGAAGTCTCGTGCGTTTGTGGAAAAAACGTGAAAGTCTCGTTTTTTTTCAGAAAACGTTGCATTTAATTTTCGATGGCTAAGAAATAGCCAAAAAATGGCCACGTTCAAAAGTGCGTACCGGAACAAACAAAAATCGTAGAGATTTTTCTAAAAAAGCAAATTAAAGGTAAATTTGTCCTCTTTGAAACACCACTTGGAAAATTCAATTATCTTTATTTTTCAGTCCGCTATCTAACTTTTAGTGCGATAAGAAATTTCGACTAGTCTGTCGAAACTTTTGGACGGCAGTGTACACGTGGAAGAATGGGGTAGGCGGAGTTTGTCGAGGATAATATCGCCTCGACAATAGACGGGTAAGAGTGTAATATCTACCTTCAACCCCTCTTACCTTCTCCCTTTATCCGTTTCTTCATCTCACACACGAGGCTTTTCCTTTTTTCTTTCCTCCTGGAAGCCTTCTCCCTTCTCCTCTCCTATCGTATCTTCCAACTCTCCGAATGGAATGGAATGGAAAGTCATTGAAAAAAAGGGACTCTCGATGTCGAGGCTTGTTCGCCCAACCATCGCCCTATGAACCTTTTTTTTCTACCCCAATGTGGCACACCCGGATGAATACATGAACGTTTTTTTTTTTTGCATGAACAGGGGGATTTTGTGGCCCTTTAGGAAATTGTCGCGGTTTGAAGCCTTGAGGAAAGAGACCTGGTGAAGGGAATCCTTGCGAAATCGGCTTAATCTCAGTTTTATTACTGGAGATATGAGAGGGGGGATGGGATGACCTTTGAAGGGTGGTGGGCCAACTTTTGTCATATCTTCCAGTCTCTTGGTCGTTGGGAGTACTTGTACAAAACGTCAAGGTATATATATATATTCGTGAGAGAGGGCTTGATAACATCGAGGATATAATACGACGAGTTTTCCTTCAACCGGCATATCTTGCTGTAACCCAAATTCTACCCTTGTCCCTACTACCCTACGGCGAGATTTATTCTATCTTCATCCGTCCAGCCTCCATCGGACTATCATCTTCGCATCATTTCTCATCTTGCGCAGCGTTTTTTTTTTCTTCTCCTCGAGGCTAGCCGCAATCTCTTCTGGTTTGGAAAAATGGCCAAGGCACGGTCGTCATCCCGTTGAAGGGACGATAACTCGAGAACTATGAGGTTTATGGGAAAACGTCAAAGAGGAAAACAAGTCGTATTTTTTTATTTTTGATACACTGGAATTTTTTGAGAATTTTCCGCAAGGTTGGATTTTTCGAGCATGTCCCGTAACTCGAGAACCACGGGGTTTACGGAAAAACTTCAAAGAGGAAAACAAGTCGTATTTTTAGATTCTTGATACACTGGAATTTTTTGAGAATTTTCCGCAAGGTTGGATTTTTCGAGCATGCCCCGTAACTCGAGAACTACGGGGTTTACGAAAAAACTTCAAAGAGGAAAACAAGTCGTATTTTTAGATTCTTGATACACTGGAATTTTTTGAGAATTTTCCGCAAGGTTGAATTTTTCGAGCATGCCCCGTAACTCGAGAACTATGGGGTTTACGGAAAAACTTTAAAGAGGAAAACAAGTCGTATTTTTAGATTCTTGATACACTGGAATTTTTTGAGAATTTTCCGCAAGGTTGGATTTTTCGAGCATGTCCCGTAACTCGAGAACTATGGGGTTTACGAAAAAACGTTAAAGAGGAAAACAAGTCGTATTTTTGGATTCTCGATACACTGGAATTTTTTGAGAATTTTCCGCAAGGTGATAACTCGACGCGTTTTCGCGTGCCTCGTAAATCGTATATAAATCCAATGTCATTTGAATGGCCATTCGCGGAGGCTGCTTGTCAGCAAATATTGAAGGACCGGTTCCATGAAATTATTCTATTGGCTAGGGAGAGAGGGCCAGGACTTCTTGGGCGATGATCAAGACGCTTGTTGAGTTGTCTTTATTCACATCAGGAAAGAATTCGTTTTATTGGAATTCTGCAGGACCTGGAGCCTGCGGTGAGAAATTGAGAAAATGTTGGACGATGATCTTCCAATTGCCATCCTCCGCATAATAATGACGATGATCTTCCGAGTTATCGTTGTCCTGACGATGATGAAGTCCAGACTTGTCATCGTTCTGATAAAATTCAACGATGATGATACCCAAGATTTCCGTTTTCCCCAAACAAATCCAAGATTTTCCCTTTCCCGAAAACGACGATGATCAACTCCTTAGCTCGCCGCTTCAATTATCTTCGGTTTCACCAAACATTCCAAGATGGCCGCGTTGATTCAACGAAGCGCCTGACGCCCAACAATGTTAAAGAAGTAGAATGGGATAAATTCTTAGACCGCGAATTCCCGTGGAAGTTGGCTAGTGAGTACGTGATCCCGGCGTGATCCTAGTCAACCGTTCAGCCCAGCCATTCCTGACTTTGACCCGACCAAGTAAGGCCGTGAGATTACACGAGGACAGATTTCAAGCGACGTGTGAACACGGAAAAACGTACTTGTACGAAATTGTCCGAAAACGATGTCAACCTGAACATTGTGGGAGAAAAAGGCGGATGAGGCTCGACGACCAATGAAAGCTTTTCTTCATCCTCTGCCAAGCTTGTTCCCACGCTTAAGTTGGATCTAACGCTCTCAGCCGTTCGAAGTGTAAAGTCTCTTCCACTCTTCCGGCCATCCTTTTCATCCCTCTTCCACTCTTCTCATTGGGTACGTGCGCGATCACGCCAGGAACGAAATTCCAACTCGCAAAATTACATGCATTACTCATCGACTTCGTCGAGCGAGTGACGAAGAGGGATGACGAAGAGGGATGACGAAGAGGGATGACGAAGGAGAGACCAGGCTAAGGGATGAACGCGGAGGGGGATGGAGTCGGTCGAATTCCAGGGGGAGGAGAAGGACGAAGAATGCCCGGAAGTAACATTGGGCTGTGAGCAAGAGGGAAGGGAGAGGAAGACAGCGGAGGGGTAGGGGTGGGAGGATGGTGAAAGCGTGTAGCGTAGGAATCCTCAACGCGTGCCTGCACTCCCAAGACCCCGGGAGAGCCATTTCTATCCCATACATATTCTTCACTGCGAAAGATCCGAAGCTTATGCCTTACACCAACCCCCCACCACCCCCGCCACCCCCTCGCCCCGCCGCCACCTATTAAGTATTCAGCTATTCCGGTGGAACACTTCTTCCACGCAACATACCCTTACCTCGTATCAGGGATGTGGCGTGTATGACGTGTCATCAGGATGATTAGATTCGAAGATGAAATCGATCGCGGCAACATCCACGAAACATTTTTTCACCCCTTTCTTCCGTTCGTATGTTTGGGTTTGTTTGGGTTGATAAGCTACCATGAAGATGGTCCTCCAAAATGTTATATATATAAAATGATGGCCAAAAGTTTGGATAGACTAGACGACATTTTTTTACCGCACAAAAACTTAGATAGCCGACTCAAAAATAAAGATAATTGATAAAAAGTATCAACGTAAAAATCCATCAACGAGAATCGACTAAAGCGAGAGGGAAAAAAAAAAATCGTCAAATTTACAGCTGGAAAACGATGATGCATCTGAATATTATTTTTCTAGTAATTTCCGTCGAGCGAAATACGAGTAAGAGCGAAAGAAGAAACAAAAAATCGTGGCGAACGATTCAAAACGGAAGCAAAAGTTTTTTTTTTTTTTTTTTTTTTTTTCGGATGACGTTTGTTCGGATGACGGTCCATGTCGACCAAAGCCACGAGGGCTTGAGGGAAAAGCAACGCAAGAGCAACCGACGAGCAACAAAAAAAAAAAAACAAAAATTCTCTCGAGAGAAAAATGAGAGAAGAAGAGGTTGAAAAAAAAAACAAACAAAAAAAAAGAGACCAGGAGATGAAAAGATGCAGAGGCGAACTGAAAAGGCAGCGGGGTAGGCTTATCGCGAAAGAGGAATTATGTAAATGCGGATATAGAGGAGGATTCCTGGCCGGGGGTTCTGGCGAGAGAGAAACGAAGGGTGCGAGATTAAAGGAATAATAATAAAAAAAAATGTAAAAAAAAAAAAAATGAAAAATAAACGAGAGAGGGATTATGCAAGGTTGTACGAGGAACGAGAGGTGAAAGCGCCTCGGCGCTGAGCTCCCCAATGTTCCCGCTGTCAGACCGGAAGTAAGACCTCGCCATTCGAGACTCTTTTGGTCCAACTCCCTCCCTCGATCCGATCATTTTTTTCCATCCTCCCCCTTAAAAAAGTAAAAAAAAAAAAGGTTCAAGCTCGTACACGCGATGGGAACCGGGAAAGCTAGAACCATCAGCGATGGATCTCGTCACATCCGGTGGATGACGGATTTTCCGGAGGCGTGACCTTGACGATCGGATGCAGTTGCAAATGAAGGGGTTGCCGGTGAATATCGGATGAGCGTTGGTCGAAACGAAAGGCAATTTATTCCGGCTGGTTTATCAATCGGGCGCGAGCCGACCGATTGTAAAAAGGTTTTGCGAATTAAATTGCCGCGAATCCGCGGGGAGAAGCCTCCTCTACCCCTCGCACCCGCTCCCGAAACTGTACCCCGGCAGACATCGAAAATCAACAACCTGTAGATAGCCAAGCCTGGACGGACAGACAGAGAGAGAGAGAGAGAGAGAGAGTGGGGTGAGAGGAGACAAAAGTGTTGTGGTAGCCAATTGAAGTGCGATCAATGTGGAGGTCATCTGGAATGACATGCCCAGTGAAGGCTTGAATGGATGTGACGATTGTGCCCGCGTGACGTATCGATGCTCCTGGTGGGCCTCCGTCATGGAAGCCAAGCCTCGAATGCTTCAAACTCAGTCAGACTGTCTGTTGAGACATATTGGACAGCTGACGCGAGCCTGGCTTGATTCCTTGACCGAGATTGTCGTCTATCATCCTGGAAGCCAAGCCTCAAGCTCTCCGAGCTCATCCAGTCTCTCCTTGAGGACATTGGAGGAAGATTGGTCAGGTGTCTCGATCCTGGCTTGATCCCTTCTTCAAGATCGTGGCCTCTTATCGTAGGAGCCAAGCCTCAAGCTTTCCAAGCGTGGCTAGCCTTCCCTTTGAGGCCGTTGGACGAAGATTGGACAGCTAAGTCGAGCCTGGCTTGATCCCTTCTCCAAGATTGTGGTCTATCATCCTGGAAGCCAAGCCTCAAGCTCTCCGAGCTCATCCAGTCTCTCCTTGAGGACATTGGAGGAAGATTGGACAGGTGTCTCGATCCTGGCTTGATCCCTTCTTCAAGATCGTGGCCTCTTATCGTAGGAGCCAAGCCTCAAGCTTTCCAAGCGTGGCTAGCCTTCCCTTTGAGGCCGTTGGACGAAGATTGGACAGCTAAGTCGAGCCTGGCTTGATCCCTTCTCCAAGATTGTGATCTATCATCCTGGAAGCCAAGCCTCAAGCTCTCCGAGCTCATCCAGTCTCTCCTTGAGGACATTGGAGGAAGATTGGACAGGTGTCTCGATCCTGGCTTGATCCCTTCTTCAAGATCGTGGCCTCTTATCGTAGGAGCCAAGCCTCAAGCTTTCCAAGCGTGGCTAGCCTTCCCTTTGAGGCCGTTGGACGAAGATTGGACAGCTAAGTCGAGCCTGGCTTGATCCCTTCTCCAAGATTGTGATCTATCATCCTGGAAGCCAAGCCTCAAGCTCTCCGAGCTCATCCAGTCTCTCCTTGAGGACATTGGAGGAAGATTGGACAGGTGTCTCGATCCTGGCTTGATCCCTTCTTCAAGATCGTGGCCTCTTATCGTAGGAGCCAAGCCTCAAGCTTTCCAAGCGTGGCTAGCCTTCCCTTTGAGGCCGTTGGAGGAAGATTGAACAGTTAACTCGACCCTGGCTTGATCCGAGCCAAGCCTCAATATATTTCAATGTTCTAGAGCAATCAAACTTCCTCAAATTTCCTCCAATCCCCAAGCAACTTTCCTCCAATGTCCGGCTTGCTTTTCCAAGATTCTCGTTGTTCCCAGGCTAGTCCCTCATCCAAGCCAAGCCTCAATCTCTCCAGCCTCATCCAGCCTCACTTCAGGAAGATTGATCGCGAACGATGAACGACTGCGCCACGCCGCTTGACAATGACAACAAGATACTATCGTTACCAATATCGCTAATCGTGCTCCAAGCGTATCAACACTGTCACGGCAAATAGATTGTGGGGGAAAAAAAAACAAAGAATAAGAACAAAAATTCCCGTTACTGGAAAACCACGAGGCTCGTTTTGTGGCACGTCCTGTACCAAGGATTGGACATCGCGGTTTTGGCTCGTCCTAATGCACACCCTGAAAAACCACCGGGGCATTGTGCAACGCTCAATCGACCCTCTCGCCAACCGAGGCTGGATTTATACAGAACCGAGTGTTACATTTTTTTCTTTCCCGTCGCCACAAAACCATTTTACCCTCGTCCCACCACCTCTCTCTCTCTCTCTCTCTCTCGTTCTCTCTATCTTTGTTCGACGATAGCCGGGCTCATTCACTCTCAACCAACTTCACATCCTGGCCGGTCTCCCACCATGAAAAACTCCGCGACGTTCCCGTTATTCCAAGGACGTTCAATAAAATCCCTTCACCACACGCTATTTCATTCAATTTCACTACACTCTGTACTTTTATCTCTCAACATTGGCGAACGAAAAAAAAAAAAAAAAAAAATCGAAAAAAAAAACAAAACAAAAGAACCTTGACGCGTATCACATTTGTAACAAAACGTGTCTTTTTTTTTTCCGGCGACGAAGCTCGGCTCGTGTCATGTTTTTTTTTCTTTTTTTTTCAGATTTTTATTGACTCAAGAATACAGAATAAAAATAAAAAATAAAACATCAATTGAAAACAAAAAAGAATGAAAATAAAAAATCCAAAAAATAAATATAAACAATTGAAACAAAAAAAATAAATACTAAAAAATCAGAAATACAGAATAATAAAAAAAAGATATGAACAATTGAAACACAAGGTAAAAATTAAAAAACAAAAAAAACAAAAAAAAGTCTCAAACGACGCGACGTCTAGGGAAAAAAAAAAAAAAAACTTTTCGAGGGCTTTTTGGCGCCGTCGCTCTCGTCAACGCCGCCGTCGTAACCCTCGGCTCTGCGTTTAATGACGACGTTACATTCAGACTCTGCATGCATCCGGTCCTACGAGCCTTCGAAGAGGCGGTAGGTGCGGGGGCGGGATTGGGAGGAGTGGCAAAAGGATGAGGTGAGACTGGATGGGCTCGTTTGCTCTTGAATTTTAATTGTGACTCGATGTACGGATCCGTCCGTACGTATTAAAAAATGTAAAAAAAAAAAAAAAATCGCAGGGCCCTTAAAACGGGCGGCGTTCCAAAAGTCTCCGCCCCCACGACGCAATTAACGAGCCCGCTGAGAGGGACCGAGAATTGAATGGAAGAGCCTCGCGAGAAATCACGTTTTGTCCAACGTCTCGATCGAGAAAAAAAAAGAAAAAAAAAAAAGCTTCGGTTCAATCGACGTTACGTTGAACACGTCGACATATTTTTATTTTATTTTAGACGTTTCTTTTTGTTTCCATTTTTTTTTTTATCGCGAACGGATAGAAAGAAAAATAAAATTTTACAACCAGCTTCAAGTTAACGCTCGTTAAAAAAAACACGTTTTTTTCGTCCTTGTACGATAATGTACTATTATTGATTTAAATTTAATTACATTAATTTTACATACATAATTTTTTTTTTCTTAAATGATGAAATATTGAGAAATGATTGATTGTTAAAAAAAAATGATTAATTATTAATTTTTTTTATTACACTCCGTACGATAATGGCCGTTTTTTTGTACGCTTCCCGTGCGTAAAAAGCCCATTTTCACACCTCGTAAAATAAAATTTCGCACAAGACTCGACGAGAAAAAAAAAAAAAACGTTTTCCAATCTCGTGTGATTGCAACACTCGCCTTTGGCTCGTCCTGTAAACTCACGCTCCTTAAAAAAAAACGTTTTTTACGTCCTTGTGTTATAATGTACTGTTTTATGTACGCTTCCCGTGCGTAAAAAGCCCATTTTCACACCTCGTAAAATAAAATGTCGTACAAGACTCGACGAAAAAAAAAAAAAAAACTTTTCCTAATCTCGTGTCATTGCAACACTCGCTTTTGGCTCGTCCTGTAAACTGACATTAAACTAACGTTAAAAAAAAACGTTTTTTTTTCGTCCTTGTGTTATAATGTACTATTTTTCGAGGTTTTCTAGTTCGCCCTTCCGATCAATGACCAAGAGCTTTTTCCATTTTTCGCAACACTCGCATTAGGCTCGTGTTTCAAACTAACACTCGTTAAAAGAAAAAAAAAACGTTTTTTTCGTCCTTGTACGATAATGTACTATTATTGATTTATATTTAATTACATTGTAAAACGTTTGATTGCACGTAGAAGACGTAAGGAAGCGTGGCTGAAGGATAGGGTGTGAGCTTTCAGGTGAGCTTTAAGGTGAGCATTAAGGGTGGCCCGTGACGTAACGTTATTCTAGGGGGTTGGCAAGAGCACAGACGGGCGTCGATGGATCGTAAAATCTTTCGTGACTGGTGCCGCGGAGGAGAGCAAAGGACCGCACGATGAGAGGTTGGAACGCTTTTGAATGTCCTTACGTGAAAAATCCCAATAAACTTCGGAATGCTCGAGAATGGAAGACGGGGGGGGGGTGGCCGCGCGAGCCTTCTCGTGTCGCGTTTTCATCTTCGCGGCAGACTGTCAGTTACGTTGAAACGACGTCACAAGCTCGTAACGCGAGCGTCTTCCCGACGTTTATGCGCGTTTTAACGTTTACCGTAAGGGATGCACGTAGCTTTTCAACCCTCCCTGTCTCTGTCTCTGTCTCAGCCTATGCTTAAATGAATAAATGAATAAATAAATAAATAAATACATGAATAAATAAATAAATAAATAAATAAATAAATAAATAAATAAATAAATAAATAAATAAATAAATAAATAAATAAATAAATAAATAAATCAAAAAATGAATAAATAATTCACTTTTTAATTCGTTCATCAATATTTAATAGATAATTTAAAAGCATTTTTAAATAAAAGAAAGTAATTTTTATTTCTTTTTTTCCTAGCTTCCTCGTACGTTTGAGCTTTCCTTTCCGGGGTAATCGAAATTTATGAATTTCTTAAGCGCACACGAGCGGCATGCTCCTCCGGTGTGCCTCGTGTGCGCGGTAACGGGGAAAAAAAAAAAGCTTGAGAATACTTTTTCGGGATGCAGCTCGCATCGAGGAAATCTGGTCCTCGTTGTATGGTGACTCTCGCTCTGTTCACGTAACACGCTTTCGAGGCGTCCTACCTGATTCATATTCATGCCTTTAGCGCGTTGGAAAAGTCTCGGAGAATCTCGACGAGCAGAGAGCGAGAGAGAGGGAGCGGAGAGAGAGAGAGAGAGAGAGAGAGAGAGAGAGAGAGAGAGATTAATTCATTTATATATTCATTTATTTCTTTGTTCATTTGTTCAGTTGTGCATTTGTTCATTTATTTATTTATTCGTTTGTTCATTGGTGCATTTATTTATTTATTTATTCATTTATTTCTATTTTCATTTATTAATTTATTCATGTATTCATTTATTCATTTATTCATTTATTCATTTATTTATTTATTTATTCATTTATTTATTTATTTATTTATTTATTTATTTATTTATTTATTTATTTATTCATTTATTCATTGATTTAGTTATTCATTTCTT
Organism: Ophion ventricosus; assembly: GCA_963932345.1. Classification (NCBI taxonomy): domain Eukaryota; kingdom Metazoa; phylum Arthropoda; class Insecta; order Hymenoptera; family Ichneumonidae; genus Ophion; species Ophion ventricosus. Next base: position 5,452,663 of record OZ010726.1, on the reverse strand, counting down.
TATTTGTTCATTTGTTTATTTACTTATTTATCGATTTGGGATTTTGATGACATTGGACTTCGAGGACAGTCCCGAAAGTTCACACGCTAGCATATATATATATATATATATATATACACAATTAATATACATATACACAAATCTTAATAACGACGCCCCAAAGTCAGTGAGCAAAACTTGAAGAGCACGCTGCACTTTGACAAGCAACTGTTGATATCGAGGCAAGAGTACGGCAATTACGTGAAATTGTTCAACAAGCTAGAAATTTCACTCTCGCGTCGTACAGCAAACCTCAAGAAAGTTCTCCCGGCTTATTAGATCACGAGGAAAATGCGTGAAATTATGCGTCAATATGTTCGTCATAGTCGCAACGCTGTGACGCAACCTCGAAATGGCAATGATAAAAAAAAAAAAAAAAAAAAAAAAACTCTCAAATCCTTCAAGTGTAAAATTGTAAAAAAAAAAAAAAATCCCTTTAAAATGTTAACGGTAAATTAGCGTTGTGCAGAGCGAGTGTGCACGAGTGCCTTGGCGGGTTGACGTATTCGATTTTTTTTTTTTTTTTTTTTTTTTCGTTTCTCTTAATTGCTTTTGTAATTGTACTGCTTCTAGAGCATCGAAAAAAAAACAAACAACAAAAAAATTAATATTAATTAATTAATTACGTATTAATTATTTGTTTTAGAAATTAACTGTAGTGACGTCATTGACGGTGATTGACGGTGAATTTACGGTAAGAATTT
>OZ010726.1:5395351-5451720 GCA_963932345.1 Ophion ventricosus | reverse complement strand
AAAAAAAAAAAAAAGGCAATACCGGGGCGAAAAAAAATCGTACGAGACTTTTAAAAAAAAATAAAAATGTAGGTTTTGTCGTCCTCTTTAAGTTTACCATGGAAAAAACCGAGAAAAAAATTTTCCACAAGATTTGCAGTTAATTTTCGACGGGCCAAAAAATTGCCGAAAAATCGCCGCGTTCGAAAGTGCGCAGCGGGGCGAAAAAAAATCGTAGAGAATTTTCTAAAAAAAGCAAAATAAAGGTCAACTTATCGTCTTTGAAAAGCCACTTGGGAAATTCAATTATCTTTATTTTTCAGTCCGCTATTTAACTTTTAGTGCGGTAGGAAATTTCGACGAGTGTATCCAAACTTTTGGCAGGGAGTGTATATATATATATATATATATATATATAGCTATATATGTCTTTTTTTAGTCTGAATTTTCTGTACATAGATATTCAAAATGTAAAAAAAAAAATTGTTGACAAAAAAAATATTCACTTTACGCACCATATATATATATATATATATATATATATACGTGCGTCAATTTCGACCGGTAGGATGGGCCAGCACTCGGACATCCCGGCGACATCCGTTCCAACCTAATTTGCAAATGGAAGTCTCGCTATTGGGACACTTCCATTTTGTCTATGTACGGAACAGATTGAATTTGTAACGTCGATGGCTCTATACGACGATGTCCAGGATCCTCGATTACCGTCCTAGCTTCTGGCCCCATTCCCCTAACGCTCGCAGTGCTCCAATTTTTTTTTTTTTTTTTTTTTTTTTCATCCGCCACCAATGAAAGAGCCTTATCGGCCGAGTATTTGGGAATTAATGAAAAACTGATGGCTAAAAAAAAATGAAAGTTGAAAAAAAAAAAGAAAATGGAAACGTGTTCACGTTGCAAGAAAAAGTCAGAGTCGATATATATATATATAATCGTTTTTTTTAAATTGCTAGTAATATTATTAATATTGCAATATAAATCGATTTGCGAAAAGGAATAAATTTATCAATAACACGTTTATTCGTTGTAGATTTTTAATCGATATTAATTAATTGCAAAAAAAAGATAATAAGTTAATTAAAGTAAATTGATATTAATATAATTAATTAATTGAAAAGCATACATTTGATTAATTAATTAAATTAATTAAATTCATTAAATTAATTAAATTAATATGAAAGCTTTCAAGAATTGTTTCATTTTACAAATAATCAAGTCAATTTTTCCACAAGTATATTTCTTATTATTTGCCACAAAAAAATGTCTACTCGCGAAACATTTCCTAGCCTCGCACCGCGACGTTTTGTTCTTTTTTTCTTCTTCTTCTCTTTCCTTCCCTTCTTCCGTGCATCGCGCGAAAAAGGAATGAAAAAGTAAAAAAAAAAATAAAAAAAAACAATGCCGAGCAAAGAAAAGAAGATACATTCGCGATAGGGGTTATAAAAAATGCACCCCCGTGTGGTCGAACAACAGCTGACAAGGAGCAAAGCCCGGCGAGGAAGATAGGTGGGGGTGGTTCAAGTGGGTGTACAGAAATAGAGTTAGAGAGCGAAGAGAAGACGACGATCACCCCCCACCTCCGTCCCCCTCGACACATTTTTTCCCCTCCCCCCGAGGTTTTTCCGCCCTTTGGACTTCGTTGCGCTCGAACAAACATCAAACCCCGCCGCGAGCCCTTCTCCACCCTCCTTCCGCCCCTCAGGCCGGTCTCTCACCCACCCCACCCCCCTTAACGCCCACGCGCGAAGTTACTTGTTTCACAGTCGAGCGTGTATGCACTTCCTCCTGTACGTTCCTCTCCACGCTTTTTTTTTTATAGAAATTAATAGTAAAATATATATATATATGGGGTCTATGCGTAATTACGTAGCGAAAATCGAGTAAATTTCAACCGCAAAATATTTACCAAAAGCAAAACAAGCATTTTTATCAATTAAATATATTCCATTGCGTTCAATAACTCTCTGCCATCAATCCACGAGCTTCGTTATCCCTCATTCATATAAGTCATGAGATTTTTGCGCAAAATCGTCGAAGAATTGATTTTTCTTCAAATTATCCCTGGCTGGATGGATAGATCGTAAAATTCTGAAGAGAAAAGTTCTCATGCACTTTCCCCTGTGACGTCGCGTTGCTTAGATATCAATGAACGAACGACGGGCCAATAGGTTGAGCCGCGAGCGCGAAACGCATCGTGGGTAGTAGCGCGAACGTCCAATGAACGAGCGCGGCACGCGCCTATCTTCCCCACCAACTCGCCCGAAATTCGCCGCAATCAATTCACGCGATATCTCAGCAACGTTGCATCCGAGAGAAATATGGAAAAGGACTTTTCTCTTCAGAATTTCGCGTTCTCTCTGCTCCATGAAATTTTGCAGCCGTTCATCCAGCCTCACACTCTAAAAACGATCGAGACACGATGGAAATTTTTTTTTTTTTTCGCCGCTGCACAATCAGACGCAGATATGAAAGTCCCTTGCCTCGCGGAAGTTAATAAGTAATATATAATTATATAAAATGAAAAAAAAGATTATTTTTGCACGGGAAAGCTCGCTCCGTTCTTCCTCATTTGTTATGCATTTCCAAAATACTAAAATGTCGCGCGGTACGAGCCACGTACGTTCGAAACTGCGTTAATCCTCTTCGAGCGGCAGTTTCCCCATGCGTTTATCTATGGCGATGATTGAGATGAATCCACGGTGCGGCGGTGGAATATATTTATTCGCGTACACGCGGTTATAAAGCATCCGGGTACGTCCTGTCGTCGGTTGAACATCAAATTAACCAGAAAACCGTCAGCGCGTCCATGGGCCGAGACTCCGGAGCTTACGTAAATCAAACAATTCCCATGTGTCGAGGAGAGAGACAGAAAGAGAGAGTGAGAGAGCGAGAGAGAGAGAGAGAGAGCCCTCCATCAATTTTGTTTCAATTAATTGTACTCAAGCATTCTCGTTAATTAGTGTTTAGGTTTATTAATTTTAAACATTATAATTAATTGTTCGTGCATATTACCTTTCGTTATTGAAATCCTCGTCGTTTTCATTTTTTATTTATTCCATTTATAAATTTATTTATTTATGAATTTATTTGATTTATTTTATAATATATTACTATTTTAATAATTTCGGCAAGAGTAGCGAGCTTGATGTTTCTCCAGCGCGTGTCAAACTTTAAAAGGCTCACTATTGGATTATGTCGGGTGGAGGGGGCTTGGGGGGCGTGGTCTAGTGTCAGAATCGTGACGAACACGCTGTAACTCACTTTTTACGTGCATCAGCTCTTCCCTCTCGGCTTCATAATGCCGGAAGACAACCGGTTACGGCGGAGGAGGGGGGGGGGGGTAGGAAGAGGGTCCAAGCACCTACTCTATTGCCTCCCCCCCCCCCCCCCCCCCCCATGCCGTCGGCCACTTTGTACCCGCCAATCTCAAAGTATTTTATACTACGAGCACTTGCCGAGTCTGGCAAGCTGCTTCAACGTACGTGACGCCTTAGTATCGCGCTCTCCGTAGCAAGCCTTTGGCTTCATTCACGAGAGCAGAGTTTTGCGTGTTCTCATCTTGATGGCATTTATGGACAAGAGAGAGAGAGAGAGAGAGCGAGCTAGCGTGAGAAGGGGCGGGAAGAAAGAAGAGCGCCCCATTTCCTTGATGGAGCTGCAATCTCGAAATTCATTTTTGGACTTGTCAATTAGGACGTACGATCCAGAATGTAAGGCCCCATTTTTTAGGACCCAGTAAATTGGGACCAACCATTCGGGCCCCGCTATTCGGAAGGCTATTACCGGGCCCACAATCTAGAGGCCCATTTTAGTGTCCACAATTCAAAACCCTATTACAGTGCCATCTATCCAGGGCCTGATTCCAGTACCCACAATCTAGGGGCCCATTTCAGGACCCGCTATCAAGAGCCCTGTTCGAGTGCTCTCTATCCAGGGTGCCATTCCAGGACCCACAACATCTAGGCACCTGTTCTGGAGCCACAACCCAGAACCCCATCCTAGGGCTGACAATGTAAGGCCCAAATTTTTGGCCCGTAATATAAGACCCAGATTTTCGGCCCGTAATCAGGGACCCCAATTTTAGGACCCAAAATCTAAGACATACCATTTAGGACCCACTTTATAGGACACACAATTCGGATCTTTTATTTAGGGCTTGCCTCCATTGCCTGGCAATTCGTTCGTTTCCAAATCCAAACGTTCGCGTGAATGTTTCACGAATGAGGTATTAGAAAAAAAAAACGCGCACGTTATTTGCCAATAAAGGGAGGCCCCCCCAAGTATGTTCAACCGGCAAATAAATGAAGTTTATTATGGTCGGCGAAGGCGCCCGGGAGTTACGCACAGTATTACTTCAACTCCCACGAGGCTCGCCTGAATAAACCGGATCGGTTTGTTCCTCGGCCTATTTCATACCTCGTTGGACTTATGAGGATCGGTAAGCGTCACGTAAATGTGTGCGTGTGTGTAATACGTTCTACGTGAGATGACGAGACAACAAGCCCCGGGGAGGAGGAGGGAGGGTGGGAAGGGAGAAGGCGAGGACGATAGAAAACGACACGGAAGGGACAGCCGGAGATGGAAACACCCTCGAGACCGATCACATTTAGATCGTCCGAACGAGACCTCCCTGTCATTCACATCCCTCGCAATATCGATTCTCATAGTGACACGTATACCGGGTGACAATTATAAGGCGGCGTAATATAAGACCATTTTTGTACGATAAATATAACCCCACTTTCATTTAGTTCCATCCCTCTCTTTCTTACTATCTCTCTCTCTCTCTCTCACTCTCAGCTTTGCTCGCTCCTCAGCTTTCTCCCTCGTCCACTCGACGTAATCGCTTCCGGTTGCGAATTCCTTTCCCCGCTGGAATTCACCAGAATTACGTTGTACGCGCGGACGAACGTACAAATGAAATGAACGAGGTATTTGTCCAAGGAGCAAGAGCAAATGTTTGCACGTCGAGTTTGACGAGCGAAAGAAAGTAAACGAGGGTGCGCCACTAGCGAAATAACGGATATCCGGAGTCGTGAGCTTGCTGGATAGATAGAACGCAAAATTCCGAAGAGAAAAGTTCTTATTCACTTTTCTCTGTGACGCCGCGTTGCTTAGATATCAATGAGCGAAGAACGGGCCAATACGGTTAGCCGCGAGGGCATAATGCATTGTGGGTAGTGCGTGGTGGGGGAGATTGATTGGCCACAATCAATTTTCATCGATATCTCGGCAACCCTGCATCCGAGAGAAATATGCTAAAGAACTTTTCTCTTCAGAATTTCACGATCTGTCGATTCCATGTATTTTCAGCGCTCCATCGAGCCTCGTTGCATCTTTAAAGTGCTATCACACTCTAGAAACGATCGAGACTCGATGCGAATTAAATGTTTTGTTTTTTTTTTCGTCGTTGCACAATCAAACGTGGATGTGAAGATTCCTTGCAGCCTGAATACGATTCGGATGGAAACGAATTGCCGACAATGGACGCGAGCACCGCAGGATCAAACCACCCACGCAATTTTTATTCACGAAAAAGTTTCGTGACCGAGGTAAAGCCGGAGCGAGATAACTTCGTTTTGGGGGAAAAATAAGCGGAATGCCGAGTCAAACCGGGAGAAGTGAGACCGTATAATGAACTGTCGATATGCGGGTGTACGGACGAACAAACCGGATGCAAACTTCTATTTCCCTCGTACCGATTTACCCTAGCCCCTATCCAAATCCCAACCAACCCTCCCCCTCCCCCTCCCCCCCCAACCCCTCACTCCCATCGTCGCTTTTGCGTTTCGTTCCGGGCCAGGGAAAACAAAGGGCTATCGGTTTCGCGCGAGTTCTTTTCAAATTCCCGAGCATTCCAATCTGCGATTCGTTCTGAATCTACTCTCGTTTCAAAGTGCTACGGTTTTTTTTCATTATCGCTCTCGTTGTTTGGGTTTGTTTGCAAACAAACCCGAACAAACCCAAACCTAAAATGAAAAAAAAAAAAGAAATGAAGAAAAAAAACAACCAAAAATATAAGTTTGAAGGGAGCGTGTGATAGCGACGAGAAATGAGTTCTCGTGGCTGAGGTACCGGGACCAAAGACGATGATGACACTCGAGTGATGTTCGCCCAGGTATGATGGGCTTTTTTTTTTGTTCCCCCTTCGAGAGGCAGAGTTCTCCGCGCGAGACACCTGTCCCGGAAAACTGGAAGTGACGCTGAAGCTCTCGCCGAATTTTTTTAGGAAAAAAAAAGAAAACAAGAAGAAAAAAACAACACTTCAGCACCCAGATTGCCGAGACAGGGTTGAAGAGGGCAAAGCCCACCCCTTTTTGCCTCCTACAGCTACACGTTTACCTCTTCCCAGTGAGCGTTCCGCATAGTATGAGGTCAGCCGCGGTCGCCAGCGAGCAGTCATGCGCTGAGCATCGATCGATGCGCGTGAACTGCCTGCTGCGTTTGCTTGTGCTGCTGCTGCTGCTTCTGCTGCTGCTGGTGCTGGTGGTGGTGCTTGTTGAAGAGGAGGTATTGTATTTCGTAAAACGACTGCTCTCTGATTAACGTACCCATCACTGCTGATTGTTGCTTCAAGAGGACTGAAGAAAGGCTGTCGAGGGTAAAATTGTGATGTAGAACCTTCAACGAGAGTCTCATCTTTTCCAGCTACTTGTTTGACTACCCTACGAACCACCCGCTACCCCGTTCCACCTCCCCCCCCCTTAACGAGATGACAACAATGACGGCGTGATCAAGTTCCGGCTGAAGCTTTAATGCCAGTTTGCGGCAAGGCTTCCATCGGGTCTTTGCTCTTTGGTAATAAACAAAAGAGAATCTGATTTTTTTGGGGGGGGGGGGGGGTTTCCACCTGGCGTTTGGGGCTGATGAGCCATGATCGGCTCCGTGAAATTGTTGGGAATTAAAGCGATGATTTTTCCAGCGATAAAGAAGCCGTCTGCTCATAGCCAGCCGCTTCTACTCGCGATCCAAAGTGGATGAAATGAAAGTGACGAGTGATCGGACATCGGTCATGAAGCCAATCCATGGAAAATCGCTTGAAGGCTCCTTCGGATCGTTCAGCCGTGAATACCGAAGCTTTGAAAAATGTCTGTCAATCCCTAGCCTTGATTTCTCGAGACTTCGAGTGTTTGGGCTTCGTTTGGGTGGAGTTTAGCCATTGAAGCGGGTAATCCTTTCTCACCCAATAGCAAGCTATCAAGACAAAGATTTTTGGCGTTACTCGAGCAGCGCAGGGTCTCAAGGATCCACGCTCTAAGTACATTATGACATTATCTATTAACACATTAAAGCGTATAATATGGATGGAGAGGAGCACGTACATTAACGCTCGCGAGAGCCAAGTGGAGTATAAACTCCGTGATATATTCCAAAGTCAGTTTCTCCCTCGGTCGTGCTCTGCCATTCCCCTTCGTAGCCTGGGGAAGCTTCCACCGTTGCAAGCTACTCCCACCGTCGAGTTGTCAGGGAAATTCTTCGTGTTGCTGGAGTTGCTCGAAGGGGTTGGTTGGGGTTGAAGGAGGTGGGGAAAGGGCTCGCTTCCACAAACCATAAACCTTAAAGTCTTCGAGTGAAACGGGAAGCGGGCGGTTCTAAGGACCATAGGGAAAACCTTTGAAGACGATGGTTCAAGTTCAACCGTGCGTTTCGATGGAGTACCCAATGGATGAGGATGGTCGAAATCCATCGTTGAAGCTTCTCTGGCTTTTCGATGATCACCTGACAGCCATCGAGACACGACACTTCGATCGTGCCTTTTGCCACAGTTGTCAGCGTGAAATTAACCCTTTAGGTTGGATCATGAAAGACGAGGAAGCATCTTCTGCATTTTGAGCTCGTTTGGGCCTGGAGAAGTTTGCGATAAGTGTCTTTTTTCGGAGGGGGGGGGGGGAGCTTGAAGGAGCACGCTTCGCTGCGTTTGGGTTTAGAGTAGTTTTTGAAGCGTTTGTTTGGGTTTGGAGAAGGATCTCCTGGCTTTTGAGCTCGTTTGGGCTTGAAGAAGTTCGCGATAAGTGTCTTTTTTCGGGGGGGGCTTGAAGGAGTCTTTTAATCCAAATGTTGAGTTTTAAAAATCGATAAAAAAAAATGAAAGCGTTATCCAATCGAGAAAATCCTTCGCTACATCCTAGATAATAGTATGAATTATGTGCGGTATGAATTTCATCGAAATTGGTCGCGTAGATCTCGAGATATTTCGTTCGCCAGTTTCACAAAACTAGACAATTTTTGTCTCCGCTATTTTTGTATTTTTCCAATTCGTTTTTATTTTTTTTTTTTTTTTCGCTTTGTTTGGGTTGAAGCGCAATATATTTTTGAGAAGGAAAAATCATTTTATATATTTAAGAGTCTCGTTCAACATTTAAAAAAAATGTTGGCAATTCTTACGAGTGCGAAGGTGGTGGAAACCCTTAATTTCTGCCCGGAGAATTCTCTCCTCGAGAGAGAGAGAGAGAGAGAGAGAGAGTCAGCTGTATCGAATAAATTGCTGACGCACTGCCCGTACGAATTAAACCGCTGGAACAGAGATTTCCAGGAGAAAAAACAAAGCTGGAATTACGCTCGTTATTTCCATACATACGAAGGTGTCCATTATTCCAAGAGCTTTTTGGGTTGTACAAGCAAAAAAAAAACAACAAACAACATCAACGTGTACATATGCCAAGACTAATTGGATGAAGGAACGATGAAAAAAAAAAAAAAAAAAAAACATAAAAAAACGTGAGATCGCGAGTTAAAATCTAGGACGGAAATTGGCTCGCAAATCGGATTTGTTCGTACACGAAAAGGGGGGGGGGTCTCTTGAGCTCGAGTAGGATGAGATACATAATTCTGTGTGTGGTTACGGGTCATCTTGTGGAGAGAGAGAGAGAGAGAGAGAGAGAGAGAGAGAGAGAGAGAGAGAGGACGATGAGCTGGATGGAAATTGGGAAAGGTCCCTTTAGCAACGTATATTTAAAGGCTCTTATCCGCTTCCTGGAGTTGCACGTCGACTTTTCCATCTGGCAAAGACATTCTCCCGGGGCAATTCCATTTTCAGAGGGCGGCGGGAGGGGGGGGGGGAAATGGTCATGGACGAGAGGGAGGGTGACTCTTTCATTTTTCATTATCGAAGACGTTTCCTAGGGGCAGTGCATAGGGGGGAGGGGGGCGGCTGCAAGGTACGAATAAATGGTGGTAGAATGTAAGAGAGTCTGGAGGTTGGTTGCACTCCGGCTGCAATGTGCTACTGGGGAATAGGTGGGTGATTTCCCGTAATGTTTTTTTTTTTTCCGGAACGTGTGGTAGCGTTTCTTCTTGTGGGGCCTGAGATTATGTGGTGGTAAGAATGTGGATAGAGAGAAAGAAAAATATCATTCCTGTACTCAACGAACCGTCCGGCTGATATCGTTTCCATCATGTGGCTAACAGCTTGCGACAAAACATGAAAGAGAGCCCTCGAAGTACGCCCTCTCGTACAGGCTATTGCAAAAGTCGCCTCGAAACTTAGCACGATGGAAAGATCGTGAAATTTCGAAGAGAAAAGTCCTCAAGCGTTTACCTCTAAGAAGCACCGTTCCTGAGATATCAATAGACGAAAGTTAAGCCAATCCGTCGCGTGGAGCCTCGTGCCCCCACTCCTGACCAAGCCTATCCGCGGCGACTAGGAGGGAGAAAGGGGCGTGACCGCACGCGAGACTCATTGGCCCGACGCTAATTAACGCGTATCTCAACAACGGCTAATCGCAAAGAAAAACGGATGAGAACTTTTCTTTTCGGAATTTCACGATCTAACTATTCCACGGGAGTACAATGCGACTTTTGCCCTATCCTGTACAGCACGGGTGTGGAGAACCAGGGCAACAGCAGAATGGAGCGAGGAGAGGCACACGGGAGAGTTAAAGCAGTAGGATAAATAAAAAGCGCACACTGGCGTGAAGCTTTTGTGTGTCGCGAGAACTAGCGAACTAGCCGACGGAGGTTGTTTTTTTTTTCTCCTTTTCTTTTTTTTTCTTCTTCTTTGCGCCCGCGCACTCGTTCGAGTTTATGTTTTATCGCTGTAATATTGCGTGCGCACTCGCGAGGAGAGTACGTTCAACGGTATTACGTGGTCGGGTTCGCTCAAGGCGAGGTGGAGGGCACGTGTATCTTGGCCTCGGTCGTACGTGAGGGAGTGCCGACCTAAGAGGTTACACCGGCTTGGCCCCACGGAACAAAAATAGATTAAAACAAAATTAATGTTTATTCTTCACAAATACATTATCATTTTAAAAACAAAATATCTCGAGATCTACCCGACCGATCTTGATGAAATTTATACCACATATTCTTTGGAACATTATCCAGGACGCAGCGTTGGATTTTTTTCGATTGGACGCCGCGTTCATATTTTTTTATTTATTTAAAAGATTCAAGATTTTTGTAAAAATCAAAGTTTTTTGTACCTTTTTTTTTTAACTTCCCCCGTGTACATTCATCCCGTTTCGGAGTTGAAGGTTTGCGCCGATCTCGTGGCATTCGTTGCTCGAATTTTCCGCCACCGTTCGGCACACCAGTCTCGTCGTCGTTTGTTCCGCTTTTCTCACGGTCTATCCACCGTGTCACGGCGAACTTCGTTTTCCGTGCAAATACCGTTGGAACTTGATCCACGTAGGTTGGATGGCATGCAACCAAGTGGCGTTACCTCGGTCGCCCTCCAGGTCAAGAAGAAGCCACTCGCCAAGAACGTTCGAGGCCTTCTTTAACAACACACACACACACACTAGGCAACCGGAAGTTACATCACCGAGGAAAAGAAAGAAGAAAATTAGAATGCCTCGAAACAAGTTTTCAAATGTTCCCCGGCAATCCGGCAGGCTTTTCCACCCGTCATTGCACGCCTCGAACTTTTCCCTCGATTCAGCCCACGTCTCAGGCAATCTTGCCGCCCGATAGAGTATCTACGTTTCGGCGTGGATGAAAAAAAAGAAAAAAAAAAGAAAATTCAAAAGCCAAAAAAAAAAAAACACACACACACAACCAACAATCTTGCAGCGTTACTTTTGTCAAGCGGGCCAATTGACCTCGTACCTGGCACTCGCAAGGGCCACTCCACGATGAAGGCAAGGTCTCTCACGCGACACACCACAATCAACCCGGAAGTCATCTTCTTCAAGACATTCTCGAGCTTGCACAACGGCATATTTCTCGCAACTTATTTTCTCGCCTTTCGCCCTCTTCCGTTGCTCTCACGGCAATAAGACTCCATTTTACGCGTTATTGCTTTCAAAATGTCGGCAATGCGGTTAAACGTGAAACGTCAGAGGTCCGGCTGCCAACGACGAAGAAGAAAATCATTTTGCTACCCTCTCGGTATCACGATCTCGAAAGTCGTGAATACTCGTTTTTATTTATTTTTTTTTGCTTCGTCGATTATTTTCACAACTTCTGATCAATTGACAGATTACTACCACCTTAAGGAGGTTAATTTGTTCGTTTTTTTTAACATTGTTCTATATATTTAAGTCACGTCAATTTTTTTTTTTTATACCCATTTTTTCTCAGCGTCTGATCGGTCACCCATCCGATTAGTGGCCCAGGCAGTTGCTGGCTGACCGGGCCGCTCGTCCAAGCCAATCCCAATCTACCAAGCAAGGCTTCCCCTCATCCATTTTTATCGATCTCCAGGCCCTCGTCACAATCGTGTACGAAACGGGACCAATTAGGGATTTGCCAGGGATGCAATGAAAACGAGGCTGGTTATTGTACGAAAAAAAAAAAAAAAAAAAAAATGGATCGCACATTCTGACGTTTCGATGGAAATTACGAGTTGCGAGCTGAAGCCATCCAAGTCCTATTGTCCGTAGCGAATGAAGGCAAAATCCATTATCTTCGTAGGGCTCGTACCGAAGGAAAAAAATCTGGCCGAGTCTCTCTCTCTCTCTCTCTCTCTCTCTCTCTCTCTCATCACGAGAAAATGTTCATACAATATCCACATGATCATTGGCTGTAATTTCTTTTTTCTGCCATTTTCTAAAAATAAAAACTATCGACGCAATCCAATTTTGTCGAAACCCGAGAAAATACCCTCTCGTCCATTGCCTTTGTTCCTTCGTTGGATACATTATGCTCGACACGGAGTTGTTAATTGAACCGCGAAATATGAAGTCCCGTTGAAAAGCAGAACGAGGAAAAGCTCCCTCTCTCTCCACCCCCACCCCCGCCCCTCCCTCCCAGCAATGACCTCGGTTCGACCTTCGTTCGACAACTTTGCGGTCGCTGCGTACTGCAAGTTGACGATGGTCGAAGGAAATAATTGATGAAGGGTTGGCAGGGAGATAGCCCGTGCTGCTTTCACCAGCGAGCGATCAACGTTTTGTGGGAATCGAGCTCTGCGGTAATGGAAAAGCTTTCCCGAAAGCATAGGCAGCTTAGCGAGGCCAAGAATTACCAAGTGGAAGGAAATTTTTAATAGCTATGGGCTTGCTCGTATCATTTACGTGCCGAGCCGGCCACGACAATGGACTGGCATGTTCATTGCTAACGACTGATGACTGGTGATGACTGACTTTAAGTAGACTCATCGAGGTCCATTTTATTCGATCGCTTTAACATCGCCTGGAAGACTCTGCCGTTTCCATTTGAACGTTTGACGTGGCAGGGCGAAAGCCAAAACAAGTCACCCGAGCAACTGAAAGATCAGAAAAAGAAGTACGGAAAAACTGCCGAAGAAGTAACCCAAACATCTTGAAAGAGCCATCAAAGTTCACTGAAGACCTCCTTCGGAAAAAGAAATACGGAAAAACTGTCGAAGTAACCCAAACAGCGCTAAAAAGTGAAAAAAGTAGAGCCAACAGGTCAAACAATAATCCAAACATCTCGAAAGAGCCAACCAAACTCACTAAAACCTACGTTTTGTATCGTCCAAAAGAAAAGAGAATTAAAAAAAATGGATATATCTTGGTGCAGTAGTTTTTAAGAAGACTCTGCGCTGGAAGAACCGTGCATTAGGCCTCCTCTTTGGTCTAGATGGAGCTGGCGTTGCCTCAGCTGCATGTTCACCAAGCGCGATATCGACCTCGCTTCACCCGTACGCGCAGTCTGCTCTCGTCTCCGGAGCTTTTGCCTGCTTCGTCGTGTTCTCTGCAGGCTATGCACTTCCAGCCCGGACTGACCATCCGTACATTGCCATACTCTGGATTGACATTGTTTCGCACAAATGCCGCGTGCCCTACGGTCATAGAACGTATTAACGATGAAACCATTTTGAGGTTTCGAGTCGCAAACAGCAGCAGCTTGGATTCCACCGAAGCATCAGACTTTCCACTCGCCGTGTAACGGCCAACGATTACTCACACCAAGGCCAGAGCGAAACCCAAGCTCCACATACGTTATGCTCCTTGATGTTGCTCTTGGGGGTTGTTCATTTTCATGAATACCACGGAGGCCACAACGGAATCCTAAATGCCGTTTCATTAATTATTAACGGGAACGATGGCCACGGCACTCCTCTTCCCTATGCATAGCTGATGAGCTGGACTGCAACTGTTTCTATTCATTCGACATGTTGGGGTTTCTCTCTAGCCTGTTTTTTTGGACTTTGGAAGATCCACCCGCAGCCGAATCCACAATGGTTGGGTTTCTTTGGGTTTCTTTGGGCCTGAAGATAGGTGTCCCTGAAGACACGAACGGTAGAGTTGGCCAGTTCAAGGTCAGTGCCATTCAGGAAACACTAATGACTTGTATGGTCAACTCCCGTCAAAGCTGCCAAAGTTTGTCGATGAAAAGGATCTTCAATCGATGAGGTCTCACAGGCTATTCGATAACTTCGCTTACGGCATTTCCTAGTGCAACCGGACAGCCTACAGAGGAAGCTTCCTCGTGGAGCAACGAAATTGCCAGGTGGCTGTCAGTGCCTCAGCACGAAATACTCGAGTGAAGTACACGGGAGAAGAGCTGCTGCTTCGCAACTCGAGACTGACGACCGCAGGGGTTATTTCTCGTTTCTCCCGAAATTCTAATCCCTCAAAACCTCTCACGATCCAATTACGTCGGGCGTTGGATAAAGTTTCAAGGTTCCTGAGAGCCTCGCGAACGTGTACAAGCGCAACTTCCGAGGAAGTAAACTCCTCGCCGTCTGTTTTGCGCCAACCGCAAACATCGCGACAAAGCCTATTTTCGCTATTCTCCAAAACGGCTAACGCCCCACTTAGGTGACACGTCCAGCTGAATTAGTATCCGCACCAATTCCAATTGTGGTATCTAAACTCCGTGAGCCTGGCTACGCAGCTCCGTAAAATCGTATCCGTTGAGATACAGAGATTCTGCGACACAGTCGTTTCTTCGTTTTTTCATAAGGAAGAGAACGGTGCCCGAAAAAATTCGTTTACTCGAATTTTAGCCGATGAAAATCGCGTTTTAATGCAAAAAAATGCAACAAATCTAGAACAGTAGCACAGCTCGAAGTTCAATTTTTGTTTTCTCTGTTGTCCATTGCATTCTGAAACGATGAAGAGTCGGACACTGGACGGAAAACTGTTCACGGGGCAGGACATAATTCAATTGTTTGCCTAGATGGCCCTACAGGCTTTGCTCATTCGGATCTTTTATTCGTGGCATTTAACGAACGGCTTGGCACCAAAGTGCTCGTTGTTTCGTGAGTTTCTATAGCCGGACATTTGCCACATACGGAAACGTCCCTTAAAAGGCAGTGCATATGGAGTACTTGAATTCCAGTACTGGAGATGGCCAATGCGCCGTATCCTCTTCACTATACATTCCATATGAATATATTTTATGCTTTTACATATCCATTCGTGGTAGACACAGCATCACCAACACAATGACCAAACCACAATTGCGCAGTTGAAGTTTTCTCCTCTCTCTATCTCTCTCTCTCTCTCTCTCTTCGTCTTTTTATTCTAACCCTCGTCGTCCGTAGGACGTGCTTTCGTTTTCTCGTTTCCTATATTTAATCCCAAACGATATTACAATAGCGGCAAACTCGTCTAGCTTACCCCGCAATTCGAAACGGTTTTGCAAACAGTCGAAACTTCGTATCTCCATTCCTCAAGCGGATCATCGTATTATATTTTCGTCGTACGTATATACGGCTAACGCCACGAGAGTGAATTTAATAACTCCTCGTCGTACACTCATTATTAATCAATCAATTTATAGAACGGGCCAGCGTGCCTCATTCGAAACGATCCAATCCAATTAAAACCGATCAGTTTGGATAGTGATAAAGCGGACTTTTGAAATTACACTAAATATAATTGCCAATGATAATTTGGACTCTTGTAATTAGTTTCGAATAATTCATACGTAATGTATCCTTTTTTTAATTAGCCATTTTTATCATTTTCATAACCTTCTCTTGAAGCCAGGGAACTTTTGAGTTCAATTTATTTTCACGATGTTTGGGATATTTTTAATTCACTCTTTTAAGCTAGGATTTTTTATACTCGCTATCTTCATCTTCAGCCTAGGGACTTTTTTTTTCGAGTACTCAAAAAATCCCTAGCTCAAGGGCTAGGGATTTTTTAATACTCACTCTCGTTTTTTTTACACCCTAGGGACTTTTTCATTCACTCTTTTCAAGCTAGGGATTTTTTAATACTCACTATCGTTTTTTTACACCCTAGGGACTTTTTCATTCGCTCTTTTCAAGCTAGGGATTTTTTAATACTCACTATCGTTCACTTGAATCAAGGGCTTTTTTTTTTAATTCACTATTTTCTTCTTTAAGGTAGGGATTTTTTTTCTTCATATTCTGCACAAAGAGATTAAGGCTCGTGGGAATTTCTTCGCAGGACTCTTCGTTTATGCAAAAATAAGGCAAGTTTTCCGACCCACCCCCCTCACCTCCCTCCTCGCCGTAGCTTCGCAGGCGAGAATATTAAAAGTATAATTTCCCATGATGATAATCAATATTCATGCCTCGTAATATAATTTTTTACTGAATTATTAAACTCGCCTCTTTCGTAATTCCTAAATGAAGGATGGCTATTTTTTTTTTTTTTTCGATCAAAATGTTTCGAGACAACAAAAAAAATCGGTTCTCCAAACTGTTCGAGCGACCCTTGGGCTCGAGCGTTTTATGTTTTCTTTTTTTTTTTTTTTCCCCGATCACGAGGGATTGTGCCAGTGGGCAAAGAAAATATTTTTCCAAAAGAAAAGGGACTTTGGGAACATATTTTCGTTTAATATTCTCGCTCAGGAAGTAAACGAGACAAGAGGGCAGGGAGAGAGAGGAGAGAGAGAGAGAGAGAGAGAGAGAGAGAGAGAGAGAGAGAGCAAGAAGAAAAAAAAAAGAAGAAGAAAAATAACGAGGGAGATGTATACGAATACACGTGTCACAAGGGCGAAGGAAAAATGCCGAGGAAAAATACGGTAGGAATTAATTAAAGTGGTATGTAGCTGGATGGGCCTGGCTCCGTTCTGGAGAAATAATATTCCTCCGTAGTAATAAATTCATTGCCGATAACGGGTATAAGAGACGTCCGTGAAAATAAATAATGAAAAAAAAGTTCCGATAAAGAATTTATAACGAAACTAAATAAATATTTATGACGTTAATATTGGGACGTTGAAATTCTCGCTGTTTTTACGTGAAAATTTATTTCATTTATTTGTT
The DNA here is from genome assembly GCA_963932345.1 of Ophion ventricosus. Classification (NCBI taxonomy): domain Eukaryota; kingdom Metazoa; phylum Arthropoda; class Insecta; order Hymenoptera; family Ichneumonidae; genus Ophion; species Ophion ventricosus. Next base: position 5,435,129 of record OZ010726.1, on the reverse strand, counting down.
TTATTTTTTCATTAATTCATTTTAATTTATTAATTATTTATTTAATTTATTTGTTAATGTGTCGTCTATCGCTAGCCACTTTTCCCATCTTTCCAGCAGTATTTTAATTCCACGTCGGAATTAACAATGTGAAATATTGTTTTTGTTTTTTCATCTCACAAGGGAGTAAAAAACGAATAAGCCCGATCCCCCTAAGGGTGCTAAAATTTCGTTACGATTTTACGATTTATTCTTTTGGTTGAACATATTGACACGTGGATATGGAGAATGTTCTCTTGGTTGCATTAAACTTCCAACTGCACTCTCTCTCTCTCTCTCTCTCTCTCTCTCTCTCCCACGCTTTGTGTACCGAGTCAATATCATCTCTCCTAGATTGTGTGTACGCGAATTCTGCACACACATCTAGTTGCGCGCCCGCATTATTTATAGGACATATATCGATTTATCGGTAATATTCTCGAGCATGGGGAACCGTAGTTTCCGATCCTATCGTCGAATTAAGAGTATTATTTTTTCGAGCACGCAGACACATGTGTTACGCTATTAAGCTTCATGCTGCACAAAAATCTCGTACCCAATTCTTTCAGGCTTTCATATACAAGTCCTCATCGTGTTATTGTAAAATTGACGACGCTGACGCGAAAATTGGCGAAACGGTTGATGATAAAAATGCGCGCAAGACGTCAAATGACAGATAGTATTCTGGACTAGGACCTGAGAGTCTTAAAATCTTCGATAACGTTGCCTGAAGCGATCGAAGGCCTGAGATAAAAGAGGAATATGCATCGTGCCAACCGCTTGACGACGATTGACGCGAATCCTGGCGAAACGGTTGATGATAAAAATGCGCGCAAGTCGTCAAATGACAGATAGTATTCTGGACTAGGACCTGAGAGTCTTAAAATCTTCGATAACGTTGCCTGAAGCGATCGAAGGCCTGAGATAAAAGAGGAATATGCATCGTGCCAACCGCTTGACGACGATTGACGCGAATCCTGGCGAAACGGTTGATGATAAAAATGCGCGCAAGACGTCAAATGACAGATAGTATTCTGGACTAGGACCTGAGAGTCTTAAAATCTTCGATAACGTTGCCTGAAGCGATCGAAGGCCTGAACAAAGAGGAATATGCATCGTGCCAACCGCTTGACGACGATTGACGCGAATCCTGGCGAAACGGTTGATGATAAAAATGCGCGCAAGACGTCAAATGACAGATAGTATTCTGGACTAGGACCTAAGAGTCTTAAAATCTTCGATAACGTTGCCCGAACCGAGCGGAGGCCTGAACAAAGAGAAATGTCCTGGCATCTTGCCAAGATTCACTACATTCGGAGATCGCTATTGACTGAAGCTGAAAGTGTACATCCATCATTGACGGCCATATCGAAGACCGGAGAAAGTTGGGTAAACCTGCCTCCGAGTGGTCCAAGTCAATGGAGCCGATGTTGAAGGATTCCAAAATTCCAAAAAGCAGATGGCTATTTTAGGTATTGGCGAATCGACACACACGAAGCCTTGGGGCGTGTGTTCAATGTGTACGAAGATTAGACGCGTCCAGTGATTCGGTATCAACGAACAGGGGCTTCTGGTATTGCATGATATTGCTCCTGAGGCTAGGAGGAAGCTTGATGCGACGTGAGATGAGCAAAGGAGCACGAGGGATGGCGGTTTCTAGGGAATCCATACACGAGGCTTGACCAACACCAAGCCCTTTGGCCCCTTCGAGCTTAACGTACGAGCATGCCGGGGCAAGCAGGTCCTCAACGTACAAAGGGAAGCCTATGGGTTGCGAAATGGAGAACGCTTTCACAAAGTGTACACCTGGAGTGAACGGGCAAGCTAGTCGGATTGCATCGATTTACATTTATGACCAGGAAGTCGGGTAGAGCGAGGGAGGGAGTGGGACAAGGCTGAAGTGAGGATGAACCGAAAGCCACACAAGGTGGCCCGTTCCCACCGGGGGAGTCACGGAATATCCAAACTTTCGTTGACAACCCGGCTGAACCTACCAACTTACCGTCACTTTCCTTTGTTGCAATCGATTTGCCACGGAATTATAATACTCGGAGCCGCACGAGCGGTAACCAACTGGACAGGAAATTTTCCACCTTGGGATGCGACAATCTTGAAGTTTGGGAACTCCAATACCCTGGAGTCTTCCAACCAAGGTTTTCAACTCGGAGATGGGGAACTCTATTTTTTTTAGAAGAGGCTTTGCCAACTTCGGCGAGGACTCTTACTGGAATAACTTTATCGAGGCTGATCGAGGCAGCTGAACATTGAGCTTGATGGAGTTCCTTCTGCTGACCATCCTCTTTGGTGGAGTTCCTTCAAAGCTGGTGACCATCCTCTTTGGTGGAGTTCCTTCAAAGCTGGTGACCATCCTCTTTGGTGGAGTTCCTTCAAAGCTGGTGACCATCCTCTTTGGTGGAGTTCCCTTCAAAGCTGGTGACATCCAGCTTTGGTGGAGTTCCCTCAATGCTAATGATGCCCAGCTTTGGGTTGAGTTCCATCAAAATGTTGATGATTTCAAAGTCTTTGGTGGAGTTCCTTCAAAGCTGGTGACCTCCAGCTTCGGTGGAGTTCCTTCAAAGCTGATGACTCCCAGCCTTGGTGGAGTTCCTCCACAGCTAATGCCTGAACCTCAAACCTTCCTTGGCATCCATTCAAGTTACATCGTGAGATCTTGGTGACGAAAGTTAATGAGACGCGGAAGGATAGATCGAAGGAGGACCCGATGTCGCGAGGACATTGAGTTAAGGATACGCTCTTTACGAGTAATATCAGAAATTTATCTCGAAGCAAGTTACAGAGGAGGTAGTAAGGTAGACAGTGTACCTCACAAGGATTATATTATACCACCATTATCCTCGCTTGATAAACCACATTACGCTCTTGCCACAACCTGTCAGTTTAACGCTCGTGCACCTGACTTGCGACGTGTCGAGCAACCGGTATGTACAGCTTGGATGGGTACACGATCACCGAACCGATATGCACCGACGCCCACACACACAGATATCCACATAAATGCACATAGTGCACGTACAAGCTCGTGGAGTGGCTCCAAGTGAACAATATCGTCTTGTTCGCGCGTTGGTGACTGCACTAACAGGTACCGAAGGCCATTACCCACTGTCAGCGGGGCAAAATCCCGCAACGTGGCATTTATCAAGCCACGATGGATTTGAGCTCACGAGAATTGCGAATTTCGCTTCCTCACTCGTGAGACGATCTTTCTTCCTTGATACTTCAACCCATGTCCAAGCCCGCAAATCGTTGAACGAACGATTTCTCTTGGTCGGACCATCATCATTAATGTTTTACGATGATTGCTTTGAGCTCACCATTGAGTCAATTCGATTGTAAATAATTGATTCGTTGAATTGGACATGCAGGTTTTCCGTTTCTTTTTATTTTTACATTTTTATCGCTTTTAGAGGAATGTCAATAGGTATTTGAGATTTGAGGGCGTTTTGCTTGGCGTAGTGAGGAGGAGGGTGAAATAAAATTGATGGGGTGAAAATGTATATATGTACATATTTATCGCTTACGAACGGTTGAACTTTTCGAACTTTGCGAAAAATTCTGAAAAAATTCCAGTGTATCCAAAATGAAAAAGCACGACTTTTTTTCCTCTTTAACGTTTTGCCGTAAACCCCATAGCTCTCGAGTTACGGCACATGCTCCAAAAATTCAACCTTACGGAAAATTCTCAAAAAATTCCAGTATATCCAGAATGAAAAAACACGACTTGTTTTCCTCTTTGACGTTTTGCCGTAAATGCCATAGTTCTCGAGTTACGGCGCATGCTCCAAAAATTCAAGCTTGCGGAAAATTCTCAAAAAATTCCAGTATATCCGGAATGAAAAAACACGACTTGTTTTCCTCTTTGACGTTTTGCCGTAGATGCCATAGTTCGCGAGTTACGGCGCATGCTCCAAAAATTCAAGCTTGCGGAAAATTCTCAAAAAATTCCAGTGTATCAAGAATGAAAAACCACGACCTGTTTCCCTCTTCGACATTTTGCCGTAAACGCCATAGTTCTCGAGTTACGGCGCATGCTCCAAAAATTCAAGCTTGCGGAAAATTCTCAAAAAATTCCAGTGTATCAAGAATGAAAAACCACGACTTGTTTCCCTCTTCGACATTTTGCCGTAAACGCCATAGTTCTCGAGTTACGGCGCATGCTCCAAAAATTCAACCTTGCGGAAAATTCTCAAAAAATTCCAGTGTATAAAAAATGAAAAACCACGACTTGTTTTCCTCTTCGACGTTTTGCCGTAAACCCCATAGTTCTCGAGTTACGGCGCATGCTCCAAAAATTCAACCTTGCGAAAAATTCTCAAAAAATTCCAGTGTATAAAAAATGAAAAACCACGACTTGTTTTCCTCTTTCACGTTTTGCCGTAAACCCCATAGGTCTCGAGTTACATCGCGTGCTCCAAAAATTCCGTGCGAACGGTTGAACTTTGTATTCCTCACACGTGAGGACCTTTCTCCCTTGATCCTTCGACCTCTCGACCCTCAAATTGAGCACGGACGATTCTCCTGGTCATACCGTCATCGTGAATGCTTAACGATGATTGCTCGAGCTCCCCATTGAGTCAACGAACAATTGATCAATTGAAATAATAAATAATTAAAATGGCATAAAGTACATTGGCTTTTCTTCATTTCTTCTTCCATCAATTTTGTCTGTCAACAGTTCCGATGTCCCACGTGGTGGCGATCGTCGGGGAGCCAACCTATCTACCATGCGACATATCAACGAGCCACGACGGGGATTCGGTGCATCTCGTACTTTGGTACCGCGACAATCTCGACACTTCCGTTTACAGGTGAGTTATACGTCACGTATGGCGAATAAACTTTTCTTTTTTTTCTTTTAAGATGGGGATAAGTTTACGTCACGGCTTCGGTTTACTACAACAGGGCGTAAACTTCATTTTGTTTTCATATCAAATCCTTATTTCTTTAATTTCTGCTTATTTTTGTTTTTAATCGAAATTTTTTAAATTTATGATTACGTCTTTTTTACTCGAGAGTTTTACTCGAGCATAATAAATATTATTAATCAATAAATCAATCCTCCCTCTCTCTCTCTCTCTCTCTCTCTCTCTGTCGCTTCCCTTTTAATTTATCAACATTTTAATGAAATTGAAACGTGATTATTGGGGAATTGCTAAAAGCCTCGACTCACCGAGGAGTATGGACCAGAAATTTTGTGACCTCGTTTCGTCGCAAAGAGGGAAAGGGGAGTTCGGCTCGGAAAAGTTTGGGGTTGGGTTGGTAAATTAAACACATCATCCAATTAACTTTGCAGTAGGATTCGAGCAATCGAAAAAAAAAAAAAAAAAAAAAAAAACCCGTATATTTTCAGCCTGGACGCGAGAGGTCGTGACTTTCGGGTCGCTGAGAGATGGTCCGACAATACCGTGTTCTCCAATCGTGCATCCTTCCTTCAAAACAAACAACCGGCCCTGTTGGGGGTCGATCAGATAAGGGAAGAGGACGCCGGTGTCTACAGATGTCGCGTTGACTTTCAGATCGGACAGACCCGAAACTCCAAGGTCAACCTGACGGTCATAGGTGAGTCGAAGGTCATTCCTGCTACATCCTGATACCATCAAACATTCTCGTCGACAGTTTTTTTTTTAATTCTTTTTTTTCCAGCCAAGTGGCCAAATTAAGAAATATTCCAAAAACATGCGCAATTTATTTTGCAATGTACGTACGCATTCCGAAATCTAAATAAAATTATTTAAAAAAAAAAGAAAGAAAAGGAAAAGGATTCGATAGAAAAGAAAAATAAACAGAAATTTAAAAAATAATAAATCGATATTAAACAAAAATAAACTACAGTGTCAAAAATAAGCTTTTGATTAAAAAATAAAAATAATTCAAGAAATGGTGCAATTAAAAAAATGCAATTAAGAAATGAGGAAAAAATCGTGACGAGCGATCGAAGCTAATAGCGACAATTGATAATAAGTCCTTATCGTTCGATAGGATTTCAATTAAATCGAGCACGCACACGATAAAACCTTCGTGGCACAATTGTTACGTTTTTTTTTTTCTCGTATTTATTTTCTTGCTTTTCTCGTCTTCTTTTTTTTCTCCACGACTCAGAATTTTCCCATCTCTCATACCTCGCCACTTTCTCGAGCCTCCCCCGTTTGCTTTATTATTTTCTTTCAATTTCGGAGGTAACGTTTTCGTTGTTTTTTTTTTCTTCTTCTTCTTCTTCATCCAAATCGCCCTCGTCTGCCGAAAGCTCCAAGAGCTTTCTTTCTACTTTTTCTTTTTTTTTTTTTTCTTGTTCTTCTCGGTGCTCCAGTAGCTCTCTCCAGGAGAGATATCTCTCGGGCTCATAAAGTCGTTTTTCCCGAACGAGTTAACGCTAACCAGCAGCAGGAATCCTAAGATGGTTAGCCCCCGTCCCCCCTTCGCCTATCTTTCAGTTCTCATTCCTTTTTCCTCTTCATCCCTTGGCAGAGAAAGGGTCCTCGATCGATGCCTCTCTCACTGCCACCGTTCCCGCTGGAAAAACTTATTCAATCTCTCAACTACGGAGAATTTTTTAACTCCTCCTCAACCCCCCCTTCCCCCCAGCCGCTCCTTCCTTTCTCATTGCAGGCGGAGGAAAAGATGGGATTATAAGCAGTGAGTGCCAAACTTCAACACCTCACCACCCTTGCACATCATTCATCATACACGCGCACACACACCCACGCGGGCGCACGCTGCTTCTTGTCGACTGTACTTAACGCCCTGTCGGGCCAACCCTCACCCTCGTTGTCTCGTCCAATTACCCGTCGGACGAAAAAAGAAAAAAAAAAAGAAAAAAAAAGGAAAAGTTTGCATGCAGATGTACCTTTTCTTCTTATTTTTGCATTTATTTTGCGCTTCTAAAGGGGACGTCAACAGGTATTTGGGATTTAGGGGCGTTTTGCTCGGCAAGTTGAGGAGGAGGGAGGGTGAGAGGAAATTTATGATGGTGAAAATAGTAATATTGGGAAAAAAAACATTTGAAGTTTATACAGAATGAAAAAATAATACTTGGTTTCCTCTTTGACGTTTTTTTTTTTTTTGGTAAATTCTACAGTTCTCGAGTTACGGCACGTTCTCCAAAAATCCAATCTTTCAAAAGTTGAACTTTTGAAACGTCGTGGAAAATTCTCAAAAAATTTCAGTGTATCCAGAATGAAAAAATAGCACTAGTTTTCCTCTTCGACGTTTTGCTGTTAACCCCATAGTTCGCGAGTTACGGCGCATACTGCAAATATCCAACCTTGCGGAAAATTCTCAAAAAATTCCAGTGTATCCAGAATGAAAAAATAGCACTTGTTTTCCTCTTTGACGTTTTGCTGTTAACCCCATAGTTCGCGAGTTACGGCGCATACTGCAAATATCCAACCTTGCGGAAAATTCTCAAAAAATTCCAGTGTATCCACAATGAAAAAATAGCACTTGTTTTCCTCTTTGACGTTTTGCTGTTAACCCCATAGTTCGCGAGTTACGGCGCATACTGCAAATATCCAACCTTGCGGAAAATTCTCAAAAAATTCCAGTATATCCAAAATAAAAAAATAGCACCTGTTTTCCTCTTTGACGTTTCGCCGTAAACCTCATAGTTCACGAGTTACAGCGCATACTGCAAATATCCAACCTTGCGGAAAATTCTCAAAAAATTCCAGTATATCCAGAATGAAAAAATAGCACTTGTTTTCCTCTTTGACGTTTTGCTGTTAACCCCATAGTTCGCGAGTTACGGCGCATACTGCAAATATCCAACCTTGCGGAAAATTCTCAAAAAATTCCAGTATATCCAAAATAAAAAAATAGCACCTGTTTTCCTCTTTGACGTTTCGCCGTAAACCTCATAGTTCACGAGTTACGGCGCATGCTGCAAAAATCCAACCTTTCGGAAAATTCTCAAAAAATTCCAACGTAACAAGAATGAAAAAACACGGCTTGTTTTCCTCTTTGATGTTTTGCCGTAAACCCCATAGTTCTCGAGTTATATCGCGATCAAAGAAATGTAGTAAAGAATTATCTCGAAAAATAAAAATCCTCCACTTTTCGTGGATCGCTCGTTTCTTTGCTAAAGAAATGCCCTCGTGAATTGTAAAGATTCGACGTTGCTTCGATTTTTTTTTTCTTCTCCCTGATTCGCCTCTGTTTTTCGATTAACCCCCTCTACCTCTCGAAACATTTGTAAGTCTCGTTCTGCGGGGCCCCCCTTCGAATTAGGATCCCCGTCTTCCGGTTGGGCATCCTCCCTAGGCCATTCGACTGAGTTGGGTGAAAAAGTTTGAGAAACTTTTCGCACGATACGTACGGGGTGCGGCAGCGTGGGAGAGGGGTATGAAAAAAAAAAAGCACAAGGAAAAAGAGCGCAGCGAGAAAAACAAGACGGGAAAAGAGACAACGACGGAAAATCCGGTCCGGATTCCCGGTGAGGTAACTTCGGGGAATCCCCTCGCGCCCCCCGCCGTAAATCCCGTAGAACCTCAAGAAATAACTATACACGGAACATTATTATTTTTTTTTCTCTGACAAGTTTAAACACGTCTGTCTTTTTTGCTTTTCATTCATTTGTTTTTTGTCATTTATTTAATTTTTCCAATATTTAACTCTTCCCTACGTAATTTCCGTTCAATAAAAAAAAAACATTTTTCTTCAATTAATTTTAAGTTAATGTTGTTGAATAAAAAAAAAATTCTCTACGATTCCTCGTTACGCAATATCAATTGCTAGACTTTTAATTGCTAGAATAAAAAAAATAAAAATAAAAAAGATTCATCGAAGACTGTCGTTCGTGACGACTTGCTTTTCTTTTCTTTTCTTTTTCCTCTCTTTTTTCCCCGTCATATCTCAAGACTCGTCGGACAGGCACCAATTTTCTCCCGGTTCATCGTCGAAGATAGTATCGAAGAATAGAACTCTTGTGCGTTGTGTACGGAAGCACGGAAACGTGCTAGGCATAAATCCACCTGATCGCTTGTCAGTCACGATTCCGCTCGGTGTTTCTCATTTTGTATGACGGACTCTGGGTAGGAAAATCCCGCGGGTTGAGGGAATATACGAGCTACCGATTCAACCGCACAACGACGAAGACGAGATAGCGATACGCGACGCGAAAAGCTTTTGTTGCTCGAAAGTTCTTGCTCTTCCCCTCCACCCCCCCCCCCCCCCCCCCCCCTCGCCGTGCCCGCTCGAATTCACCGCATTGAACACGAGAAGCTTCGCGTCTTCTTGTTTCTTCTTTCCCCCCCCCCCCCTCCTTTATTCTTATAGATGTAAGAAAAAACAAGGCGGAAGGAGTGTGAGAGTAATTAAATAAATGCAATATTAAGCTACGGAGAAATCGAGTTGCAGTTGCAGTGCAGTTGCAGTTGCAGTTGCAGCGCAGTTGCAGCGCAGTTGCAGCGCAGTTGCAGCGCAGTTGCAGCGCAGTTGCAGCGCAGTTGCAGCGCAGTTGCAGCGCAGTTGCAGCGCAGTTGCAGTGCAGTTAAAGTGCAGTTGCAGTTGCAGTACAGTTGCCCTGTAATTGTAACTCTACTGAAAATGCAGCTACACTAGAATTCTAACCTCACTGGAAATATGACTATACTGGAACAGTACTTTTCCCCCATAAAAAAGCTCTTCTTCCAGAGTACCATCCCGTCATATATTTTTTTTCAGCTTTACGGATCTTCGTGCCCGATGAGTCGTCAAAAATTCTACGACTCGCGAGTAACAGAGAGAGAGAAAGAGAGAGAGATAGAGAGAGAGAGAGAGAGAGAGAGAATGAGCGGCCATTTTGTTACCGCTCCACGCAATGCCCTACCACCATTTTCTTTTCTATTATACTCGCGCTAAAGGAGAATATTTTATGCGGTCGTCATACGTTTCTGGCATCGCTCATGTAAAGCGAACGACGACGAGGCCGCGGCGTAACGCAATATATATATATATATATATATGAATTTAAATATACCCCCAAGATATGGAATATTGTATTTCAGCCGGAAATTTTTTTATTCCGCTTCTCTATGAAAAGAAAAAAAAAAAGAAAAAAGTCCACGTGCGCTTTGCGAGGCGGGGTCAAAAGAGTGTGGTTATGAATGTCCGAAAAAAAAAACATAATAAAAAAAAGACCAAAGACCGCCCGGAATATCGTACGTAGTCTAGTGTATTATATACACCTAGGGAATTTAAGAGTATATCGGTATCACGAGAGTTATTCATCCGGCGTTTCTCCACAACGTACTCTCGGGATCCTCGCTTGAATGCATTTTCATTTTTGGTCGTCGTTCCGCGCCCTCACCCTTCCGCTCGCTTCTCGCTCACCCTATAATGTATGAAAAATGCATTCCCAAAAAATTCCTTCGCACGCCATTTTTTTGGCGATCGGAAAAATAGGTGTAAACATTATTTTTTTTTTCCGACAGGACTATTAAATAAATAAAATAATTTTTATTTTTTGAAAAAAGGATAACAAGTGGTTTTTCTTTATTTTGGATAAAATGGAATTAAAAAAAAAAAATTCGCATTTTTCCGAAGCTTCAATCGTTGGAAGGGGAATTTTGGAGCACGCGACATAGCTCGAGAACAATGGGGTTTACGAAAAAATGTCAAAGAGAAAAACAAGTCGTGTTTTTTCATTCTGGATATACCAGAATTTTTTGAGAATTTTTCGCAAGGTCCGAAAAATCATTCTTTCGCAGGAAATTTTTGGAGCACGCGAGATAACTCGATAACTATGGGATTTACGGCAAAACGTCAAAGAGAAAAACAAGTCGTGTTTTTTCATTCTGGATATACCAGAATTTTTTGAGAATTTTTCGCAAGGTCCGAAAATTCATCCTTGCGCAGGAAATTTTTGGAGCACGCGAGATAACTCGATAACTATGGGATTTACGGCAAAACGTCAAAGAGGAAAACAAGTCGTGTTTTTTCATTCTGGATACACCAGAATTTTTTCAGAATTTTTCGCAAGTTTAAAAAATTCATCCTTTCGCAGAAATTTTTTGGAGCACGCGAGATAACTCGATAACTATGGGATTTACGGCAAAACGTCAAAGAGGAAAACAAGTCGTGTTTTTTCGTTCTGGATACACCAGAATTTTTTGAGAATTTTTCGCCGGGTCCGAAAATTCGTCTTTTCGCAGGAATTTTTTGGAGCACGCGAGATAACTCGATAACTATGGGATTTACGGCAAAACGTCAAAGAGGAAAACAAGTCGTGTTTTTTTATTCTCGATACACCAGAATTTTTTCAGAATTTTTCGCAAGTTTAAAAAATTCATCCTTTCGCAGAAATTTTTTGGAGCACGCGAGATAACTCGAGAACTATGGGATTTACGGCAAAACGTCAAAGAGGAAAACAAGTCGTGTTTTTTCATTCTCGATACACCAGAATTTTTTCAGAATTTTTCGCAAGTTTAAAAAATTCATCCTTTCGCAGAAATTTTTTGGAGCACGCGAGATAACTCGAGAACTATGGGATTTACGGCAAAACGTCAAAGAGGAAAACAAGTCATGTTTTTTCATTCTGGATACACCAGAATTTTTTCAGAATTTTTTGCAAGTTTAAAAAATGCATCCTTTCGCAGAAATTTTTTGGAGCACACGAGATAACTCGAGAACTATGGGATTTACGGCAAAACGTCAAAGAGGAAAACAAGTCGTGTTTTTTCATTCTGGATACACCAGAATTTTTTCAGAATTTTTCGCAAGTTTAAAAAATTCATTCTTTCGCAGAAATTTTTCGGAGCACGCGAGATAACTCGAGAACTATGGGATTTACGGCAAAACGTCAAAGAGGAAAACAAGTCGTGTTTTTTCATTCTGGATATACCAGAATTTTTTCAGAATTTTTCGCAAGTTTAAAAAATTCATTCTTTCGCAGAAATTTTTCGGAGCACTCGTGATAACTCGAGAACTATGGAGTTAACGGAAATCTATTAATTTTTCAAAAAAATACATTATAGTTTCATGAACAAATGAAAAAAGAAAAAGACTTTGGAGGGCGTGCAGAGAGCTCGATAAAGTTTTAATAGCAATGGAAAAAAAAATGTACGTTTCCTTTGGCAAGGACGTGCCTCTTTCAATTCTTTTTGCTTCTTATTTTTCATATATATATATATATTTTTTTTTCGTTCGTGTTTCTCCAGTGGTCTCAACCCTCCGCAATGATTGTGAGCGCGATCCATGAGAGTCTTCGCGTGGGCACCGGCGGCCTGGGGGGAAGGGCGGGTTTTCTTTTCTGTCGTTGAGCTTGATGCGTTGCTGCCGAAGCAATTATGTCCCCAGGGACATTCCTGCTGTAAGACGGACAGAAAAGGACGAGATGGACGTGACGAACGGGGTGTGGGCGCAGGGGGGCGGGGGGGCGGGAAGCTTTGATTTTTCGCAAAATCCTGAGTCAGCCGCACTTCGTGACTCGGGAGCTCTCAGAGAAGATCATTCGAGTCCTTTTTTTTTTTTTTCATTATTACAATATCAATTATTATTGCAACGATACAAAAAAAAAGATAAACAAGATGAGCGAAGCCATGACGAGGAAATAAATGTATAATTTTATATAATATTAAATGAAAGTATAAAAATATATTTAATATTTAATATAATATAAATTAAATTAAATAATAAATAACAAAGATAATGAATATGAAAAAATTTCATTAAAAATTGAATTCTCCTTTCTCGATTATTCTTTGATAGCGGAAAATAAGATATTGGTACACGTGTATAATATGCTCGACGTAAGAAGCCCAATTTCTTTTTTTTTTTTCCCCGACGAAATAAGAGAAGAAAAAAATAAATAAATAAAAAAAGAAAGAAAAATGATCCGCGTCACTCGGAGGGCTCGGCCGTTCTTGTGAGGAACGCGGACATATTTCTTTTTTTCCTTTTAGCTCCAAAGATCTCTCTCTCGTAGTCAGCAACGTCCTCGAAGCAGGACAATACGAACTTGAGGTACCATCAGCTCCGCAGCTTTATATCCGTGCCTCGGTCTTTCTCGACTCGGCAGCGAGAACGGAAGGAGAAGAAAAAAACGAGAAAAAAAAAACGAAAAAAAGTTAAATCGATAGTTGTACGAGCGAATGAACCAATCGTCGTGGCCTGAGAGCTACTTCCTTTTTTCTCTCTCTCTCTCTCTCTCTCTCTCTCTCTCTCTCTCTCTCTCTCTCACTGTACTTCCGTTTTCCATAGACCTCGCGACATTTCAAGGAAAGTTATCGAACATAAGAGGAAAGTGCGAAAATCATTTTTTTTTTAATTTAATTTTTTTCAATTTTAAATTAAAAATTAAAAAATTTAAACAGTCTCAATTTAATCTTAATTTGATCTTTTTAATTTAAATTTAAATTTAAATTTAATTTAACAGTCTTAATCGAATTTAAAAAAATGTAATAACGAATAATTTAATAAATTATTGTTATTTTTTTTAATTTTCCATTCGTTTTTTTTTTCTAAAACTATGTATTCGGGAAAAATACATTTTTTTTTAAATTTATTTAATAGTCGCGTTAAATTTATTTTCTTTTTTTTTTAAACCTGTTTTTTTTCCCAGCGCCAAGGTCGTGTAATCCCTTAAGGTTTTTCGTCTGAAAGTTTATTTCGTCAAAGAGCTGTACTAATATACTCTCTCTCTCTCTCTCTCTCTCTCTCTTGGTTTCTACGCTCACTTCCGGTTTCTTTGACCAGTGACGAGAGGTTGCCTCATGAAAAATGAACGAGAAACGATCAAAGGGGAGCGCACGGGATTTAATCGAATTTTTTTTTTTTCTTCTTCTTCACGAGATAACAACCGAGGAAAAATACATTTCTGTCGTGGCTCGCGCAGAAAACAGAAATGCTCTTCATTTGATTTTTTTTAACGTTTCTATCACTGCTTTGATTTTTTCATATTTTTTTTTACTTTATTTTCCATTATTTTAGACTTTTATGAAAAAATTATGATTTTTTTTTTTTTTAATCAAGTATAGTATTCTTTACTTTATTTTTCATAATTTCCTCACGTTGATCTCGTTTTTTTCGATGATCTCGTTCGTCAATGAGATCGGAAAAACTGATTTTTTTTTTTTTTTTTTTTTTTTTTTTTTTTTTGAGGAATTAACTCCAATCGGGAATACCTAAAAGCCCGTGGTATAGGTCGAAGTACAACAAAGTGAGAACAGCGAAGTGATCAAATTCCATCGAACTTTAATGGACCCTGAGCTACGCTGACAATACGCCGATTGTAACAATCATCCCCTTCCCCCCACCCCCGCCTCGCCATTCCTTGGGGTCTCACGATATTCCATTAACAATCCATATCGCATATCCATCAACATACTTGCGTTGTTCCATTTCGCACACAAAAGTCCATTTTAGGCCTTACAATGAAGGCATTGTTCCTTCCTGTACGAAACAGAAACACGAATCGTTGAATTAACGTTATATATATATATATATATATATATATATATATAAATTAGATTGATGACTGGCCATTGTTCGTCCCAAAATTTGGCAACTTTCAATCAAATTGTTTGCCTGCTTTTCACGTTGCTATACACCGGATGGTTTTTTTTTTTTTTTATCACAGCCACACCAGGCTCAAATGAATTTTCAATGAATGATTCAATCGAAATGCTTGATTAATAATGTTTTTTTTTTTTTTTTTTTCTTTCGCTTTGGGTTTTGTTTGGGTTTCATCCGATATTTTCGAATTTTGGCGAAATTTTCGATAGGTTGAAAAAATTCAATCGATACGATAGATTAATAATGTTTCTTTGTGTGTGTGTGTGTGCGTGTTTTGTTTTTTTTTTTTTTTTTTCGTCTCAGTTCCACCCCAGGAGATCGTAATCTCGGACAAGAAGGGAGCGCAGAGAAAATCCGTCGTCGGACCTTACACCGAGGGCGACGATCTTGAACTTTTTTGCGACGTATACGGAGGTAAGCGATTAAAAAAACAAAAGAAAAAAAATCGTATTCATTTTTTCACCTTTTTTTGTCGATTTTTTTTAATCCAAAAGTTTAATCGATTTTCTTTTTTTTTTTATACAAATTTTCCAGTATTTCTTATTTTATTGGAGTAAAAAAAAAAATTTAATAAACAATATTAATATGCACAAACAAGTACAATATTTGTTTAATTTTTAATTAATTAAAATGTTATATCGTGATATTCATTTTTTTTTCATTTTTTTTTAATAATAAATATTTTTTCATACGTCGTGGTAAAAACGAGAGAATGTCAATTTGTGTTTTTTTTTTTTTTTGCTTTCTCCTTCTCAGGCAAGCCGCAACCTACCGTGGCGTGGTACCGCAACGGTAGATACGTCAACAACGAGACGGTGAGCGTGGGCAATCAAGTTATAAGAAGTGCAATTATGATAAAGAATTTGGATCGGAACGACGCGAATCTCGAACTGACTTGCACAGCTACGAACAACAACAGATCGATTCCCCTATCGTCAGCCGTTCGAGTCGACATCAATTGTAAGTCTCATCTCTCGCACATGACGCGAAAGAATCTATCTTCACCGGCAAAAAGAAAAATTCACCCTCCACCTCTTAAAAAAAAAAAACTCCTCGGATCCTGGCAAAACTCGACACACGTTCGAGCCTGATGGTCGCCAAGCTCCCTTTCAAATTCCAAACCGATCGTCCGTACCGATCTCGAGATAACAGCGCCGATAGGCCCCATTTGACGCGTGCTTAACCTCCAAAAAAATCGTCTTTTTTCCACACAGCGTCCGAGCCACTTGCCAGAACGGGACAAAAAATGAGACATCGATTGGAAACCTTAATCCAGACATACTCCAACGAATTAAATGTTAAATTTAAAAAATTTTTCATATTGAAATAATTATTAATACACATATATGCATCATTACGATATGCAATACATTTTTTTTAGTTCGTTCGTTTAGTTTAGTTTTTTATGGAGTAGTCGAAATTTCTTACCGCATTAAAAGTCAGCTAGCGGACTGAAAAATTAAAATAATTGATTTTCTCAAAGGGCGTTTTAACGAGGATAGTGTCGAAGAAAAATTCTGAAAAAATTCTAGCCACTCCAGTGTGAATCCATGCAACTTTTTACCCTCTTGACATTTTCCCTGAAACCCTATAGTTCTTCGATGACGCCTTGTTTTCCTAAAGCATGTCTTTTTTTTAGCTAAAAATGCAATACCGAGGGGAAAAAAAATCGTACGAGGCTTTCTAAAAAATAAAAATGTAGGTTTTGATATCCTCTTTAAGTTTACCATGGAAAATACGAAGGAAAAAAATTGTCCACAAACTTTGCCGTTAATTTTCGACGATCAAAAAATAGCCGAGAAATGGCCACGTTCAAAAGTGCCTACCGGGGCGAAAAAAAATCGTAGAAAATTTTCGAAAAAAGCAAAATAAAGGTCAACTTGTCCTCTTTGAAATGCCACTTGGGAAATTTAATTATCTTTATTTTTGAGTCCGCTATGTAAATTTTAGTGCGGTAAGAAATTTCGACTAGTGCGTACCTTTTTTTGTCCAGTACTGTACGTAAGAATTTTTAAAAAATTTAAAAAAAAAAAGCTCGATACGATGTATACACGAACAGGTTTTCACGAGATAGGGCAATTTTTATTCTACTCGTGTATCCCACAACGAATTCCCCCATGCGAAAGCCATTCGACTGCAACTACGAGGCAGCCGAAACGTTAAATTTCACGAGGACAGCAGGCATGCACGATATATCATATCGATGTTCAGATATATTGGAAACACCCCATTTATATATATATATATATACCCTTCATACCCTGTCAACGTGCTGTCGATGCGCGCCACGCACCTCGTCCATCGACGAATCGAAAGTTACATATTGATAAGCGGTATAAATCGAATTTTGGAGAGTCTCGAGGGACATCGCGCAAAATCTCGTCTGTTTTTTATTTTTTTTTAAATCTTATTAAATATATATATATATATATATATATACACATATAAGTAATAAAAAATATTCAATAAATATGAGTTGCAAAATTGATTGAAATCATGAAAAGAAAAAGAAAATTATCGATCAATTGGCAATAACCAAAAGAAAAGCGTTAAAAAAAAACCAAAATCGTTGAATTATTCAATTGCGAATGTAACAATATCTTATTTCACGAGATAATAATTGCCGAACTTGTGACTTGCCCTCAGCCCCCCGGGGGAAGAAGTAGAAAAAAAAAAGTAAAAAAAAAAAGAATTTTTATCACTTCCCAATATATTTCCCGAAGTAACAAAAGCAATCGTAACTGTAGATACAGTTACGGGTGAGTCCGACAAGTAGCGATAAAGTTAAGGAAACGTAGCTTCGGTTATATATCCCCCCCCCCCCCCGCCCGCCCCGCCGGCCCGCTCCCCTTAAGGCAAAATTATTTCTCGAGAGGAAGCCACTAATCGTCGTGGTCCAATTCACGAATCGGCCAAGGAACTTTTGTATCCGTCATCTAGAATTCTATCACGATTTCTCCCTCCCCCCCCTCATCCCTCGTTTCACCCTTTGGCTGGTCGTCGTCTCAGGGCACTTGGTGGTCCGGGACGAGCTATTGGAAGAAACTTCCTTATGGGCAATTTAACTCCGGAGTGTTTCCTGCGTTGAACATGCCAAATGTGGCCCGCGAACTGTATGAAAAGACACGTTACCCGAGACCCCTAAATCGTCGCTACCCCCCCCCCCCCCCCCCCCCCCGACCCCCACCGCCGTTACGTTTTTCTTGCTCGATGACGGCCAAGATATCGATTGATACGAGAAACACAAAACGAAGAAGCGAATGGAACGAGGTGGAGGGCAGACGGTCGCGATCGGCATCGATTTTTCGTTTCGGGGATGCGTCGGCCCCAATTACCAGGTGTTTTGACCACTTTCCCGGTGCCCTCGTAACGCCAGAAATTCGTGGAATAAGTGGAAGCGTGAAACGGACCAGGTGGAGGGCAAACGATCGCGATCGGTGCCGATTTTACGCTTCGGGGATGCGTCGGCCTCAATTGTCAGCGGTTTTGACCATTTTTCCTGTGCCCTCGTGGCGCCGATAGGCAGCGGAAGGTTGAAGAATCACGAAAATCGTTTAAATCTTTCAGTCAAGCCGTTAAAAGTCGAGATAATTGGCTCCAATCAACCCTTGTCGGCGGGCAAAAGATACGACCTCGTGTGCACCACGTACGGATCCAGGCCTCCGGCAAATGTCACGTGGTGGCGGGACGGGCTTCGCTTCGACATGGATTCAAGCAAAACTGTGAGCAATCGACCGTCTTTTATTATTATATCTTCTTCTTTTAGTCGCGAGTCCACGTTGGCCGTCACTCCACAGTTTTTTCAACTTTTAACAGTGATTTTTCGAGCTTTCGAAAAAAAACTCGGTGGTACTCGTGATCAGGGAAAAATTTCCTTTCGGATAGGACCGTAAAATAGTACGAAAAATCATTTTTTTGTTTTTTTTTTTCGATCGTGGCCGATAGAAATGGGTAACGTTGACTTTGAAAATATGCGAAAAATCGAAAAAAGCTCACAGCTCAATGAACCCAACGGCATTACAAAGAGTGGACAATTGCGAATCGAACAAGCTCAGGCTCGTGTCGATAGCACTGGTAGATATTTTTTTACATTGCTTTTTGCAAACCTATGCGTGTTTTCTTAAATTCCAATTTTTTTTTCGATATCTTTTTTGAACACTATTTCGATGTATTTTTCGCCGCTGAACACGAAAATACTAGCCGTTAGCACGAAAGCTCAAAAACTTTCGTTTAAAACGTTGAAAAGTATGTTTTTTTGAATTTTTTTTTTTTGAATTTTGGATATTCGCGAAAAACGGCTTCGAGCTTCGAAATGGGCAGAAAATTTTCAACGGTTTGACGCCTCGCACGAGCTTGTATCTCGATAATTGAGCCCGCAAAAGCAAAAAAAAAAAAATTATAAATTCTACATACCGGGTGTCCCTTTATATGGAATTATATTTTTTAATTTTTTTTTTTCATCGATTACGAGTTGACGAATTGCGCACGTGGCTGTGCCGGAAGCCCGAGTATTTTCATTGAGAAAAATTGGATTAAGCCGGCAGTAAGATGGCTCGTAAAGATAAGGGGGGGGGGGGAAGGGTGGTAAGATTGAAGAAAGCAGGTCGAGAACTTATTTTCCTCCGAATGGGGATGCCTGCGTTATCGAAACACCTCGGAGCGTTTATTCTTCGTCGTCTCTCTCTCTCTCCCTCGCTGGCATCGCGTCGGATGGGAGAGGATGAAAAAGGTCTCGTACGACGTTGCGGCATTAATCAGAGCGCGAAATTGCAATTTCATCGTGATGGGGCGAGGCCTTTCTCACCCACTCGCGACATCTATAGAGCACGAGAGCAAAACACAAAGTGAGAGATCCGTGAGAATGGATTATGACGGCTCGCCCCCCCCCCCCCCCCCCACCACTCCAGCCCTTTTTCTTTCACTTTCCCCCACTCCTGGGCTACTACGGAGGGGAGGCGCTTCGTTTACGTATGCCAATTACAGTAATAATAATGGAGACGAGCAGTGAACGTCGTGACGCTACAAATCGATACGTATACTAACCTAAAAAGTGTCTTTTATGGACTTGTCACTAAAAAAAGTGTCTTTTATGGACTTGTCACTAAAAAGTGTCTTTTATGGACTTGTCACTAAAAAGTGTCTTTTATGGACTAGTCACTAAAAAGTGTCTTTTATGGACTAGTCACTAAAAAGTGTCTTTTATGAACTAGTCACTAAAAACGTATTTTTTTTAGTGACAAGTGGCCCTCCTCCACTCTAGCCCTTTTTCTTTCACTTTCCCGTATTTTAACCGAAAAAAAAACAAGTACAACGGAAACAAAATATTCGCAGATATCGAGCGACGGCAACACGACCACGAGCGTTTTGTCGTTCAAGCCGGAAAAAACGGACGCGGACAGGCGCTTTTCGTGCCGCGCGCAAAATCCAATAATGGACATTGACGCTATCGAGGACGAATGGATCCTCAAGATACACTGTAAGCTTAACCTAAAAAAAAAAAAAAAAAAAAAAGCATACACCGCCAACTTTCGCTATCTCAGCGCCATTTCTTTTTTTTTTTAACCTAATGACTATAATAATGTACGTTTGCGGAAAATTGACAATTAAACATTGAACACTACGACGTATTTTATGCTTTATGCTTTGCCGGCGTGTCGCAGACAAACCGGAGTCGCAAATAAAGCTCGGCAAGTCGCTCAACAGAGACGCCATAAGGGAGGACACCGACGTGTACTTCGATTGTAGAATAAACGCCGAGCCGTCCGTTTACAAAGTCGAGTGGCGCCACGAGGTAAATAAAAAAAGTAAAAAAATAAAAATAAACAATTGAAAAAAATTATATTAAGTAAAAGAAGAAAAAAAAAATACGGGAAGAAAAATAAAACATAATGAAGAATAAACGATCCTGAATGAGAAAAAAAAAAATAGAGAGAGAGAGAGAAGATTATGGAAAGTAAAAAAATACATGATCGAAATGAAAAATAATAAAAAATAAATAAGCAAACCCAAACAAACCCAAACAATAAAATGGAAATGTAATAAATAAACGTAAACCCAAACGAAAAAAAAGAGAAAGAGAGAGAGAGAGAGAGAGAGAGAGAGAGAGAGAGAGAGAGAGAGAGAGAGAGAGAGAGAGAGAGAGAGAGAGAGAGAGAGAGAGTGATAGAGAGAGAGAGTTTGAGTTTGAAGGGTCAAAGATAAACGGAACAAGCCCTTGGCCCTTACTCGGCAAAGCGACCTAGGAAATCTCGAAAAATCGTACATTATGAGACAAGGACGTAAAAACGTTTTTTTTTAACGAGTATGTTTTTACAGAACGAGCCGAAGGGCGAGTGTTGCAATCACGCGAGATTAGAAAAAGTTTTTTTCGTCGAGTATTATACGAAATTTTATTTTACGAGGTGTGAAAAAGGGGCTTTTTACGGACGCGAAGCGTACGTAAAACGTTCATTATCGTACCGAGTGGAATAAACGATTTTATTAGACTGTTCCCTCTCTCTCTCTCTCTCTTTCTCTGTAAAAACGAACTTTGTTGCGCACGATATTGTCCGCTCCGTCAAAAGGACGATTGTTTCGTTTTTTTTTTTTTTTATTTTTTTTAATTTTCTTTTTACTTTTCCGGCCTGCTACCCCGTCGTGTGTGTTTTGTCATTGCAGGGCAAGACGCTTAATCACAATGTGACACAGGGAATAATAATAAGCAACCGCAGTCTCGTTCTTCAAAAGGTCGACAGAAAGAGCGCGGGCAATTACACCTGCACAGGTTACAATACCGAGGGTGACGGCGAGAGTTCAGCCTTCTATCTCCGAGTCATGTGTGAGTATATTGTTTACGCGCACCCTTATTTTTTTCTCTTCCTTCTTTTCCGTGTTTTTTTTTTTTTTTTTTTTTTGCCCGTTGGGACGCGAGAGTATTGCCCCACGCCCCCACCGCCCCCACCTACCCTCTAACACCGCGACAAACAAAGAAAACCACCCGACCCTTTTGACAATGGGAAACAAAATATAAATAAAGGAAAAAAAAAAAAGACGAGCCTACTGTCTGGTTCGAGGGGCGAGGTCGACGTGCTAATTAAACCCGATGAAATTAACCAGTACTCCTTTTGTCACTCTCTCTCTCTCTCTCTCTCTCTCTCTCTCTCTCTCTCTCTCTCTCTCTCTCTCTTGCATTTTCACGGTTGGTCGAATCTCGGCGTTTCTCCCAAAATGGCCGCGATAAATATCTTCCGCCACGCGCGTAATATGAAAATTTTGGCTTGTCGGCCAACTGATCGAATTCTTACGGCCAATTTCCCCCAGGCAAAGATATGTGAAAAAATTGTAACGAAAGTTTTTTTTTTTCAGCCAATTGAAATGGGCATATATTCTCGAGAATTCCCCCAGACAAACATTTCCCCTAGGCAATAATTTTCCCTATACAAATAAATACAGTACTCTGGTAAAAAAAAATGACGCACTAGTCGAAATTTCTTACCGCACTAAAACTTACATAGCGGACTCAAAAATAAAGGTAATCGAATTTCCCACGTGGCGTTTCAAAGAGGACGAGTTTACCTTTATTTTGCTTTTTTCGAAAATTCTCTACGATTTTTTTTCGCCCCGGTGCGCACTGTTGAACGTGGCCGTTTTTTGGCCGTCGAAAATTAACCGCCAAGTTTGGGGAAAATTTTCTTTTCTCGGTTTTTTCCATTGGAAACTTAAAAGGGATGTGAAAACCTACATTTTTGTTTTTTAGAAAATTTCGTACGATTTTTTTTCGCCCCAGTATTGGATTTTTAGCTAAAAAAAAAAGACACGTTTCGGAAAAAAAGACGTCATCGAAGAACTATAGGGTTTCAGAGGAAATGTCAAGAGGGTAAAAAGTTGCATGGCTTCACACAGGAGTGGCTAGAATTTTTTCAGAATTTTTATTAACATTTTTTTTTTTTACCATTTTTGGTTGGAACTTTGATGAGTGGAGAGGCCGCCCACTCATCCAAAAAAGTCCAAGAAAAATTCTGAAAAAATTCTAGCCATACTAGTGTGAAGCCATGCAACTTTTTACCCTCTTGACATTTCCCCTGAAACCCCATAGTTCTCCGATGACACCTTTTTTTTCTAAAACATGTCTTTTTTTACTAAAAAATGCAATACCGGGGCGAAAAAAAATCGTACGAGACTTTCTAAAAAATGAAAATGTCGGTTTTAATATTCTTTTTAAGTTTCCCATGGAAAAAAACGGAGGAAACAATTTTCCACAAACTTTGCGGTTAATTTTCGACGGCCAAAAAACAGCCGAAAAAATGGCCACGTTCAAAAATGCGCACGGGGGTGAAAAAAAATTGTAAAAAATTTTCCAAAAAAGCAAAATAAAGGTAAACTTGTCCTCTTTGAAACGCCACTTGGAAAATTCAATTATCTTTATTTTTGTGTCCGCTAGGTGAATTTTCGTGCGCCAAGAAGTTTCGACTTGTTGCAAAATTACGCCACGTCAAAAGCCAATACCAAACAGATGTCCAATTAATTGTACAATCTTACCGCAGTTGCCCCAACGTGCAAGGCAAATCAGACGAATGTTCACGGTGTCGCGAAACAAGAGAAAGCCAATATATCCTGTCAGGTTGACGCAAATCCATCGAACGTTAAGTTTCGTTGGACCTTCAACAATTCGGCCGAGAGTATAGACGTGAGCGGTGATCACGTTGAAGCGAGAAGCGGAACTACTTCGACGGTAACGTACACGCCAATGACAGCGTTGGATTACGGTACGTTGCTTTGTTGGGCTTCGAATGAAATTGGCCGACAACAAGTACCGTGTGTCTATCACATAATACCTGCAGGTAGCTGTCACAATACTTTGTCCAGCTGTCACGTGACCTTCAAGTTCCCCCAATGACAATCCTCATTGGACAAAACAAAGCCTCATTGACATTGTTTCAACAGGTCATCCGGATATGGTGCACAATTGTACAATATCAAACACGTCGACGACATCGTTCACCGTTCGTTGCACGGAAGGCTTCAACGGTGGATTGCATCAAGCCTTCCTGCTGGAAGTTCGCGAGAGCAATAGCCAGGAACTTTACGCAAACGTCACCTCGCCTCTGGCACACTTCAGGGTGACACATTTGGATCCCGGGGCTCTTTATCAGGCTGTCGTTTACGCTTATAACAGCAAGGGACGAAGCGAAGCGATGGTCGTTCAAGCTGGCACTCTTAGACTACCGGAGAAACAGCTGACCGCCGAAACAGGTAGGAAGGAGATGTACGATGAATACTTGATGATGAAAAGATGAATTTTTCGTTGGCGATCGTCACCAGCGAACAAACCCAAACAAGAACCATTAGCCATCGACTCAGTAGCTTTAGACAGTCTCCATCAATTCCATCCTCAGCAGCTTTGCCCAGACTTCATCGAGACCCAATGGCCAGGCTTTGCTATCCAGTTGTAGGCTTGAAGGCTTGTCCTTCCATTCCTAAAAGACTGTCCGGTGCAGCTTCTCCTCTGCTCACGATGCTCTCCAGTCTTCCTCAGCCCGTTGATCCTAGCTGATAGTCATAGCAAGCCATTAGCCATCGACTCTCCAGCTCAGTAGCTTTAGACAGTCTCCATCAACTCCATCCTCAGCAGCTTTGCCCGGACTTCATCGAGACCCAATGGCCAGGCTTTGCTATCCACTTGTAGGCTTGAAGGCTTGTCCTTCCATTCCTAAAAGACTGTCCGGTGCAGCTTCTCCTCTGCTCACGATGCTCTCCAGTCTTCCTCAGCCCGTTGATCCTAGCTGATAGTCATAGCAAGCCATTAGCCATCGACTCTCCAGCTCAGTAGCTTTAGACAGTCTCCATCAACTCCATCCTCAGCAGCTTTGCCCGGACTTCATCGAGACCCAATGGCCAGGCTTTGCTATCCACTTGTAGGCTTGAAGGCTTGTCCTTCCATTCCTAAAAGACTGTCCGGTGCAGCTTCTCCTCTGCTCACGATGCACTCCAGTCTTCCTCAGCCCGTTGATCCTAGCTGATAGTCATAGCAAGCCATTAGCCATCGACTCTCCAGCTCAGTAGCTTTAGACAGTCTCCATCAACTCCATCCTCAGCAGCTTTGCCCAAACTTCATCGAGACCCAATGGCCAGGCTTCGCTATCCAGTTCCAGGCTTGAAGGCTTGTCCTTCCATTCCTAAAAGACTGTCCGGTGCAGCTTCTCCTCTGCTCACGATGCACTCCAGTCTTCCTCAGCCCGTTGATCCTAGCTGATAGTCATAGCAAGCCATTAGCCATCGACTCTCCAGCTCAGTAGCTTTAGACAGTCTCCATCAACTCCATCCTCAGCAGCTTTGCCCGGACTTCATCGAGACCCAATGGCCAGGCTTTGCTATCCAGTTGCAGGCTTGAAGGCTTGTCCTTCCATTCCTAAAAGACTGTCCGGTGCAGCTTCTCCTCTGCTCACGATGCTCTCCAGTCTTCCTCAGCCCGTTGATCCTAGCTGATTGTCATAGCAAGAATCTACGACGACTTGTCGTACGTCCAATGATCATTTGACATCCGTCCAAGCGTTTCCTGACTCCCAACGATCAACTTCCGGTCCGTCCGAGCCTCCGTAAAACGATGGTTCGAGTCGTGGTAACGGCGAGATCGAAAATTTACAGAGAGGCCAAGGCACCACATCAAGCTAACGCCAATGTTGAGCGTCATGATCGGCGTGGTGGCGGCTTTGGTGATCGTCGCCGTTATCGTTATGATCGTTTTACGTATACAAAACGCCAATCCGGACGATCAGGTCAAGCCTCATCTCGAGGATCACGACAAGGTCACAAAGTCCGTGCCGATACAGCGTGAATTGAGATTTCGCGAGTGCAGCAGTTTGCTCACGGATGAGAAACATACCGACGGTAGTCCATTTAGAAAGTCCGTGAATGGTGGCGAGCTGAGCGAAACCGACGAGAAAAATCCCGACATCATACCCCAACAGATAAACGGTGAGTCGTTGAAAGGATTTTTTTTTATTTTTTTTTTAAATTATTTTTTAATCATATCCGAACGCGCAAGGACTTCGAAGGATTCTCATTGTGGGCTTTATTGTGAAGGTGGCGAGGAGCCGACCGAGTACTCGAGGAAGAGGCGGCTCGTCTCGACGATAGACACATCGCCGTCACGTGGTGTATTGAAGCATCCGGCTTCGGCGACGCTCGGTGGCCATGGCAATTACGTTGGTTACTGCACCATACGTAGTCGAATACCGTTGCAGGAATTCACGGGATTGTCGACGAGGCATAAAAGTGTAAGTTTTGACGGCTTTTGCAACCGCGAGGCGTGAAAAAGACACACATTTTTTTTGTACCTTTTTCAAATTGATTTTAAGGTTGGAAAAAATTTTTTTTTTCCAAAAAATCATTCAATGAAACTTGTAGGAAATTTATTCAACTTTTCAAAACTGCCCTCCAATTCTCCGTGCGTTCGTTGGTTGCTGAGATATCGACGATCAAAGACAAAAGGATCTTTTTTTCATTCGGAGTCGTGTAACTCAGCAAAAAATTAACACAGAGAGACTAACAATAAAAACTAAATTGAAGCTTAATAAGCAAGCCAACTAACCTATGCGTTGATTGGACGGAAAAAAAATTTCCCGAGCCCGCGGAGGCTGGAAGAGAGACAAGAAAAAAATTTGAAAATTTTCTTCTCGCCCTATTTCTCACGATTGCGAGATAAGCGTAGCTCGAAAAAAAATGTTGCCCAAAGATCTCAAAACTAGAGACTTGTAGCTTCAAAATGCTTTTTTTTTCATCTCGTTACGACCATTTTTCACAGAGATACAGGGCTTCAAAAAAAAACACGAAAAAATTTCGCCTTTTAGGTGACGTCAATGGTACAAGCGGGTGGCAAGACAGCGTCGTTTCAGCTGCAGCCAATGGTCAGCGAGGTTTACGGAACGGGGGTGTGCACTCTGCCGCGACAGCACTGGCCAACTCCGGCAAACGTTCAATCGATGACAATGACAATGAGCCCACCGGTACTTTACGCCGGGCTTGGTGTCATGAATCGTGGCTGTTTGGCAATGAATCCAATTACGACGAAGGAACAAACGGATCCTAGTCGTACCGGCCACGGGCAATGCTGCTTGCAAACGCAAAAAGACGCGACAACGAGTACACCGATCGTAATGACGAAGCGTGAAAGTTCCGTGTGACGTTCCACGTTACTTTGAAGACGAAAAAAAAAACAAAGTCACGTCGGCCATTTTGCGACTTTTCTAATACTCATGCGTTTGTGTGTGTGTGTGTGTGTGTGTGTGTGTGTCACATTTTGCCCGTAGCGACTAAAGTGACGTAAAAACGTACTGACACATCGAAGTTCACGAAAAATCCGCCAGATGTCGCGACCAGCGGCGACCAGGGACGTGTTCAACAAGCGCCGGTGCCCCTCGAACACGAATCCTTCGTTTCTTCGAGCTAATCGGTACTTTTTCTTACTTACTTTTTTTTTTTTTTTCAAAAACGTTAATTCATAACATCTTTTATCAAGTGTCCATTTTTTATTTCGTATCGAAGGAAACCCGGACTCGAATGATCGTGAAAAACAAAATAAAAAAATTACGCCGGTGGACGAGAAATGCATAAAGGATCGATTTAAAAGTAATAACAATGATGATTAACAAAAATAAATATTTAAAAAATCGCATATTATTCGCGTACTGTAAATAAATGGAAAAAAAATAAAGAAAACAAAAAAATTCATTAAATATCGAAATATTTTGTACGAGATTCTAATATATTGTTAAAAAAAAAAAAAAAAACCTCGTATTTCGAACTTTTTACGTATTAAGGACAATTACGGGACAGCTTGTCTTTGGGGAGGGGGGGGGAGGGTTGAGGGGGAGGTGGGTGGGTGTGTGTGTGTGTGTGTATATGTGTAAATAAAAATGTAAATAAATTATATATAATTGTAAATTATAATTAAACATATATATATATATATATACACTACCGGCAAAAAGTTTCCGGACAAAAAGTCAAAAAAAAAAGTTCCTGAACGATTTTTTTTATGACATTTCGCCGATATTTGACACAAATGAATTCAACAAACGGCATTTTTAATGGGGAGGAATTCACTTTCATTCGGTTGTTTTTTTTTTGCAAATTCTTTGCCTTTTTTTTTTTTTGTTCCCTTTCCAGTGGACCACGTTTACGGACAACATTTTTTTCAATGCATTTCATGCATTTTAAATGGCACAAAAAATCGTCTCGAAATTTTTTTTGAATTTTTGTCACGATGTAAAAATTGGCAAAACGAAAAATAAAAATCGAAAGAAAAAAAAAAAAACAAATCACCAGCAGGTAAAAAACGAAGAATCGCGAGACCCGCGAACACATATCGTTCAGTTTTCCAGCGAGAAAACCGAAAATGTAGAAAAAAAAAGAAAAAAAAAGGAAAAATAATAATAATAAGCGAGATGTATTATATTCGCAGAGCCCCCCCCCCCCCCCGGGGAGCCATCAATTTATTTGTTATTTATTTATTTATTTTTTCTATCTTTCTTTCTTGCTTGTTGTTTTTTTTTTTTTTTTTTGCTTCCGCATTCACGGAAAAATCCTAATTACGATTTTTTGCACGAAGCAACGGGAAATTTCCGTTGCAATTTAACGAAAAAAAAAAAAATGTTTAAACGAAACAAAATCAATGATACTTTATCAATGACGAAAAAAAAAAAAAGTTTTTAAAATGATTTTTTTTCTTTTTTAGTTAAATAAAAAAGAAAATCAAGTATTTTGGGGCGGGGAGGGACGGGGGAGGGCGAGGGGAGAAGGGGGGGGGGGGGGGGAAGGACGAAAAATTCGGATTCCTGCGAGAGAAAGAAAAAAAAAAAAGTTCGCCGTTCTACTGCCAATATGTAATTAATTGTTCAACGCTTGTGCGGTGATGCAAAGAGAGAAAAAAAATAAAAAAGTCGAAACGATGACACGACTCAATCGTGTACAGTCGTCGTCGTTGACGTCGCGCGTGAGAAAGAAAAAAAACATTAAAAATTAAAAAAAAAAAAAAATTACGATGGAAAGTGAGAGCTGTGAATACGATGAGAAGGAAAAAAAAAAAAAAAAACAAAAAAGAAAATTAATCACACACTCGTTGGTAAAGGTGGCTATGTAAAAAAAAAAAAAAAAAAAAACAACAACAACAACAACATACTTAGACTAAATATTTTCACGGATAAATTATATTGCGTTGACGCAAGCGTCGACACGACCGAGCTCTGTCGGATAATTTTAATTACACGTTCTCGATGTTTTCCGAAAACAAACCCAAACAAACAAAAAAAAAAGGTCCTTGTACAAATTTAACGAAACAAAAAAATTATATATATATATATATAAAAAAAAATATTCCCACACATGTATCTTCCCGATGACGTATGACGTTTTTAAAGCTTCGGCGGAAAAAAAAATCGGGCAATTTTTAAGCTGAAAATAAAATAAAATGAAAAAAAAAAAGAAAAGAAAAGAAAAAAAAACAACAAAATTAATTGTAAATTTTTTTCACCAACTTCTCGAGAATATTCATTGTTAAGCGAATGAAAAAAAAAAACAAAACAAAATTAAGAGATAAAAAAAAAAAAAATACGAAAAGAAAAAAAATCGAATTTCAAATAAATAATTTTTCGCGATTAATCGAGGCGAAAGTTTCGTGAAAATTTTACTTGAATTTTTTCTTCGTCCGACTGAGGAGAAAAAAAAAGAGATTGCGGAAAATAAAGCGAGAAGGAAAAGGAAAAAAATTAAAAATAAAAAAAAACTACGTTTATTCATTTCGAATGTCTCGAGCGTCGCTGCCTCGCAGGCTCATGCGTCGTAGCATCGAATCGCGTCGCGACGACGCGTGCTCGACGAAAACGTCAAGCGGCACAAAATCGCACGAGGGCGGCCAAATATTTTCTGAAAAAAAAAAAAAAAGAATTTTTTTTTTTTTTCATTACAAAAAGGAAGTACACAATAGTACATTATGATACGAGGATGAAAAAAATAAAAAAACTTTTTTCCAACGCGTGTGTGAGTGTGTGTGAGTTTGCAGCACGAGCCAAAGGAGAATTTTCCAATCACGCGAGATTGGAAAAAGTTTTTTTTTTTCGTCGAGTATTATACGAAATTTTATTTTACGAGGTGTAAAAACTTCCATTATCGTACCGAGTGAAATAAAAAATATATTTGTTTGGGTTTGTTTGTTCTCTCAAACCCAAACAAACCCAAACAAATATATTTTTTATTTAATTATTTATTTTATTTTATTTATTTATTTATTTATTCATTTTATGTTATTTATTTATTTATTTATTTATTTAAATATATTTGTTTGGGTTTGTTTGGTCTCTCAAACCCAAACAAACCCAAAAAAATATATTTTTCATTCCACTCGGTAAGATAATGGAAGTTTGTTTGGGTTTTGTTTGGTCTCTTAAAACCAAACAAACCCAAACAAACCTCCATTACCGTACCGAGTGGAATAAAAAGCAAAATTTGAAAAAAAGAAAACAAAAAAAATGGCAAATTCAATGAAAATAAATTGAAAAGTGATGAATCGTTGAAAAAAAATAAAATAAAATAAAATAAAATAAAATAAAGCAATTATGAAAAGAGAGAAAATAGTTTTGAAAAAAAAAAAAACAAAAAAAAAAATCTTTTCTCGCAAGTATTCTGGAATCAATCATTGTTTTTAATCCACGAATTGTTACGTTTTTTTTTGTCGTTTGAAAAAGAAAAAAAAACGATTTGATTACCGTTGTAGAGTCTTGGACAGGGAACGTGCCAAGCGATGTCAAGGTATTCGCGCATATCGCGAAGTATCGACGATCGCGAATTCAAGAGATATTCAATGAGGTTACTTTCCGGTAGTAATTGTTGATCATTGTCGCGCAAACTTCCTAGCACATCGTCGATTGAACGGAGCTAACGGAGAGAGTTCATGAAATTCGAGCATTTTTATTTTTGTATATATACATATATATATATATATATAAATTCAATCACTCACATTCCCATGTGCATTGCTCGAGACGTAATCGCAAAGTTTGTGAACCTTGTGAAAAAAATTCCTCATTTGTTGCTCAATCTCGGCAAGCTCGTCGCGTTCCAATTTTTCCAACAATCGCGGCGGCTCGGCGGTGACCTTAAGCCACCTCGTGAAAAAACGCTAAAACGATTGATAGACTCGTTCGGAAATATTGAAAAAAAAAACAAAAAAAATGCACCGAAGATATTGTGGTTAAAAAAGAAAAGAAAAGAAAAAAAGAATTTTTAAGATAAACGAAATTCCGAAAGATCGCGTACTTTGTGAACGTGATGACAAGGCGGTGGCAATGGTAAAACTCGACCAAGATCGATCCTCGTATCTTCGTCACGAAACATTGCTCCGAAATGCCGAAACAACAATTCCTCCGACGTCTTGCTGAATGAATTTAATTTTTTTTTTTTTTTTAATTTTTATTAACATTACTTATGAGATCATCTGTCGATTATCTATTGATCATCTTAATTATCTACGTATCATCTTTTGAGTATCTATTAATCATCTTTTAGTTATCTGTCAATCATCTTTTAAGTATCTATTAATCATCTTTTAGTTATCTATCAATCATTTTTTTATTACTTATCAATCGTCTTTTAATTATTTATCAATCATCTCATAATAATCTATTAATCATCTTAATAATCTACGTATCATCTTTTGAGTATCTATTAATCATCTTTTAATTATCTGTCAATCATCTTTGAATTATCTTTTAGAGCACGGGAGTCTAATAATTAATTATCCTTCAATTATCTATCAATCATCTTGATTATAATTAATTTTTATTTATTTTAATTTTGATTTATTTTTAATTTTTATTCCTCTTTTTTTCTTCTTTTTACTTATTTATTCATTCTTTAATTTTTATTCATTTTTTATTTGTATTTATTTGTATTTTTTTTATTTTTTTTATTTTCATTTATTTTTTATTTAAAATATTTTACCATTTTTATTTGCATTTATTTGTATTTATTTTTAAATTTTGATTTATTTTTTATCAATTTTTTTTCCATTTTTATTCATTTTTTTTATTTGCATTTATTTATTAATTTTTTTTCTTCCAATTTTCTAACGATAACGTGAATTTTTTTTTTTTTACCTCGATTATGTGGACGAAGTATTGCGGATAAACGAGCAAGAGACCCGTCACGACGTCTTCCGGATATTCGGAACGGAGCTTTTTGAAAATCGCCTCGAACTTCTGGACGAGAAAAAAAAAAAAGAAAAAAAAAACATTGACAAAAAAAAGAACCTCTCTTCAGCCACGATTTATAAATTTTTTTTTCTTTTTTTTTGTTTCTCGATGTAATTAATCGAGCAGAGAATGGCAAAAAAAATCTGCACAGACAGACAGACACACGTTTTTTTTTTTACCTTTTGCAAATGTTCGTCGGTACCGTTGTACGTGCCAAAGTACACGAGCCTCGTGACAAATTGTTGCTGGAATGAATTATTATTCGTCATCTTAACGGAGACGATGAAAATGTTGATTTTTGCAAAAAGAAATTGAGGAAATGTTTGTTTTTTTTTTTCGGGAAAATTGAATTACACGATATTCGAAAAATATTCATTTAAAAATTTGTTTTATTGTCTCTTTTTAACATTTTCATTTTGTTTTTTTTTTTTTTTGGCACATTGTAATTAATTTTCTTTTTTTTTTTTAAATTTTTTCCATTGTATTTTGTTATTATTTTATTAATTAATTACCATTTCCGCTGCCGCCATGTTTCTCTTGACGAGATCGAGATAACTCTTGCGCGACGGTTCGTTCATTTTCCATTCGATTAAGGTTTTCTTTTTTTTTTTTTTTTTAATCGAAAATCCTATTAACAACTCAATTGAATTACTTTTCTTTTTAACGTTTATTAACAATTTTCGATCGCCGTTGACATGAGCGTCTTTTTTTTTTTCTCGTTGCGAAACAAGCTGCGTTTGATTTTTGTTTTTTGTTTTTAGCGCGAAAAGTCAACTCGCGTTGCGCAGTCCGTGAAGGATCGACGAATGCCATCTAGCGGACTTTGTTTTTCATCATCACGAGGAGGAAAAGCGAAAAAATGACGTCGGTAAAGTTTTAAAAAAAAAAGACTCTTCATTACCGACTGCCGGTAACTGATGGCGTTTTACCGACTGATGGTAATCTCGCGCGAACGGTCGGTAAGGTAGATCTTGATATAAATAAAAAAATCAGCGTCGGTACTACGACGTTCGAGCACGAAATTTACTATCGCAAAATTGTAGAACGATTTATTTTTACACGTCCCAAATCCTCCAAAAAAAAAAGTCACATGGCCTCAAAGATTTGGTTTTTTTCTTCAAAATCATGCGAAAGAGAGGCGAAAAAATAACGTCGGTAAAGTAAAAAAAAAGACTCTTCATTACCGACTGCCGGTAAACGAATCGCGTTTTACCGACTAACGGTAATCTCGGCCCAACGGTCGGTAAGGTAGATCTCGAAATGAATGATAAAAAAATCGTCGTCGGTACTCCGACGTTCGATCACAAAATTTACTATCACAAAATTGCACGACGATTTATTTTCGCACGTCGAAAATCCTCCGAAAAAAAAAAAAAGTCACAGGGCCTCAAAAACTAAAAAAATATCGCAAATAAAAAAAAAAAAAAACATACAAGCTGTATTTTTTCGCTTAAAAAAAAAAACATGTCGCTCGTGTCATTATTATAAATAATTATACAATAATACTGCTGGCAAAATTAGTACGGCGATTCAAAAAGCTCGTCTTGCGACCTTTTTGCGAACCTTTTTTTTGAGATTTTTAAACCTCGCTTTTGAGATTAATATAGATATAAAAAATTTAAAAAAAAAAAAACCTTTTTTTTTCGAGAATTAATATCGTGAATTACGACTTCCGGTGCGAATTTTCGAAAATGCCCACGGAGCACCAGCGTCGTTTCTAACCTCAAAAATGGCGTTTGCTGAAACAAACTTGACCTAAAAATTCGACTTTTGGGGGGAAAAAAAAAAAAAAAAAGAAATTCTTCGTGTCTCGTGAATCCGTAAAGAAATAAACTTCCGGCAAATGTTGATTGAAATTTTTTCGCGAACGCGTTGAGGTTATGTTCGGGAAATTGGCCATTTTGAGATGAATTTTTTGCGCTTATTTTTTGGACCTCGGACGATCGAGGATAGGTGGCGGTGGTGGAGTAGACTCGCTCGGATTGCCCATCCAAACTGTTTTACTAAAACGACCCTTTATCACTGGGCCCTGCCATTTGTTACCTGACGAACCGGAAATGCTCGGCTTCTCCGCTGTTATCGTTGCAATGCTTACCGTCCTGAAACCCAAGAACAACAACAGATCGACTGATTTTTCATCGTTTAGCCGCGAATCATTTTTTTTTTTTTTTTTTCGAACTTTGAATATTTAATTTTTTTTTTTTTTTTCAATTTTAAATTAAAAATCAATTTAAATAAATTTCAATAAATTCAAAATAAATTAAATGTAAATAAATGTAAAGAAATATAAATAAATTGAAACAGTGTAAATAAATGTTGATAAATTTAAATAAATGTTGATAAATGTAACTAAATTTTAATGAACTTAAATTTCAATAAATTTCCATAAATTCAAAATAAATGCAAAATAATTAATAAATTTGATAATAACCCAAAATGTGCTTTCTAAATTCTTTTAAAAAAATGCTCAATTCGTGAAAAAATTATTAAAAACGTATTTAAATGAAATTGAAAATAATCTTCGGCTATTAATTATAACAAAATTTTCTTTTCTTTTTTTTTTTGTTAAATAATAAAAATAATAATTAAGCTCGTGATTTGAATACGATAAATTTTGATTTTTTTGAGATTGCCGACTGGAGGTGAGGAAGAAGGTTAATGGAGAATTTAAATAATAATAATAATAATAATAATAATAATAATAATAATAATAATAATAATAATAATAAAATAAACACGCGTGTGCAACGAAAAAGACTTTTATTGTAAATCGCACTACAAGTGAGACGGGCGGGGGGGCGGAGGGGGGGGGGGGGGTGGCAGGGGGAAGGGCTCAAAACGCAATTGGCCAAAGAAACAAATTAATTACCTATAAATGCGTCCACGCGTATTTTCCCTATTCTTTTCTTTTCTTTTTTTTCGCCAGGGTGACAATTATCAAAAATTTCGGGGCAGCGAAAAATATTCGTTTTTCTTTCTTTTTTTTTTTTTTTTACATTTCCATATTCGGAATAATTAATAATAATGTACAATTGTGTGTCGGATCGTCCTCGTGATGCGGTGGAGTGGAAGGAGAAAAAAAAAAAAAAAAGAAGAGTGAGAGTGAGAGATAGAGGGATTGAAAGTTTGTTTGGGTTTGTTTGGGTTTGGAAGAACGGGAAGAGAGATTGAAAGTTTGTTTGGGTTTGTTTGGGTTTGGGAGAGCAAGAGAGAGATGGAAAGTTTGTTTGGGTTTGGGTTTGTTTGGGTTTGGGAGAGCGAGAGATTGAAAATTTGTTTGGGTTTGTTTGGGTCTGGGAGAGCGTAATGGAGATTGAAAGTTTGTTTGGGTTTGTTTGGGTTTGTTTGGGTTTGTGTTTGTTTGGGTTTGGGAGAGCGAGAGAGAGAGAGAGAGAGAGAGAGAGAGAGAGAGAGAGAGAGAGAGAGATTGAAAATTTGTTTGGGTTTGTTTGGGTCTGGGAGAGCGTAATGGAGATTGAAAGTTTGTTTGGGTTTGGGAGAGCGAGAAAGAGAGATTTCAAGTTTGTTTGGGTTTGTTTGGGTTTGTTTGGGTTCGTTTGGGTTTGTTTGGGTTTGCGAGAGCGAGAAAGAGAGATCAAAAGTTTGTTTGGGCTTGGGCGAAGACGAGAAAGTGGAGGAATAGAATTTTCATTGGCCTCAGTGCCATGGCACTTGATTCGGATGACTGATGGAACCCAATTTGTAGTACCTTGTTGTTGATAAGGGCTGCTGATTACCGCCCGTGTGACTGGGTGGCGTTGCTATCTGGGGTATCTCCGCGCTCTGTGCCGACGTCCCGTCGCCCTTCAACACCGCCACGCACTTCCAATTGTTGATGTAATTGTCCTTCCAAAGTCTGACGCAACCGTCGTCACCGGAGCTCGCTAGTATCGTGCCCATTATGTTCCAACAGACGCGCCATACCGTGCAATAATGATCGTCGAATTGGGCAGCTGTTGTTATCTCGAAACGCGAGAGGCCGTTTTGTGCCGTGTCCCTGGATTTTTTTTTTTGGGTTTCGAATTAGCAAAAGAAGAAGAAGAAAAAAAAATAGCTCGTCGGGCGCGAGAATCCTGAAGAACACTTTTTTTTAATGCAGATTTCTTCTTTACCGACAGTCGGTAAAAAGTGGATGAAACGTTGGAGAATAAGTACAGAGAGGGCGCGCACTCGTTGGAAAAATTAAACGATAAAGGACTGATTCGTCTTTAGAAATGTAGATAACTGGTGGATAATTAAAAGATAATTAAAAGATAATTAATAGATAATAAAAAGTTGATTAAGAGATAATTGAAAGATAATTAATAGTTCATTGAAAGATGATTAATAGATTATTAAAAGATGATTGATAGATAACTAAAAGATGATTAGAAGATACATAAAAGATGATTCGTAGATAATTAAGATGATCAATAGATAATTAAAAGATGATTAACAGATAATAAAAAGATGATTAATCTTTTGTTTGCTAATATGAGAAAAATATTTTACGCATTCGCTCGACTTCCGGTTAGGGCGATAAAATAAAATCGGCGTAATTCCGGTTAGAACGTGGACAAAAGAAAAAAAACTTACTGCATAGGTTTGAGAATTACGATTCTAACGTCTTTCGTCGCGATCGCGAGAGTGTGAAAGCTTCGGCCCAAATTCGGTGCGAAGGCGATATCGTGTACTGGCTCGACGACGTTCGAGAGTGTTTCCGTTTTTGCCCAACGCCGACTGTTCTCCGAGTATTCGTAAATGAATACCTTGCCGCCGCCGCCGCCGCCAGAGGCGCTCGAGTCGTCGCTACCAATCGCGATCATTGGAGGATGGAGTCTGAAAATACGAGTTAGATAGATAGATAAATAGATAAATAGATAAATAGATAGATAGATAGATAGATAGATAGATAGATAGATAGATAGATAAATAAATAAATAAATAAATAAATAGATAAATAGATAAATAGATAAAGATGAATAGATAAATAGATAAATAGATAAATAGATAAATAGATAAATAGATAAATAGATAAATAGATAAATAGATAAATAGATAAATAGATAAATAGATAAATAGATGAATAGATAAATAAATAGATAAATAAATAAATAGATAAATAAATAAATAAATAAATAAATAAATAAATAAATAAATAAATAAATAAATAAATAAATAAATAAATAAATAAATAAATAAATAAATAAATAAATAAATAAATAAATAAATAAATAAATAAATAAATAAATAAATAAATAAATAAATAAATAAATAAATAAATAAATAAATAAATAAATAGATAGATAAATAGATAAATAAATAAATAAATAAATAAATAAACAAATTCATTAAATAAATGGATAAAGAAATATTCTGCATATACCTGGACAACGATGGATTCCAGGTGAGGCAGCTGCACGCGAGTTTGCAACTAATGTCGTGCTGCAACGTCCATTGGCTGAGATTCATGACGTCCGGTGCTTCGTAAATTCTAATGACGCCGTCAGCGCTGCAAGTGGCGAGCAAGAGGCCGAGGGTCTTCGGGCCGAACTTGACGTCGGTGACGGATGTTCTAGAGTCGACGAGATTTGTTCTCCTCACCCAGTGACGCATACCACGCTCGCCGGGACCCGAACCCTCTCCGACTGCGCTCCGTTTTTCATTGAACAACAAAAAAATGCAGACGCTCCGTAGCGAAGGAAGTTTGGATTTTTTTTATTTTTTATTTTTTTAAAATGAATTCAGACTCTCCAAGACGGAGAAACTTTGGCGCTTGCAAAAGTAAACGTGCGAGCTCTCTCTCTCTCTCTCTCACCAATCTCTTCCCAGACTGCGGCGGTCCTGTCGAAAGAACAAGTCGCCAATACTTGACCGAACTCGGGATGCGCCCAGGTTACTTTCCATACCGAGCCGCTGTGCGCCTTCCAGGAAGCCGTCAAGTGCCAACTCTCGTGCTCGTCCTCGTCCCATACCTTTGCCGTGAATTTTACATTTTTCTCAAAATTATTATTATTATTATTATTATTATTATTATTATTATTATATTATTATTATATTATTATTATATTATTATTATATTATTATTATATTATTATTTTATATTATAAGTATAAAATAATATTATGATTATTATTATTATTATGATTATTATTTTTATGATTATTATTATTATTATGATTATTATGATTATTATTATTATTGTATTATTATAATAATATATTATTATAATATAATAATAATAATAATAATATATTATTACTATTATTATTATATTATTATTATTATTATTTTATATTATAAATATAAAATAAGAAAATTTGTTTTCTTACCTTGACGAACTGATCGCTCGAGCAGGTCGCCATGCGCTGGCCATAAAAATCATAAGCTATATCGTGTATCAAATCTTTGTGATCCGCGTTTATACTGTGCGCTTCGAACATGATTTCTTCTCTCTCTCTCTCTTTTTTTTTTTTTGACGCCTTTGATCGTTTTTTTTTCTTTTTCCTTTTTTTCGCGTTCTCTTTTCGATCAATTAAATTTACCGACTTGCGATTGGTTCGACGCGGCGAAGTCGCAAAAGTTGTTTATCGTCGGAATTGCCGTTTTTTGAGGTTGGAAAGCCGGTGCGTTTGTTTACGCGCTTTGCCGTACGATCGGAGCGGCGGAAGTGGGGCCGCGAGAGTAGTGATGGGCGGCGGGTCGAAGGGGGAGCGGGGGGGAGTTTAGGGCTGACCCGCACGAGAACGCGGCGTACGACGACGATTGTTAGCTCGCGACAGCCAATGAGAAGCGTCCTTTCTGCTGTAAACTTCCACGCGATTGGCTATTACGATTTATATATCGACGACGGAAAGGGGCGCTACCGAGTTACAGAATCGACCACGAGGGGGACGATTTATCTGTAGAAATGTAGATAATTAATAGATAATTAAAAGATAATTAATAGATAATCAAAAGATAATTTAGATGATTCATAGATAATTGAAAAAATGATTAATGGACAATTAAAAGATGATTCGTAGATAGTTAAGATTGATAAATAATTAAAAGACGGTTCATAGATAATTAAGATGATTCGTAGATAATTAAAATGATTGGTAGACACTTAACGGATGATTGATAGATAATTGAAAGATGATAAATAGATGATTAAAAGATGATTAAAAGATAATTAAAAGATAATTAAAAGATGATTAATAGATAATTAAAAGATAATTAAAAGATAATTAAAAGATAATTAAAAGATGATTAATAGATAATTAAAAGGTAATTAAAAGATAATTAAAAGATGATTAATAGATAATTAAAAGATAATTATCTATTAATCTCCAAAATGGTTTACAAAAAAAAAAAAACCAGAAACGTTGATGTATTTTCGAGTAAAAACGTCGGGCATTATCATTTTATTGGGGGGGGGGGGGGGGATTATGCACAATTATATGTGTCGAACGTGAAAGCTGACGATGTACTCGGCGTTCGTTCGTTGAACGGAAATGGCGAACGGATCGGTTGGATGAAACGTAAATGCGACCAAACGCCTCGCGACAACGGGCGCCGTTCGGCCGAGCATTCCCGCGTACATGCGAAACTTCAAGAGGCACGAGTCGCGGGCGTAAAACCTTGAAAGAAAGAAAGAAAAAAAAAAGAAAAAAAAACAAACAAACAAACAAACCCAAACAAATCTCTAAAATGGAAGCGAAGAAAATGATTTTTTTTTTTTTAGTCGTTCAGAAAATGATGAAAAAAAAAAAAGAAAAAAGAAGAAAAAAAATGTTTACCTAATCGGATGTTCACCGCACGCTTTGGGTCGTTCCATCATCGAGACCCATTTGTCGTCGTAACAGAACAACGATAGATCCAAGTACGGCGAGCTCGAGTACGATTGAGCGGAAATCGGCAATTGGCCGAGCAATCTTTTGGTCGCCTCGGTCAAACCCCCGTATCGCGCGCTCACGATCGTTTGCTTGAATCTCTGCTGCATGAGTCTGCGAAGAAAAAGAAAAAGAAAAAGAAAAAGAAAAAAAAAAGCAATATTCCGAAGATCAAAG
>OZ010726.1:5355351-5390351 GCA_963932345.1 Ophion ventricosus | reverse complement strand
TTTGTAGAAGGAAAAAAAAAAAAAATTTCTCATTCGTTCGAAGCAACGAAGAGCGAGAGACGTGTTTGGTTTTTTTTTAATTTTTTTTTTATTTGTAGGTTAAGTTTCGTATAATTCGAGCGGTGGCGCTGCTGGCATGCGCGCGAGACGGACGGACGGAGAGATGCCGCGATGCCGATGGGCTTAGAGGGATGCAACGATATATCGAAAATTCGATAATATCGATAATATCGAAAATTCGATAATATCGATAATATCGAAAATTCGATAATATCGATAATAACGACAGGCAAATATCGATATTTATCGATCGAGCCACGCTCATTCTCAACGCCAACGAAAACTTTTTTTTTCCCACATAGTCGCGAAGTTTGCCGCAATGTTTTTTTTTTTTTTTTTTTTTTCCCAAAATTTAAATATATTTATTCGTCTTTTCGCATCTGCGCGGGACGAAAAATTGCTTTGTTTTTTTTGTTTTTTTTTTCGATAAATAAAATTTATCGCTTTGTTTATTATTGCCTTGTATCGACGCGATTGTAATTTGAGAAAATCAAAATTAAAAAAAAAATTTTACAACGGGGGAAAAGCTGTACTAGAACTTTCGAGCAAAAAAAAATCAAAAAAGGAAAAAAAAATTAAGTATACGAGAAAAATGATTGAAAAGGAGAGAAAGGTAAATCGTAAAGTGTTTTTTTTTTTTTGTTTTTTCCCCCGTTATGAACGGTGAGATACTTGAAGCTCGAAGAAATTTGTAAAGGTGCAATTAAGAAATTATTGGA
The DNA here is from genome assembly GCA_963932345.1 of Ophion ventricosus. Lineage (NCBI taxonomy): Eukaryota > Metazoa > Arthropoda > Insecta > Hymenoptera > Ichneumonidae > Ophion > Ophion ventricosus. Next base: position 5,389,572 of record OZ010726.1, on the reverse strand, counting down.
ACAAGGATACTTTTCCACGGGGCGGAGGGAGAGGGATTGGGGGGGGGGGAGAGGTGGGGGTGGAAGAGGGGTTCGGGGGTGGCGGTGAGACGAGGGGGGTGGAGGGGGGGGGGGGGAATTGTATATAATGTCAAAACGATTTTCATTGTTCCGTGGTTAATTTTCAGCGAGGTTGGATTTTCCCTCGTGCCCAAAACAACAAAGCTAATGGCGCAGGTATGGTATTTCGATTTTTCAATGAATTTTTATTGTAAACGCAGCTGCAAAGGATACGAGTTGTCCCGCCCCCTCTTTTACTGGACACAACACCCCCGCGCCCCGTCCCCGCATCGCCCTTTGGACCCTCAACCAGGTAGGGTAAATGACCCTCGTTATATATATATATATATATATATATATATATATATATATATATATATATATATCTTGGTTAACGTTGAGAAAAAACTTTTCCTTTCAGGGAATAATATGAAATATGGGCATTGACATTGAGGCACTTGAAAAATATGCATCCAATGCGTACTAATGCTACTCGTGACTGAACGAACTACCGATATATTAATATTATTTTTTTTTCATTGTTTCCGATACTCAGCGTCGATCCATTGCGATATATATCGATATTAAAAAACGAGATTTTATGAAATTTTCGATGTTAAAATTGTGATTTTATGAAATTTTCCATATTAAAATTGTGATTTTATGAAATTTTTTTCATATTGAAATTGTGATTTTATGAAATTTTCCATATCGAAATTGAGATTTTGTGAAATTGTGATTTTATGAAATTTTCGATGTTAAAATTGTGATTTTATGAAATTTTCGATGTTAAAATTGTGATTTTATGAAATTTTCGATGTTAAAATTGTGATTTTATGAAATGTTCGATGTTAAAATTGTGATTTTATGAAATTTTCGATGTTAAAATTGTGATATTATGAAATTTTCGATATTAAAATTGTGATTTTATGAAATTTTCGATATTAAAATTGTGATTTTATGAAATTTTCGATATTGAAATCGATATTTTATGAAATTTTCGTTATTGAAATCGATATTTTGTGAAATTGTCGATATTAAAATCGATATTTTATGAAATTTTCCGATATTAAAATCAATATTTTTTACGAAATTACGATATTAAAATCGATATGTTAAAAAATTCGATATTAAAATCGATATTTTTATGAAATTCGATATTAAAATCGTTATTTTTATGAAATTCGATATTAAAATCGCTATTTTTATGAAATTCAATGTTAAAATCGCGATTTTACAATATATCAATATTAAAACACAATATTTTACGAAATTCGTTATTAATTTCGATATTTTTCAAAATTCGATATTATGTCCGATATTTCACGAAATTCGATATTAATTTCGATATTAAAAAAAAAAAAAAACCCCCAAACCCAAACAAATTTGCAACAGTTTTTTCAAAATAAAAAGTACGAAAAACCATTTGTTTTTTTTTTTTTTTTTTTCAAGTTCTTAACGAAAATTGCCCTACGAAATGTCGAGAAAAGTTTCCTGCATTAAAACAACAACAACAACAACAACAAAAAAAACGAATTAATTTCAGCTCTACGAAAAACGAAAAAAAAAAAAAGAAAAAACCAAAAACAAAATCATTAAGTGGACCATAATTTTTCCAATCAAAACAAAGTACACACGATAGTTTGCGTTTAGGCCCAGGTGCAATAAAAAAAAAAAAAGAATAAAAAATAAATTAAAAAAAAATAAAAAAAATCTTGTCCCAACTGCCAACGGTGCTCCCCTTTTGCCGAGACACATGTTCGCCAGGCCGCTGGAACAGGTGGATGATCCTCGCCGCATGTGTCGCGCGTGTATGAATAGTCTCTTGCGCGTAAATTTTTTCTTTCGTGCACGATCGACGTACGCGAATAAAGAGGCTTACAAATTTTAAAAAAAAAAACGAAAAAACGAAAAAATTCCTCGTCAAATATTGCCATGTGCCAAAAACAAAAAAAAAAAAACAAAAAAAAAAAACAACTCACCTACAAGCGAGTACAATGAGCGAACGAAGGAAGGAAAGAAAGGAAAGAAAGAAAGAAAGAAGCAAAAAATTAAGTCTACTGCGAGAATATAGCGTATAGGAGAGAAATAGGGTAGGAGGATCGAAGGAACGGAGGAATTTGCAGTTGAAAAGAAAAGTAAGAGCAGGTAAGGGAGCAGGTAGTCAGGTATCAGGAAGGTGGCCCAACATTGTCCAAGGTAGCTGGCAGAGGAGGGTGAGGGGGGAGGGGAGGGGGAGGGTAGGGGAGGGGGAGGGTGCGAGGGGGGTTTGAGGGGGTTAAGGGGCAGAGCATCGCTTTGTTGTTCCTAACTCGCATTGTGTTCAAAAATCCTCGCGTATACGTGTGCATCGTGTGCAACACACTACGGTAAGGGTTGAGGGGGAGAGAGGGGTGGAGGGTTGGCGGGGGGGGGGTGGTGGGTTGGAGAGGGGCGAGGGTTGGAGGAGGCGGGGGGTGGGGGGGGAGGGTTGGCGGCGGCGGAGGGGCGGGGGGTGGGGGGGGGTGCAGTGTGTACATTTGGTGGCCCCGCCTCCTCGTGCGAAAACTTAAAAATGCCGCCGCGCCACAACCCGAATCGATATCCGGCTAGGCGATCACGTGACCGCGGGCGAAGCGAGCGTCGAGCCAATGCGAGCGCGGCCCGAGCGGGCGGCGAGCGCCAATTGGCCGTAACGTTCTCCCACTTGCGCGCGGTCAATCGCCGGAACTGGTGAGTCGCGTTTCGGGTCGCGAGGGAGGGGGAAGTGGCTCGGTGCAGTATACGCGGAGTTGGAAGACGGCGTTCTTTTTTTTTCGAGAGAGAGAGGGAGAGAGGGGGAGGGAGAGAGAGAGTTTTGGGTTTTAGCGAGAGATGGATTGAATGGTTTGGGTTTGTTTGTTTGGGAGAGGGAAAGAGCTCGAAAGTTTGTTAGTTTGTTTGGGTTTGGTGAGGGATTGACGGTTTGGTATTGAAAGTTTTTTTTTTTTGTTGTTTTCTTTTTTTTTCTTTTTTTTTTTTTGAGTGTTTGGGTTTGAGACATAGAGCTTGAAATTTTGTTTGTTTGGGTTTGTTTTTGTTTTTCGTTTTTTTTTTTTTGTTGTGTTTGGGTTTGAGAGATAGAGCTTGAAATTTTAGTTTGTTTGGGTTTGTTTGGGTTGTTATTGTTTTTTTTTTTTTTTTGAGTATTTGGGTTTGTTCGGGTTTGGGGAGGAGAGAGAGATCGACGGCTTGGGTTTGAGAGTTTTTTTTGTGTTTGGGTTTGTTTGGGTTTGTTTGGGTTTGTTTGGGTTCGAGGAGGAGAGAGATTGACGGTTTGGGTTTGAAAGTTTTTTTTTTTTTTTTTCTTTGAGTGTTTGGGTTTGGGAGCTAGAGCTTGAAACTTTTTGTCTGTTTGGGTTTGAGGAGAAGAGATATTGACGGTTTGGGTTTGTGAGGATTTTTTTTATTAGAAATAAGGATCGAAGGTTTGGGTTTGTTTGGGTTTGTTCATTTGGATTTTGGGAGAGAATAAGATTGAAAGTTTATTGAATGTTTGTATGGGTTTGGGAAAGAGAGAGAAAGCGCGAGAGAGAGAGAGAGAGAGAGAGAGAGAGAGAGAATTTCGCTGTGCCATGTGCCGCACAGTGTCCGGACTATACCTGGCAGACTCGTTCGCCTCTCGGGACGCCACCATAGCGACAGTCGTCTCCGCGTCACTAGAACCTTACATTTTATATATATATATATATGTCTCTCTCTCTCTCTCTCTCTCTCTCTCTCTCTCTCTCTCCCTCACTCTCTCTCTCTCTCTCTCTCACCCCTCCACTTTTTCCCTCATTCTCTCGTCAGTCCGCCACGAAACTTTGCCAAGCGTGGGTACGTTGTGCGTCCTATATATATATATATATATATATATATGCACCCACAGTGCCCTCGTGGTACGAGCAGAGGAAGGGGGAAAAGTGGTGCAAGAGAGATGGAAAAAGCAAACTGAAGGCAGCGCCTAGTCGAGTCGCGATTGAAAGTGCGCACACATTCGTGCGGCGAGTGCCCTCGTGTACGGACCAACGGTGTACGTTCTTACGTTTTTTTTGTTTGTTTGTTACCACCTCCCCCCTGCCACCCCCCCCCCACCACGTTCGACGCTCACGCGTATTGCAGTGGGAGGAAAAGAAGAAGAAGAAGAAGAAGAAGAAGAAGAAGAAGAAGAAAAAAAAACACGTATTCTTGAGTCCAGTCCGAGGTGTACCGCGTCCTGTATTCACACGATATACATATCTCGATAGGACACGTGTGTGGACCCCGAAGAATTATTCTCTATCTGGCATTATTCGTGGGTGCGTTACGTTTTTGTCACAATTCATAGCATTGTGTCCTTGTGGGATAATATATATCGGTGAATTTTCGGTGGTGCCCCCTCGCGCGCATTGTAAATTAATCGTGGCTCGGGAACGGCTTCCAGTGTGGTGTGTGGTGTGTGTGTGTGTGCGAAGCAAAGACAGGGGGGAGGGCGAAGAAGAAGGAGCAAGAGAGAGGGAGAGAGAGAGAGAGGGAGAGAGAGAGAGAGAGGGGAGGGAGGGAGGGAGGGAGAGCCCAGCCTCGTTTTACTAAGGGGTCTTCTTGGGTGTCGCAGCGCTATGGTATTCGTCTCACTCGGCTGAAGCAGAGGTGTGTCGGAAGTGCGAGAGAGAGAGAGAGAGAAAGAGAGAGAGAGAGAGAGAGAGAGAGAGAGAGAGTCAGTCTGGTGGCAGTGTCGGTGCTCATTGTGTGCTCCCGATAAAGCGTTGGTGGAGCTCAAAGGAGAAAAGAAAGAACGAACACGGTGTGTGCTCGGTGAAATTCAGTTGGACTTTTGACGAAGAAGTAGAAGAAACGAAAGTGGAAGATTGTTCCTAGGGATTAAAAGAAGCCCAATGACTTCCCGGTGATCAATCTACCGAGAATCATTCTGGAAATCTTCATTCCGAACGTAGAGCCAAACGAGAGAGCGATCGAGAAAGCGGGGTGGGGGGGGGGGCATGGGGGAGACTCGATCAGGAGAGACACACGCGTCTGGTTTAGCTCCAGCAAGTGTACGGGCCTGGAGGGGGTCCCCCCTTGGAGACTCCAACCCGAGCGAGCCAAACAAGTTGAAAACAAACGCCAGTACGAGGAAGCTTGCGCCAAGTGCTGAAGTGCCGGGGAGTGCTCTGGAACTCCTGGACGAAGCAAAAAGGTCAATGCTACACCATAGAGAATTTGAAGAACTCGATGGAATAATAAAAAAAGCCAAACGAGGACTCAGCGTAGTCGACGAGCTTCGAGGAAATACACACCAAAGCGAATCAAAGGACTTGGACAAGTGAGAGAGCTCGGGGAAAAAAAAAAAAAAAAAAAAAAAAAAAGCCTCAGGCGAAGCGAAGGAGCTCGGAGGCCGATAAACCCAAACAAACCCAAATCAAACGGAAACACGTGAAAGAGGTAATTTCGAAGGTCAGCGTCAAGTTGATCATAGTTACACATCGATTGGACGTAGCTATTGCCTTGTTATCGGCGAAAAAGTACGTTTTAGCGGACGGTCATGCCCGTATTAGCTTCGTTTTCATCGTTAAAGTGGCGTAAAGTGCGGTGAACGAGTTCAAGCGAGTAGTAAAATACCTATTTACCGGTGGACCTTGGTTGCGGAGCGCCGTAACTGTGTTTGGAAAAGGGGTTCTCTACCCATGATGGAAGATAGTCAGCCGTTGATGACCGAACTACTGCCGAGCTTGACGACGGGAACTACGACAACGGGTAATAGCCGAGGTGTCGGTGGTGCGGGCGTAAACGGTGGTTGCACAACCCTGTTGCAGCACAGATCGGGCCATTATTATCACTTGCATCAGCCGCATTTGGCGTTAACGGTGACAACGTGCAACGGCGTCACGGTGCCGTTGAAAAATTCCTCGAATCACGCCGTTTGCGTCGGCGATGTTGGCACAGCCGGTGATGTTGGAGGCTTCGGGCCTCGTTGCCACGTACGTCACGTCGATTATCAAATGAACGGTAAAGCGGCAAATTCATACGACACGATGAACTGTAAAAATCCTTACGGCGATAATACGAATCTTGGGATTTGTCAGTCGGACGGCCATGGAATATCGAGGCTACTTACGGATCTTTGCAAAAGAACGAGTACACGAGCAAGAAGAAGCAGTACACACGTGACGTGCCTGTATCCGGAAATTTTAGCTCTAATATTCAGCCATTTGGACGTAAGGGACAAAGGTAGAGCGGCTCAGGTGTGCGTAGCTTGGCGCGATGCGGCTTATCATCGCTCGGTATGGCGTGGCTGCGAGGCGCGTCTTCATCTTCGCAAACAGGCACACGTATTGTTCGCTAGTCTCGTGAAACGTGGCGTCAAGAGAGTACAGATACTCTCGCTGAGACGTGGCCTCGGTGACGTTATCAAGGGTATACCAAATTTGGAATCGCTCAATCTATCAGGCTGCTACAACGTTACGGATGCTGGCATGAGCAATGCTCTCTCCCAAGAGGTCTCGTCGTTGGTTGAACTTAATTTGTCGTTGTGCAAACAAGTTACCGACGCCTCGCTCAGCCGTATTGCCCAATACTTGAAGAACTTGGAATCACTGGAACTTGGCGGTTGTTGCAACATAACGAATACAGGATTATTGCTGATAGCTTGGGGTCTTAAGAAACTAAAGAGGCTCGATTTGCGTAGCTGTTGGCACATCTCGGATCAAGGTATCGCACATTTGGCAGGATTGAATCGTGAAACAGCCGATGGCAATCTTGCCCTCGAACATCTTGGACTTCAGGACTGCCAGAGACTGAGCGACGAGGCACTGAGACACGTTGCCGTTGGTCTTCCAGTCTTGAAGTCCATTAATCTTTCGTTTTGCGTCTCTATCACGGACTCGGGACTCAAGCATCTCGCAAAAATGCCAAATCTTGCCGAGCTCAATTTACGCTCGTGCGACAATATATCGGACGTTGGTATGGCGTATCTTGCCGAGGGCAACAGCCGTATCGCGTCATTGGACGTGTCGTTTTGCGACAAAATTGGCGATCAAGCCCTCGCTCATGTATCGCAAGGATTGTTCAATCTCAAGTCGCTGTCACTGTCCGCTTGTCAGATAAGCGACGAAGGTATTTTCAAAATTGCCAAAACACTTCACGATCTTGAGACACTGAATATCGGACAGTGCAGCAGAATCACCGACAAAGGACTCGGCACCATTGCCGACAGCATGAAACACCTCAAGTGCATCGATCTTTACGGTTGCACGAGAATAACGACCGGCGGATTGGAAAGAATTATGAAATTGCCCAAGCTCAGTTCGTTGAATCTTGGCCTTTGGCATGTACGGTGATGCGCGCCCTAGGAACTTTTTTTTTGTTTTTTTTTAAACACTTTTTCTTTCTTTCGAAACTTCGCAATCGACGTCACGCGATTAGGCTGAGCGATCCTCTTTTTTTTTCACTTTTTTTTGCCCCCCCCCCCCCCCCCCGCTTGCCAAAAAGTCACTAGGAAGTCACTAGGGTTGGGGGGGGAGGAACTACGCGCTTTCTTTTTTGTTAGGAACGTTCGTTGACATTTGTTCGGGTCAATCGTGCAAGAAGATTCACTTAGTCACGCCAAAATGTAACTAGACGGTTTTTGGAACTAGACTTTGGGAAATTTAACGTTACGGACGCGTTTTTATCTTTTTTTTTTTTTTTTTTTTTTTAGGCAAAAGCCAAGAGACCTTCGACACCAGCCATACCCAATTTGATAAGTTTGGGTATTGAGCAGTGCCCCAAATAGTAACTTTTTAGTGATTTCTTGGCGACGATGCAACCCCGAATCGGCGATGATAAGAGTGCGGGGGAGAGGGGGGGGGGGGGGTGGGGGAGCGAACAAAGGATCGTTTCGTTTGGGTTCGTTCCTAAGCTTCGTCGCTGACTTTTGGCAATGACACCCGAGCCCATTCCGCTTTCCAATTATTCGAATAAAAACGCCGTCAACGGGCTCGCGCACCAACGAAAACTGTAATCAACTATTTTCCCAGGGGATTTTTTTTATAGGGAATTCTCCCTAGGGGGTTTTTCTAGGGAGTTTTCCTAGGGAATTCTCCCTGGGGCGTTTTCCTAGGGAATTCTCTCCAGGGAGTTTTACTAGGGAATTCTCCCTAGGGCGTTTTCCTAGGGAATTCTCCCTATGGAGTTTTCCTAGGGAATTCTCCCTAGGGATTTCTCCCTGGGGCTTTTCTAGGGAGTTTTCCTAGGGATTTTTTTCTAGGGAGTCTCCTATGGAATTTCTCTTCTAGAGAATTTGTCTTAGGGAATTTTTCCTAGGGAATTTTTCCTAGGGGATTTTTTTTCTCGTTCTAAGAGTCAAGAGCTCTCAAGGCCCCTTGGCCCATTGATCAATTCCACTTACGATCGAACACACTTTCGATCGACGACACCGTCAACGGCCCTAGGGAAAATAGTTGAACGTAAGAATCGGCCCTAGGGTTTTTTTTTTACCGCACCTTACGAGGGGGAAGGCCAGAATTCGTTTTTTTTTTTTCACCAGGAAAGACTGGGACGAAAAAAAAAAAAAAAATCCAGTGTACATTCGTACAGTCGAAACCGCTTGTAACGACGAATCGGCTATAACGTCGGTAATGCAGGGTCCCTTCGATGTCGTTATAACCGGTTTTTCGACTTTATTACGCAAACACCGATAAATATTAAGCGTTATATAAATTAATCGTTTCTACCTCGTTTGCAAATTATCGTTATAGTCCAGTCGGCATGGACATTTGAAATTGCACATATTAATTACCAGTATTTTCTCTTTATATCTGTATTCAGATTTTTCGATCGGACTCGGCCAAAACTTCCATCTTGCTTTTGCTGGCCGACATCTTGAATTTTATGGGCAATTTGGTTTTTTTTGTCGAATAACTCGCTTATTTTCAACTTTTTAGTGATAATCGTCATGAGTAAACTTGTAGAAAATTTTATTCTCTGCAACTTTGGTTATCAACGTTTTTTCTCTACGATCGATAGTTTCCGATTTGTGCGTGAAAAAACGTGAATGATAACGAATTATTGCATTGCTTGAGTTGATTTTCGAACTTTAGCGCATAAACGAAGATAAGCAAATTTGTAGAGAATAAAATATTCTACAACTTTGGTCATTACCTTCTTCTTCGTAGGATCAATATTTTACAGTCCTACAGCTGTTGCAAATCTAACGTAATTTCGCCCAACAAAAGGACCCATTAAGTCGGAAAATATCGATCTTAGAGAAAAAATGGTAATGACCAAATTTGTAGAGAATCAAATTTCTCAAAAGTTTCTTCATTGTCGTTTATGCCCTAATGTTGAAAAATAAACGAAATAACGCAATAATTTGATTTCACACACTTTTTCCAGGCATAAGTCGGAAAATATCGATCGTAGACAAAAAATTGTCATAACCAAAGTTGTAGAGAATTGAATTTTCTATAAATTTCGTTACGATCATTTTCGCTCCAAAGTTGAAAATGGCCGAGTTATTTGACGAAAACGAAAAAAACCAAAATGATCCTTGCCCCTTAACGCTTAGAAAAAGAAAATACTGGTGTTCAATTATTGGAATTTCAAGTGATTTTCTTGTACATTCTGACTTGACTATTAATATTGCATTTTTCAATTGTATCCGAGCAACCACCCCCCGCCCCCCCCCCCCTCCCTCCTTCCTCCCACCGCCTCTCCCGGTCTATGGATATTTTGCAAATATCCAAAATTGTTTTTTAAATCCCTCCTTGGGATTTTTTTCACACTCGACACACTGGGTAAATTGTACAGCGATACCCGTTTTTTTTTTTTTTACGAACGATACGATAGTTATTATTATTATTATTATTATTATTATTATTAATAATAATATTATAAGAACCGTCCCGTGCGGTTTTGTTTGCTCATATTTTTTTACGAGAGAGAAAAAAAAATGTGATAAAAATGTGAGTACGTCGAAATTTTTATGCCCCACGCCCCCCCCCCCCCCCCTCCTCTTATTTTTCCCCCGCTGTTTTTTTTTTGGATTAGTTTTTCGGAGAGAAAATTCATGCACTCCGAGAAACGATAATTAAATTTTTATTCTTTTTTTTGGAGCAACATTTTTTTTCTAGTTAAAAATTTGTTTTTTTTTTTTTTGGAATTTTGAGGCCTCGACTAATTCGATTTTTTCCGAAAAAAAAATGTGATATAGCAATTTTTTTCTTTTTTAAATAAAATTAAATCGTTACTCCTGTTCCTTGGCTTTTTTTTGTTTCATTTTTTTATTGAAAATTGTTTTTTTTTTTTTTTTACTTCGGCCCACCGACGCGTCGAAATTTTTTTTTCTCCGACCGCTCGGATACCGAAAGCGAACAACGAAAATTTTCCCTCTGGCATTATTGTATAGGCGAAATCTGTGAATATTCGATTGTATAAAATGAGCGACGAATGAACGAATTAGTTTTTTTATATTTTTAATTTTTTTTTTTTTTTTTTTTTTTACGTTTCTCATTATTAATATTATTATTATTATTATTATTAGTAATTATCATTAATTATTGTAATAAAATAGTTATGTTTTTTGACCCGATATTGCTTTATTGTAATCAAACTTTTGTTATTATTATTATTATTATTATTATTATTATTATTATTATTAGCAGAATGGTGAATTTGCGAAATAAATAAAAGAACGAAAAAAAAATGTCATCAATTTTCGTAATTTCGGGGGAAACAAAATGAGAAGGATTTTTTGTTTCTCTCTCTCTCTCTCTCTCCCTCCCTCCCCCTCCCTCTACCCCTCTCTCTCTCTCTCTCTCGAGAGAGAGAAAAAAAAAAGAACGTGTAAATTTGTTATTTTTTTCATTTTACTCCCTCCTTCTTCGCGATAAATAAATAAATAAATAAATAAATAGATTTGTTTATTCGAATTGTTGATACTGCGATTTAATAATAAACAAAGAGAGAGAGAGAGAGAGAAAAAATCAAATAAAATAAAACAAAGGCGAAGAATATTCTTTTATTTGTAATAACGCGAAAAAAAAAAAGAAGAAAAAAAAAACGACAAGAGAAAACGAAATTTCTGTTTTTTTTTTCCTTTTTTTTTCTTTAGCTCTTAAGATATTGCGTTCGTAAATTTTTTTTTTTCTTTCGTAGCGTAACAAGAGAGAGAGAGACGACGACGAAAGATCGAAAGTTTTATTAGCTTACAAATTAGCAAATAATAATAATAATAATAATAATAATAATAATAATAATAACGATGATAAAAATAAGTATTTTTTTTTTCGTTATTATTAGGTGAACTAATTGAAATATTGATAGTTCGTGAAGGAAAATAAAATAATTGACGAATCGTGACAATGTATCGAATTTTTTTGTTTTTTTCTTTGCTTCACAATTAAAGTTGCGGGGGGGGGGGGGGGGGGGGGGGGTGGGTGGGGGAGGAGGAAATTGATAGTTTGGTAATGACACGATTGGACATTGCTGAACAAAAATTACACATAAACATGTGGCGGCGGGGAGGGGGGGCGGCGGGGGGGCACGATAATCGGCGAAGAAAAAAAAAAAAAATTGCATTTTTTTTTGCATTTTTTCGTTTTTCAATTAAAAATCGTTATTCGTTGCGGGAAAAGTCGTTGATTGAGATGAAAAAAAAAAACAAAAAAAACAAAAAAACAAAAAACAAAACGAAAGAAAAACAAATGGCAATTTTTTTATCAACGAATAAAAGAAAAATTCGTAGACTCTCGAGGGTGAGAAGAGTGAAAGAAATTGGAGAAAGATTTCGTGGGGAAAAAAAAAAAAAAAAAAAAAACACGGCAGCATTGTTGCCCGTGAATGATCGCGAGTGAGGTAAAAATAAAAGAAAAAAAAAAGCAATGAAATAAAGTGGAAAAATTTCGAAAAATAGAAGAAAAGAAAGAAAGAAAAAAAAAAAGCATCGAAAGAAAAAATAACAAACAAACAAACAAACGAAAAAAAACAAAACTTTTCGACTGCACACATTCAATCCTGTAATATTTTTTTGTGTACAATTTTCTTGTTGAAATATATTATTTTCATAAATATCCTCGTTGTTGCGTTTTTCTTTTCGAACCTTCGACCCGTGGACGCGCAAAAAAAAAAAGGAAAGAAAAAAAAAGCAATCGTGTTGTTAATTCGATAAATAAATAAATTAATACGATAAATTAATTAATTAATTGGATAAATTAATTAATTAATTCGATAAATTGATTAATTCGATTCATTAATTAATTCGATTAATTCATCAATGAATTCGACTCATTAATGAATTAATTCGATTAATTCATTAATTATTCGTTTCACAAATTAATGATTCATGCGACAAATTAATTATGCACAAGATCAATCAATTATTCATTTGATAAATTAATTATTAGTTTGATAAATTGATGATTAATTTCATAATTTGGTTATTCATTTTATGAATAATTTTTCTTTTTCTTTTTTTTCTTCTAATAGCCAAAATCTTTATTCATTTATTTATTTATTTATTTTTTTCTAAATTTCGGACGGCCGTTTGGTAAACTTTTTTCGACCTCGTTTGTTTGGGTTTGCCTTAGTTGTTGTTGCTCGGCCGGTTACGCGGTTAAAAATGCCCCCCCCCCCCCCCCCCCCCGCTGTCCGCATCGTACGAACATTCCGTAATAGCGCGATTTTTTATTTTATTTTAATTTTTTTTTACTTTTTTTTTTTTTTTTAAATCTCGATTGGTTCGTCATCAATCGTGGTCAAACCGGTTTTTTTTTTTCGTTGAATTTACATGAGCCTCGCCGCCGTCGTGCCACACGCACGTATATATATACGGTACTGGACAAAAGAAAAAAAAAAAGAAAAAAAAAAAAAAGTACGCACTAGTCGAAATTTCTTATAGCACAAAAATTTACACAACGGACTAAAAAATAAAGGTAATTTTTTTAATTGTCCCAGACCCTCATAATTCCCAAGTGGAGGCTCTCTCTCTCTCTCTCTCTCTCTCTCCACTCATCAAAGTTTCAACGAAAAATGGCAATAAAAAAAAACAATATATATATATATATATATATATATATATGAGAAAAATATAGTCTCGAGGGCTGTCTGGGCGGCTCGGCGGGTTCAAAGCCTTCGAGCCATCATCCCCGATCGAAGGAACTACACAGCGCGGCGCGTCTACAAAGATTATTGGGAGCAGGCGTGGGGAAGCATGCCGATCTATATATACGCTTCGGGGGGGGGGGGGGGGAAGGAGGAGGAGGAGGAGGAGGGCGGGAGGGTGTTCCATCAGGATGCGGGAGTGTAAATTTTTGTCCTCCGCATTTCACAGTCCCATTCTTCTTTTTTTTTTTTATATATATTCTTCTCCACGATGCACGATAATGCGAAGGAAAAAAAAAAAAGCCTCTTCGCTCATCCAAGGTATTTGAACATTTTAGCCTTTTTTTTTCTTCTTCTTCTTCAATTATGGAATGGAAAGAGATGGAAGAGAGGGAAGGACGAGAAGAAGAAAAAAAAAAAGAAAAAAAAAGGGGGAACGTTGAACGTTGAAGGATAGAGGAAATTTCGTATGGGGCTGGGAAAATAGCATTGGCCTGAAACCCTTTTACTTTCGAGGGTGTACGAACTGTGCGCATATATATATATATATATATATATATATATATATATATATATATATATAGGGAACGCCACCCTAACGTTAGGTGCGCTATTGTAATCGATTCGTGATGCAGAGGGGGGGTTGTGTCTTGAGCTACTCGACCATATCTCCCTGCAGGATACCCCTTTCTCACTGTTACACACTGCCACGGTATGCGGGCGTGTTTAGTATTTTTTATTTTTATTTTTTATTTTTTTATTACTGTTATAACTCGAAAAGAAAATAGAATGAATTCTTTTGCAGTTAATTGTCGGATTCGTTATTTCCTGTTTTATTTTAATTTCTAGCCCTCGTTGTTTTTGTTGTTTTTTTTTTTTTTTTTTCCCCCCTCCAGCTCCCTTACATTCTCGTTCAAACGAATTGTCGTCGGGTTTCACGATCGCGCTTTATTCCCACGTTTGCTCTCGCGTCCTCGCAACATTCGCATCGTACTTGTTATTCGCTCTTTTGTTTCTCGTAATTCTCGAAAAAAAAAAAAAAACAACGCAAACGTTATATTCGCCGAGTATTCAAGTTGGATAAAAAAAAAAAAAAAAGTACCAATAAACGATTGAAGACGGAATTTTTTTTTTTTGGTCTTTTTTTCCAAACCGTGAAATTAGTTCTTATTGCAATACTTATAAAATATTTACACGTTTCGTGAATTTATGTGGAACGACAGGAGTAAGCGGAATCTTTTCAAACGTGCGACAATATTCCAAATTCACGTTGATTCGGTTCTCTTCATTTTTTTTCTTTTTCTTTCTCGTCTCGGCACGGCAACAACGAAAAAAAATCACTTTATTGTACGCGCGTGTGTGTGTGTGTGTGTGTGTGTGTGTGTGAGAATATCGAGCAAATTAGACAACTCGACGAACTTCGAAGAAACGTTTGAGATAAAAGACTTGGCCTAAAGTCATAGTGAAGAGAACGGAAGCCTCGAAAATTGACCACAATACGACACGGAAGTTCGTACTCTCGTTGATTGCACGATGTATTCGGTCTCGTACCTGGAAAACGACGCGTCGCGTCAAAATTTGCGCTTCAGTTTCCGATAGAGCGAGGGACGGGCTACATTTCTGCTTTTTTTTTTTTTTTTTTTTTTTTTTTTTTTTTAGGATTCAAAATCCTACCTGCATGTATTCCTGCTCGCTCTTGACGCCGCGCAGGCTCGAGCTCAGATCTTTGATCATACTGTCGAGGCTCGCGTCCGGATGTTCCGCCGCCGCCGCCGCCGCCGCCGCCTGGCCGTCCTCCGCCTTGCGCTCGTCGTCGGGCTTCGGCGCCTCGCCAATGTCCATATTGAACATGACGACTTTGGGCGTCAGGGTGCTCTTTTGATTGCTGAAGCAGTACGTGTACTCGCCCGCTATCTCCGCGGCAAAAGTGTACCTTCCGTTGCCCTCTTGTTCGCCCTGAAGTTTTACCTTGCCGTCGGGACCTATCACCCTAACGTCGATGTCCAGAAAACCGCCCTCCGCTATCTCGAACGTAAGACCTGTCGAATTCGAGTCGGATTTCAGTTTGTTTGGATTCGGTCGGGCACTTTTCGGAGGCGTAAAAGGGTTTTCGAGGGGGGGGGGGGGAATTTTTTTTTTTTTTCGACGGATTTCTCGAGGCTACTCGCCACCGGGCCAGGAACACTCGGCGAATTGGATTCTTGTTTGGGTTTCGTTTCGAATCGAAGGGACCGAAGGGTTCGTCATTTGCGGAAAGATTTTTCTGGGCAAATTGTTTGGGTTTGTTTTGGACTTTGAGGAAAAATGAGTTTCTAAATTGGGGAAAAAGATTTTTCCGAGGGATTTTTTTTTTCTAGGAAACTTTCGTGAGCCGGGAACTTTTGGAACGGCGAGATTGCAGTATAAAAAAAAATTTAAAAAAAAAAAAAAAAGCCAAGAGAGAAAAGAGAGTAAGATTGTGACTTACTCATTTTCGTGCCGGCCTCGACCCTGTCGAAGTAACAAACCTCCGCGTGCGCGTCGACCGTTATAATGTAAGCGTTTACCTTGCTGTAAAAACTCAGCAAAAGAAACGGCAGAAGAAGTATCTCCATTTTATTATTTATTTTTTTTTTTTTTCTCGCGCGGAATGAGAGGTTAGGTGCGATTTTCGCGAATTATTTTCTTCTGCCGGAGATCTCGGCTGTTGTTTTTTTTTTTTTATTTCTTAATTTTTTCACAGTATGTTTCTCCGACTTTGATCGGATTTTTATCGATGAGGTTTTGGCAGTGCGTGCGTGTGTGTGTTACGTCCTTTTTGTGAAATTGGAACGTCGAGGGAGGGTGGCGGCCGTATGTGCAGAACGAATTGTCAGCAACGCGTACGGAACAACGCCACGTTCTTCCGTTTGCCGTCACACGTCGATGGGCGACGCCACGAGTAGCGACAACGGAGATTGCGAAGCGAAGCTGATTGGCTCGTAGCGGCCATGAAAATTTCTCTTACATCCACGGGACAAAAATACTTTTTTTTTTTTCGTTTTTTTCGTTTTTTTTTTCTTTATCATCGGCGGGTCATTTCGACACTCGTCCGAAAATAATTTTAAACGTTTTTTTCTTACGTTCTTGACACAACGCGCGCACCACGCACAGCAGAGACGATTCATAACCTCGGAACATATGGCATTCTTGAAATGTTTGACGACAAAAAAATCAACGATTTCCCGTGCATTCGTCTGCTCCGATATCGCCGTACGAACAATTCGTAGAAAAATAAGTTGTTCGCGTTCTTGGTAAGTGCGATTCGTGTTGAGACATGTTTTTTTTTTTTTTAAATTTTTTTCTCGCTATTTTCTCATTTACAAAATAAAACCCAAGAATCTGCATCTCTTGGTCGAGTGAAAGAAAGAAAAAAAAAAAAAAA
The DNA here is from genome assembly GCA_963932345.1 of Ophion ventricosus. Taxonomy (NCBI): domain Eukaryota; kingdom Metazoa; phylum Arthropoda; class Insecta; order Hymenoptera; family Ichneumonidae; genus Ophion; species Ophion ventricosus. Next base: position 5,373,074 of record OZ010726.1, on the reverse strand, counting down.
AACTAAACGCTTGTAGGTCGTTCACGAGGCTTCGTTAATTCAGTAGATCGGTCGTGAATTTGGCATACGCGTCTTACGAAACATCGAGCGATGGACGAATCAACGATAGGGCCGATATTACGAAAATATCACCGATCGTCATTATGCACGGCTTGTTTGGCTCGAAAAACAATTGGAACACTCTGGCCAAGGCCATTCATCGGAGAACAGGACGCAAGGTCGGTTTTTTTTTTTTAATTTCTTCCACGCCGTTGCACTTTTTCGTCTTTGGACAAATTGCGTCGAGGGTGACGCGTTACTTTTCGAGCTTTACGGATTATTCGCCGTCTTTTAGATATGTTTGAGATAAAATGTTTTATATAACGTTTGAGACGAAGTCGAGAAGTTCGATGTGTTCGGTCTCGTATCTGGAAAACGAAGCGTCGTATGAACATTTGCACCTCAGTTCCCGATGGAGGAACGGACGGGCTACGTTTCTGCTTTTTTTTTTTTTTTTTTTTTTTTTTTTTTTTTTTTTAGGATTCAAAATCCTTCCTGTTTGCGTCCCTGCTCGCTGCGCAGGCTGGGCTTTAAATGATACTGTCGAGACTTGCGTCCAGATTGGCGGCTACCCGGTCGTCGTCACGCTTCAACGCTTCGTCGGTGTCCGTATTGAACATGACGACTTGCGCCGTCATGGTGCTTTTTTTTCATTCGCAAAGCAATAACTGTACGAGCCTGCAAATCTTTGCGGCAAACGTGTATCTTCCGTCGGCCTCGTCGGCAAGGCTAAGCTCGGCAAGACCTAGCACCCTCGCGTCGATGTCCGGAGATCGACTGTTTTTTTTTGACGGTCCATCAGAGCTCTACAGGATTTATCGTTGGATTAAGTTGCTTTGCGAAAGTTCGCAAATTATGTGAAGTTCTTTATTAGGTAATAGCCGTAGACGCGAGAAATCACGGCGACTCGCCGCACTCGCCGACAATGACGTACGAAGAAATGGCAAAAGACGTATTGAAGTTTCTCGAGAGTATCGAGAACGAGACGGCAATATTGGTCGGTCACAGTATGGGCGGTGCAACGATGATGTGTACAGCATTGAATAATCCTGAAATAGTTGAAAAATTAATCGTGGTCGATATGTCACCGATACGTACGAGCAAAAGTCTCGATGCTATGAGCGAAATATTCGAGGCGATGCTGAGCGTGGAAATAAAGAGCGGCATGAGTATGTCGGAGACGAGAAAGTCGGTGGATCGACAGCTCGCGAGGAGCATTCATTCGGAAACTTTGCGACAGGTATGTTTCGGGTTACGTTGCTTTCTGTGTTTTTTTTTTGAATTTTTGATAATTTTATCAATACGAACGGAAGTGGAGCGACGAGGGGGGGGGGGGGGGCAGTCGTGGCGCTAGTGTCGCGCGGGGGAGATGCGTAGGCGGTCGTCTTGATTAGTACAAACTCTTGCCGCCAGGGGCGTTGAAAATAATGATAATAATAATAATAATATTGCATAATATTTATAAAATTATATATGATGTAATTATATATAATATAATATTATATAGTATATTATATAATATATCATTTATTATATACTATTATATAATATATTATATCATATAATATAATATATATTATATGATATTATATAATATATTTTATTATATTATATAATATTATATAATAGAATATTATATAATATAATTTTATAATTATACAATTATATAATAATTATATAATTAATTATATAATATATAATATATATTTTATTATATTATATATATTATATAATATTATATAATATCATATAACATATAATATATTATATTATATGGTATTATATAATATAATATCATATATTATATCATATAATATTATATATATTATATGATATTATATAATATATTTTATTATATTATATAATATTATATAATATAATATTATATAATATAATTTTATAATTATATAATATTATATAATATATATTTTATTATATTATATATATTATATAATATCATATAACATATAATATATTATATTATATGGTATTATATAATATAATATTATATTATATAATATCATATAATATATAATATTATATGGTATTATATAATATAATATTATATTACATGATAGTATATAATATAATATTATGTTATATAATATCATATATTATATCATATAATATTATATATATTATATGATATTATATAATATATTTTATTATATTATATAATATTATATAATATAATATAATATTATATTATATAATATAATTTTATAATTATATAATAATTATATAATATATATTTTATTATATTATATATATTATATAATATATTTTATTATATTATATATTATATGGTATTATATAATATAATATTATATTACATGATAGTATATAATATAATATTATGTTATATAATATCATATATTATATCATATAATATTATATAATATTATATTATATAATATCATATAATATTACATAATATTATATGATATATCATATAATATTATATAAAATTTATAATAATAATTAATAATATTATCATACCACAATATTAAATTATTTTTTTTTGTTTGCAGTTTTTGTTGACGAATCTCGTGGAATACGAGGGGAGCAAGTACAGATGGCGCGTCAATCTTCCGATTCTCGCGCAAAGCTTCGCCAACGAGATAGCAAAGTTTCCGGAAACGGGCACGAGCGTTTACGAGGGCCCGACATTGTTCATAGGCGGTGGCAATAGCGATTACATAAGGCGGGAGGATCATCCTAGGATAAAAAAATTATTTCCCCAAGCGGAATTTCGTTACATCGGTGGAGCCGGCCATTGGGTGCAGTCGGAAAAGCCAACGGAATTTTTGGAAATTATCGTCGGCTTTGTCAATGAAAAAAACCGAAGCGCGAAAGTTTAAAACGGATGAAAAAAAAAAAAAAAATTATAACAATAATAGAAAATTTGTACATTTGAAATGATCCTTTGGGGAGGGGGGGGGGGGGGGGGGGGGGGGGGGGGATAGTCAATAATTGTAATTTGTAGAAGGAATAAAAATATCGAGAGAGAGATAGACTCTAGGACGAATAAAAATGACGTATGTGAAAAGCACGTTTATTCTGTTGGTTTATTCGTTGCCCTTAAGGGCCGATAAAAAAAAAAAAAAAAAACAATCGTCTACTGTGATATTTCGGATGCTCCTGGTTGGAATTATTTAGTCGTTGAGCTGATACTGGGGGACTCTGTCGCGATCGAAGGGCAGGCTACCGCTGCTGCTGCTGCTGCTTTCTTCGTAGATCGGCGATTTTGAATAGGTCCCTTGACTTCCGGCTCGACCGCGATCCGCTTCCGGACTCGTTCTGAAAGATGTTTTTTTTTTTTTTTTTTTAAATTTTTTTATCTCTACGATCGTCCAAACGTACTTTGTTGTTTTTATTTCTCTCGGAATATTGATTTGTAAAAGAATGTTGATAGGTTTTGGAAAAATGTCGATTTTTTTTGGAAGATTGTCGACTTTTTTTGTCAAAAAAAATTGAACAAATCGTTGGAAAATTAATCGAAGATGGAAACGGCTCACCTTCCGAATTGCGTTCTCACGTATTCCTCGCGATTCTTCTGTCTCAGCTCGTCGTAAGTCGTCGAGGCACCCGTGAACTTTTCCAGCGGATCCATCGTGTAAAAATCGTCCTTTTGTTCGGCTGAAAATGATTTTTACGTTTGAAAAGTCATCGGGCGTGGGCACGATAAAAAGACTCAATTAATTTACTATTAGCATTAATTAATGCTCAATTTACTATTAATTCATTTACTATCAATTAATGGTCAATTAATTTGTTATCAATTAATGCACAATTAATTTAATATTACGCCATTGCACATTATTGAAATAGTAGCGCAATTGGCTCGAATATTATTCAATATTCACTCCGAAGTTCACGAATACTCACTTTCGGTGTGGACACCGGTGAATGTGTCATATTCACCCAGAAGCTGATAATCGTCGGCCTGCAATTCGGGTGTCGTCGAAGAAAGAACCCGGTCGGAGGGTTCGGCCGGTAAAAGGCCCTTTTCTTTGGCCCTGATGAAGCAAAATAAATCATTAAAAATTCATTTTCCATTTAAAAAAAATCATTAAAAATTCATTTGCCATTTTAAAAAATCATTAAAAATTCATTTTTCATTAAAAATTCATTTTCCATTTAAAAAAATCATTAAAAATTCATTTTTCAAAAAGAAAAATCATTAAAAATTCATTTTCCATTTTTAAAAATCATTAAAAATTCATTTTCCTTTAAAAAAAATCATAAAAAATTCGTTTTCCTTAAAAAAAAATCATTAAAAATTAATTTTCCATTAAAAAAATCATTAAAAATTCATTTTCCATTTTAAAAAATCATTAGAAACTCATTTTCCTTTAAAAAAAATCATTAAAAATTAATTTTCCATACAAAAAATCATTAAAAATTCACTTTCCATAAAGAAAAATCATTAAAAATTCATTTTTCAAAAAGAAAAATCATTAAAAATTCATTTTCCATTTTTAAAAATCATGAAAAATTCATTTTCCTTTAAAAAAAATCATAAAAAATTCGTTTTCCTTTAAAAAAAATCATTAAAAATTAATTTTCCATTAAAAAAATCATTAAAAATTCATTTTCCATTTTAAAAAATCATTAGAAACTCATTTTCCTTTAAAAAAAATCATTAAAAATTAATTTTCCATACAAAAAATCATTAAAAATTCACTTTCCATAAAGAAAAATCATTAAAAATTCATTTTTCAAAAAGAAAAATCATTAAAAATTCATTTTCCATAAAAAAAATCATTAAAAATTCATTTTTCATAAAAAAAAAAAAAAAAACAAATCATTCAAACGAATCATAAAAAATTTCATATTCACGCACACTTTGTATTGGTACTTCTTGACGGACGCGTCGATCTGACGCTTCAAACTGCTGTCTGGAAGATCCACAATTTTTTGTACGCAGGCAGCTTTGTGCGACAGAATACCGACCAGCGTGCCAAAGCCGGCGAGCGTTAGGATGGTAGGTGCGTAGCCCAACGTCGGATTTCCCTTGAAGAAGCCGAGCTTGAGCATGGCGTAAGCTCCGGCCGCCGCTAACCCGCCGTACGGCACGCCCTTCTTCATGAAAGCTTCCCGCGTACATTCCTTGTAGATCTTTTCCTCGTCTGGGCTCATTCGTATTATCGGCTGGCAAATTAAAAGAACAACCGACAAAAGCGGACGATGAAGTAATCGAGAAATAAGAAAATTTAAATAAATGAAAAGAAAAAAAATGAAAACGAAAGAAAAAAAATGAAAACGAAAAAGTGAAATATCATTTTCCAAAAAAAAAAACAAAAAAAAACCATTTTTTTTCCAAAAAAAGAAAACGATTTTTTCCAAAAAAGAAAACGATTTCTTCAAATAAAGAAAACGATTTTCCAAAAAAAGAAAACGATTTTTTTCCAAAAAAAAAAGATTTTTTCCCAAAAAAAAAGATTTTTTCCAAAAAACGACTCCCCCCCCCCGCGCCCCCAAAACTTACGTCATTATTGGGCGACACCTCCTCATTCGTATCGTCGCTCGCATTGTTGTACATTATTATTTTTTTTTTATTCCACACGCGCACTTTATCGCGTTTTCGTAAGAATTTTTTTTTTTCCCATCGACGCGAAAGAATTCTTTCTTCCTTTCTTTCTTTCTTACTTCACTTTTCTTCGTATTTTTCTTTATTTCTTCTTTTTTTTTTTCTCTCGCTCTCGTTTCGTCGAAAAATTGTTTTCGCGAAGCGAGCTCGCGGCTCGCCGACCTAACCTAGAAAAAGCGCGAGTGACGACACACGAGCGGCGTGGAGGGGGCGGAGGCGGGGGCGGGAGGGAAGGGAGAGGTGCGCGCGCGGGCGCGGTGTACGGACCGAGACGCTCGTACCGGAAGTTGCGCGCCGGTTCTCGCCTTTACGTCCAAAGAGATAATAACAAATTAAGAATAAGAAAAAAAAAAAAAACGATTAAATGATTATCCTTGCTACGGAGAGTACGAGGATTAACTTATTGAAAAAAAAAAAAAAGAAAAGAAAAGAAAAGAAAAGGAGAAAGAGAAAGAGAAAGAAGATAAAAGTTATATTTTCATCTCCGACCGGAAGTTGACTTTACAGCTGTTTTTCTCGGAGCTTGGCTTTGCGCGTGCGCGATCCTTCGGACCGGTTTTTTTTTTCTTTCTTTTAACGCATCGATTTTTTTTTTTCAATCTCGAGCAGTGTGTGTGTGTGTGTGTGTGGCCCTTTGAAATTCTTGTGTTGCGAGAGAGGAGAACAATATATTTCAATTGTGGGTCCGATCGAACCTTTCTTTTGCCGGGCTTGTCTTTTTTTTATTTAATTTTATTTATTTTTATTCTTTTTTTTTCTTTTTTTTTTTTCACTATACTTTGTTTTCTCTCGAATCTTTTCTACAGCGCGCGTATTTTATCGAAACAAATATACATTATTCGCATTATATATTACTATTATTGTTGTTGTTGTTGTTGTTGTTTTTTTTATTTTTTTAAAATAATAATCGACGAATCTACTCGTATATATGTACACCCACACACACACACACACACACACACACACACACACACACACACACACACGCGAGTGCCTTGACTTTACAAATTATGGAAGTAACAGTCGCGTGGGACGCTCACGGGGACTCGTTTGTTTTTTTTTGTTTTTTTTTCTTCTCTTTTTTTTTTTTTCGGCATCCACCAGCCGACGGAATAATAAAAGAAAGAAAGAAAGAAAAAAAAAGAAAAAAATTAAATTAAATTTAATTAATAAAAAATTAATAAAAAAAAAAAAGGAAAAAAAAAAAGATTTTTTTAATCATAAAAAATACTTTAAAAAATTAAATTAAATTTAATTAATAAAAAATTAAATAAAATAGAAAGAATGAAAAATTTTAAAAATAAAAATAATAAAAAAATTACATAAAAATGTGTTTGAAAAGTCCAACTTCCGGAGCGTTCCGGATTCATGCAAATTCTTTTTTTTTTCTCTCCCATTAAAATTAAAAAAAAAAAAAAATCTACGATAAGTTCTATATATATATATATATATATATATATATATATATCGAGGATGAAACTAATCGCCGTTTTTTTTTTTTTTTTTTTTTTTCGTTTCTTCGATTATCGAGGACTCGCTTCTTCGACATTCAACGACGTTGGGCCGCCCCGCACCTGTAAAATACACACACACACACACACACACACACGCACACACACGTTGGATTCGATTTCCTAAAGAAAAAATAAAAAAAAAAAAAGTCAATTTCTTTCCGATTTTTTTTTTTCTTTTTTTTTCGTGTTTTCTTTTCAATACAATTTGGATATTTTTGTTTTCGTCGTCGCTTAATGTTTAAAAACAAACAAACAAAATAGTATTTTTGTTCCTTGGCTCGTTTATTATATTCGTCACGCGATTATTTTTTATTTTATTTTTTTTCATTTTTTTTTTTTTCAAAAATGGAGTAGCAAAAAAAAAAACGGAAAAAAAAACGCCGAACGGCAAAACATCCTCGAATGTTATACAAAAAAAAAAAAATATATATTGCACGCTTGCGAATAAAAAAAAAATGAAAAAGAAGAAAAAAAAAACGTTGCTTTTTCCACTTAAAACTCCATTTTTTTTTTGCCGTAATATTCCGATCGCGTGTCACACTCGAGACGTTGAAGGAAAAAAAAAAAAAAAAAAAACATACTAGAAAGAACACGAGTAACAAGCACGACGAAAAAAAAAATGTTTTCTTTCTTCTTATTAATGAAAAAAAAAAAAAAAAAAAAAAAAAAACCGGAAATACTGTAGGTGGGTAAATTAATTGTTCTAAAATTCTAAATGTCTAAAATTAGCTATGAACCGCATCGAGGCCGCGACGGACTCGCGGCGCGCTCGTGGATGTGGAAAATCTAAATTCTTTTTTTTTTTATATTTTTTAAATTATTCTCCCTCCCTCTCCCTCTCTCTCTCTCTCTTTTTATCGTTATAATTGCCGTAAAAAAAAACTACTCTCGCAAGTTATTTCGCTACCGTAGCGATTTTATTAAAACATTTTCATCCATTATTATTATTATTATTATTATTATTATTATAAATTATTTCCAAACACGATCGACCGTGAGTATCGTGCCGAAATAATTATTTACTTTTTACTTTTTCCTCTTTCCTCGATCACTTCGTTTGGGAAAGAAAAAAAAAAAAAAAAAAAACCGATTCGAGAGTAAAAATAATTCAAGTAAAAAAAAAAAAAGAATTAAAATTCTACAATTTGACGTTTATTTCCGAAAAATGTCGATGTTGAAGAAAAAAAAAAAAGAAATAAAAAAATGGAAAAAAAAAAACATTGAATTTCGCTAATTCTCACCAAAAACCACACGAACTTAAACTTTCAATCTCTCTGTCCTAAACCCAAACGTAAAAAAAAAAGCAGCAGAAAGTATAAAAAAAACGAAGATAGAATTTAAAAAAAAAAACGTATTAATAATAATAATAATAATAATAATAATAGAACCATCTTTGGCGTGAATTGCGACGACAGGACGAGTTTAAACGAGAGTTTGCTTAGGTACGACGCAAGCTGATTTCTTTTTTTCTTTTTTTTTTTTTTTTTCTTCGACGACCTCGTCCAACGATTCGAACGACGGGGCTCGCGTGAATTTTATCTCTCTCTCTCTCTCTCTCTTTTTTTGCCCTTTTTTTCTTTTAATTTGCATTTTTCTTTAGGTAATTTTTTTTTTTTTTTTGTTTTTCTTCCGTGGCTTTAATTATTTTATTTTTCTCATGTTCGCGCGTTTTCTTAGTCTACGTTATCCTGGAAGATGAGTTTGACGTATCCGGGTGAGCCTTCGAGTGGTACAGCGCAGAATGGGCAAATGGCAATGTATCCGTTTGTGCCATGAGGTATGGCGACTTTTTCCCAGTATCTGAGGTACAAACGAAAAAGAAAAAAAAAAAAGGCTTAATCGTGATTTCTTCTTAAATGTGTGGGGGGATTTTTGTTTTTTAATTTTTTTTTTTTATGCTTGAGAGAACGCACTTGACGGTTTTTTCCGTGGCCATGTGACCGCAAGGACTAAAGGCGTACGTCGGTGGTCCGCTGTCGACGTAAAACGCGGGCTCGATGCCCATGCAAAGTTTAACAATTGGCCCGGCGATGAGGCACATCGGGCAACGCCTCGTAGCTTTGTCCTTCTCCTGGCCCCAATCGTGATGTCCCTGCACGTGGCCGCATCTCAGATACACGTAGGGCTGTTGCTGTTGGGCCGAATCGGCCGCGGCTTTGCGCGGTATGACGAGGGTGTTTAGGCCCACGGGACACTGCGGACGACCGGCGTTTATCGCGTCTACCAACTCCTCGAGGTCGTGCTTCGTCTGGTGGAGAAAGTAAAACAAACAAAAAAAAGTGTTAATGAGCCTTTTCTTTGCTTTGGCTCGATCGGTAAAGCAGACTCGCGGCAACGACGTGTAACTCGTAAGCTTTGGGCGCTTTGGGCGAAAAATCGCAAGGGCAATGTAGCGTTTTTTTTTTTTTTGCATGGAGAATACGCGGGAATTTTTTTTAGAATTTTTCGAGCAATTTTTTTTCACGTTCGATACCGATCTCGATGTGTGACGCGAACTGTGGAGGCTTTAGGCGAAAAATCGCAAGGACAATGTAGCGTTTTTTTTGCACGAAGAACACGCGGGAATTTTTTTTAGAATTTTTCGAGCAATTTTTTTTCACGTTCGATACCGATCTCGATGCGTGACGCGAACTGTAGAGGCTTAAGGCGAAAAATCGCAAGGACAATGTAGCGTTTTTTTTGCATGGAGAATACGCGGGAATTTTTTTAGAATTTTTCGAGCAATTTTTTTTCACGTTCGATACCGATCTCGATGAGTGACGCGAACTGTAGAGGCTTAAGGCGAAAAATCGCAAGGACAATGTAGCGTTTTTTTTTGCATGGAGAATACGCGGGAATTTTTTCAGAATTTTTGAAGCAATTTTTTTCACGGTCAATACCGATCTCGATGTGCGACGCGAACTGTAGGGCTTTAGACGAAAAATCTCAAGAGGACAATATAGCTTTTTTTTACATGGAGACTACGCGGGAATTTTTTCAGAATTTTTTAAGCAATTTTTTTCACGATCAATACCGATCTCGACGTGTGACGCGCGAACCGCAGCCTGTACGCGAAAAATCTCAAGAGAACAACAAACCTTTGTTTTACATCACAAAAAAGCTAGAATTCTTTGAGTAAAAAAGCAGAAACATTTTTCCACGAGAGCACGATCGAGGAGGCGTGAACTCACGGGTGATTTGGAGAGGCCTTCGGCGGATCGCCAGAGCAACGTTGCGCCGCAAAGATCGATGAGGGTGCCGTCCTGAAGTACGTTGTCCTCGTCGTCAACGACGTTGCCCTTTTGCTGAGCGCTACGGCTCTCGCGTAGGGAAAAAACACCACCGCCAACGCTAACCTCGCGCCAAAAGCCGCACTGGGCCTCGCCCCCGCAAAATTGTCCCCGTGGATGCATGATCAATACGCCGTTCGTCGTCAGTCCGTCGATCTCGTGATTCTCTTGCCACTTCGTTGCCTTCTCCTAATTGAAATAAAGCGTTGAAAAAAAAAAAAAAAAAAAACAAAGATTTAAAAATGAAAATAAATAAAAATAAAGTTTTACATAATTTGCGATCGGATTGAAGAGTGAAGTGAAAAATCAACAATAAATTTGCGTAATTTAATAAAAAAAATAATTATTTTTACGGCGGTTATTCGACAAATTATTGCAATTAATTTTTGTTTTTTTTTCTTTTTCGAAAAATAAACGTACATACCCCTAAAAAAATATTTCTCGAGCTATCGAAGCCGGCCGCGTAGATTCTCGCGACTCGGGGATCCGAACGATCGGTAAGAATTCTACACGCGAACCTGCTGATCGTGCTCTGGGCGACTCGGCTCTCGCTCGCAGGCCCGGTATCGCTGCCGCCCGGGCACGTGTCCATTACGACGAAATCGATTGGCGATTCCGACGAGCGACCGATCTGCAATGACACATCATTAGGTTATTTTTTTGTTTGGGTTTGTGTGGGGTTTGTTGAGTCCCGTTTGGGTTTGTCAAGGTTCGTTTGGGTGTGTTTGGGTGGGTTGAGGTTCGCTTGGGTTTGTTGAGGCTCGTCTGAGTTTGTTTGGCTTCGTTTGGGTTTGTCGAGGTTCGCCTGAGTTTGTTTGGGTTCGTTTGGGTTTGTTGTGGTTCGTTTGGGTTTGTTGAGTTTCGTTTGTTTGGGTTTGTCAAGGTACGTTTGGGTTTGTTTGGGTTCGTTGAGGTTCGCTTGGGCTTGTTTGGGTTCGTTTGGGTTTGTCGAGGTTCGCCTGTGTTTGTTTGGGTTCGTTTGGGTTTGTTGTGGTTCGTTTGGGTTTGTTGAGTTTCGTTTGTTTGGGTTTGTCAAGGTACGTTTGGGTTTGTTTGGGTTCGTTGAGGTTCGCTTGGGCTTGTTTGGGTTCGTTTGGGTTTGTCGAGGTTCGCCTGTGTTTGTTTGGGTTCGTTTGGGTTTGTTGTGGTTCGTTTGGGTTTGTTTGGGTTTGTTTGGGTTTGTTTGGGTTTGTTTGGGTTTGTTTGGGTTTGTTTGGGTTTGTTTGGGTTTGTTGAGATTCGTCTGAGTTTGTTTGGGTTCGTTTGGGTTTGTCGAGGTTCGTCTGAGTTTGTTTGGGTGTCAATTTTTTCAAAACTAATTAAAAAAAAAAAATGTTCTCTCCGAATCGAGCAACAAAATGACGAGATACGAGGGGGGCGGGGGCGGGGGCGGGGGGGGCGGGGGAGAGAGTTGGGGTTTAAAAACTTACTTGAAACATATCGGTATCTTCGTCTTCTGTGTATTCAACGATAACTGCCTGGGTGCGCGATAGCGTGTAGGAAATCGAGTGCTGCTGCGTGTTCAATATTGCCTGAGAACTGTGTGGAGTCTTCACAACGTAATGTTTACTTCTTTTAACGCCATTCGGGGCGGGCCTTTTTACGAGAACGAATTTACTCCGGCGTCTGCCACGATCGCCCGGTGGCAAAAATCCGTTGTAACTAGACGTAACGAGAGAAACAAACGAGAAAAATTAAAATGAAAAAATAAAAAAAATAGAAAAACAAATTTAAAAACAAGAAAAATAAAAAAAAAGATATGAAAGAAATTGCGTTCGTCAAATAAACGCATTTATATCCGTTGAATGCGCGCTTTTGAAAGTTTAATTTACTGATAGGAAACACTTTTTATCGCAATCGCGAAATAACAAACCGCACGTTTGTTTTTTTTTTTTTTTTTTTTTCCATTGAATAATTAACGATTCGCTTTTTTTTTTTCTTCTTTTTTTTCTTCCCTCTGTTGCTTTCCACAGCACGAGCTTGAAAAATCACGCACGAGTTTGAGAAAAAATAACATTACGAGCGGTTTGTTTTTTTTTTGTTTTTTGTTTTTTTCTTCCTTTTCTTTGCAAATGCATATCGTTGAGATTATTGTAATTTTTTATTCTTCAAATTGGCACTCGGTATTCCGTTTTTTCTTTTGTTTTGTTTTGTTTTTTTCGTTTTTTTTTTTTTTTTTTTTTTTTTCATTAGCGAGCAAAAAAATATTCCTCTTTCCTGCTTAACATTATTTTTTCAGAATTGTTTTTTTTTTTTGTAACCGGCCTATCCGAAGGTATTTTTAGAATTGCGAAAAAAAAAAGAAAATTTTTTTTTGTACTCTGAAAATATTTTTAGAGTGCCTAAAAATACTTTTAGAGTGTGTAAAAAATACTTTTAGAGTTTCTAAAAATACTTTTGGAGTTTCTAAAAAATACTTTTGGAGTTTCTAAAATTACTTTTGGAGTTTCTAAAAATGCTTTTAGAGTTTCTAAAGTACTTTTAGAGTTTCTAAAAATGGACGAAAAAGGCAAAAAAAATTCTACAAGAAGAACATTGAGATTTTTTTTATTTCTCCATTTTTTCACCTCGATTTGGACAACTCTCGCGGTCTCTTGAGCTCGACAAATATTAACATTAAAAAAAAAAACAAACAAACAAACAAACAAAAAAACAAACATCAATATTATTCGAGACAATATAAATTGCAAATATTTTTCATCAACGATACAACGAAGAGATACGAAAAAAAAAAAAAAAAATGAAAATAAAATCAAAATAAAATCAAAATAAAATCAAAATAAAATCAAAATAAAATCAAAATAACGTCGTCTTACCCCAAAATCACCAACTCTCCATATTTGATCAGCTGTTTGGGCTTTTCGTGATTGTGACTGTGAGCTCCGTGTGGATTAACGTGGGCGTGATTGTGACTCTGTTTACCGTGTGGACTGTGAGGCTGTCCCACTGTCCCACCCTCTGCCACGAGTAGAGGGCTCTCGTTGCTGCCACCATCGGAACTGTACGAAAAAAAAAAAAAAAACATCCTAAATTTTCATTCATATAAAAAAAAAAACATTTTTTAAATAAATATTGTTCACATATAAATATTTATATTCGGTATTAACATTTACGATGAGCAATTGTATCTTCTTTTTTTTTTCGTATTAAATTTCCTCTCCGAAGGGATACTTTGAAAAAAATGTTTATTAAAAATTTTTATCCATTGGCTCAAAGTTCTCGAATTTATTTAAAATCGAGGATAAACAAGATTTTATCTTTGTTTTTGGAGATATAATCATGTTTTTGTTTATTTTTTTTTTTTTTTTTTTTAATATTGTGTCTTACAAACATGAGAAGAGAAAAGAGAGATAAAGATCTATCGGGATCGATCTGTTGGAAGTGAAAAGCGATTATTTTTTGAGCTCGTGCCCAATGTTCTCGTATTGCGCAGCAGCGATTGTGAGCCCCACCGAGATGCATAATATATTGCCGGTCGTCTGGTGGATGTGGCGAATTTTAAATGTGCCTGAACGTAAAAAAAAAAAAAAAATAAGTAGAAGAAAAAAAGTGTTATAATGAGGTTACAAGCGACATAGTCTCTCTGTCGTGTGCCACTTCCATATGGCTTCTCTGATCAAGAGACTGCTCCGACTTATGCGCGGCACACTCGTACAAATACGTACATACGTGGACTTGAATTAAAAAAAAAAAAAAAAAAATCGTCAAGCTCTCTCAAATACACGATTTATTGTGTTTTCTTTGATATTGTATGTAATAAAAAAAATATCTGTAAAAATTGAATAATATCTTGATAAATCCGTGTATAAATCTGTACGTGTTGATTTTTTTTTTTCTTGCGGAAATTTGACTTTTGTTTTTTTTCTTCTTCTTCACAAAACGCTACGTAACTCGAGAATCGCAGGATATTCGCGAAAAAGCTCAAGAGGAAAACACATGTTTTTTTTTAAATCACGAACAAGCTGGAATTTTTTCAGAATTTTTCTAGCAATTTTTTTTTCGCGTTCGATACCGATCTCGTGATCTGATGCGAATCGCGATACCATAACTCGCGAACGATAGGGTGTACGCGAAAAAGCTCAAGAGGAAAACCCATCGTCTTTTTAAATCACGAACAAGCTGGAATTTTTTCAGAATTTTTCTAGCAATTTTTTTTTCGCGTTCGATACCGATCTCGTGATCTGATGCGAATCGCGATACCATAACTCGCGAACGATAGGGTGTACGCGAAAAAGCTCAAGAGGAAAACCCATCGTCTTTTTAAATCACGAACAAGCTGGAATTTTTTCAGAATTTTTCTAGCAATTTTTTTTTCGCGTTCGATACCGATCTCGTGATCTGATGCGAATCGCGATACCATAACTCGCGAACGACAGGGTGTACGCGAAAAAGCTCAAGAGGAAAACCCATCTTCTTTTTAAATCACGAACAAGCTGGAATTTTTACAGAATTTTTCTTTCCATTTTTTTTTTCTTTCATCTCTCCAATACCGATCGTGAAACGTCATTCGAATCGAATAACATTACAAAGAATCGACTGTACACTCGGGATACGCGCTTGTTTTTTTTTTTTTGTTATTGATGAGAACTCGCTGCATTGCCGATTACGATGCAATCATCGAAGTTCGTAATACCGATTTACCGATTTTTTCAAGAAATAACAATCCAATACCGATCTACCGATCTTCAAAAAAAAAAAAGAAGAAAAAGACAATACCGATCTACCGAGAAAAAAAAACGAAAAAAAACAAACAAAGGTCCGAAAGAAAAATGCGTTCAAAAAAAGAGGAAAAAAAAAAAAATTTCATTCTCACCGTATCACCATCGTGGGCTCGGCGTTAGACCCAATTTTGCCGAGACAGTCGTGTACGACGAAGTCAGGAGCCACTTTTGAATTCACGCGGGCGTCACGCGTGCGACGCGCCACGTACACCGTGTAAAAGTAAACGAGCGTTCATAAAACAAAAAAAAAACAAAAAAAAAAAAAGAAGAAGACGCCTTCTCCTCACCCTTGCTTGCGCCAACACCGAAAAAAAAAAAAACAAAAAAAAACAACAAGATCGCGTGCGATACGATGTGGAAAAAAAAAAAGAAACAAAAAAATCGTCAAAATTCGATTAATCGAATTTGCGCGTTACTCAAAGACACTTGGGTTCGCTCCGATCCTAGAGTCCGTTGCTCGCGAAGGCATTGAAAAAAAAAAAAAAAAAAAGAAAAGCAACACCACGCGAAGAGAACGATGATGATGATGAGAGAGAGAGAGAAAGTCCCGAAGGAGGACGACGCGTTTGAAGAGCAAAGGCGCGGGGCGAGGGGGGGGGGGGGGCGCCGAGCGGAGGGGAAGGGAGAGAGGAGGGAGCGAAGGGAAGAGGATTTTACACCCACGCTTTGTTTTCACTTTGAGTTTTTCCCAAGCGTGCCTCTTCCTCGTCGCCCGCGAATCTCCCCGCCGCGAAAAATAATTGCCTCAAAAAAAAAAAAAAAAAAGGTACGAGAAAGAAAAAAAAAAGCAATTAAATAAAAAATAAAAAACAAAATAGGCCCCCGAAATCGTATCAGGACAAACGGATCATCGTGAAAACGTCGTTAATTCACTAAACGCACGTAGACCGTTGTTGCACTGACGCATTGCTCCTCCGGCCATATCGAAGCAGAGACGGAGGCGTGTGAGCGTGTATGGAGGCCGAAAGGGGAGGGGAGGGGCGGAGAGTGGCGGAGAGGGGATAGAGAGGCGGTGGTGGAGGGGCGGGAGGAGGGGGGGGGGGGAGGAGGAAGCGCGCGCAGCGCCTGCACGTTCTTGTCGCAACGGGACGAGACTCGTTCAGAGACCACTTGCTGCGCTTTTTTTTTCTTTTCTTTTCTTTTCTTTTCTTACGCGCACAGCGACTTTGTTTTTTTTTTTTTTTTTCCGTCAATGACGCGAAACTTTGTTTGGGTTTGTTTGGGTTACTCTTTGGGTAACGTGGGACGCGAAACTTTGTTTGGGTTTGTCTTTGTCTTCTTTTCTTACGCGCACAGCGAACTTTTTTGTTTTGTTTTTTTTTCTGCCTCAACGACGAGAGGAAACTTTGTCCGAGGAGGGGGAAAAAAAAAAAGCGGACAAAACGCCTTTTTTTTTGGTGCAAGAGGGCGGCCTCGCTGAACGAAGCAGAGACTCGACTTTGAGATATTCCTACTTTTTTTTTTTTTTTGTGGTCTACGCCATCTTCACCTCCTCCTCCTCCTCCTCCACCGCGGCCACCTTCGGCCGCCCCCGCCGACGGAACGACACTCTTCGTCACGCTACCGCGCTTACGGCACAATTGAGACAAACACGGATTTTTTTTTTTTTTCAGTCTTTTGTTCTTCTTTTGTTTTATTTGCGATTAAAAAAAAAATGTTTTCACGGTTCAACGCGTACACAACTGGCGCTTGTATGTGTGTGTGTGTGTTTTTTTGTTGTTGTTGTTGATTTTTTCGTGTGCTTTTTGTTGTGTGTGCGTGCGCGCGTGTCGCCGAGGGGTCGTCGCCAAGCTGATGCACGTTCCATCGGGAACGACGCGCGACACGGCGAAGAGACTGCGGGAGCTGCGACCGTGGCGCCCTCACACGGCCGTATCTGGAAACGCGATTCGCGGCGGCGGCTTGGGGCGGGGGGGGGGGGGGGCTGCGACCGTGGCGCCCTCACACGGCCGTATCTGGAAACGCGATAACGGTGGTGGCACCTGGGCGGCGAGGGGGGGGGGGGGGGGGCTGCGACCGTGGCGCCCTCACACGGCCGTATCTGGAAACGCGATCACGGCGGCGGCGGGTTTGCGGGGGGCGGGGGGGGGGGGTAGGATCTAGGGTTTTTTTTTTCGTGGGGAATTTAACTGTCAATTGAGTGATTTGTGTTGTTGTTGTTGTTTTTGTTTGTTTGTATTTGGGAACATTCGTTGGGAGTGCGATGGATGTTTTTGGTTGCCTCTGGAAATTCCCTAGGGGAACTTTATGATCTCGTTTGACGTGTCAGGATTGATGAAGATTTTTTTTCTTATCGGACAGCCGCCACGAATGTACGCGTTTTCGAGAAATTACCGTAGGAAAGGAGCCTCGGAATGTCAGAAATATCCTAATGCAGTCAGAGATCTTCTAGGGAAGTCAGAAATCCCTAAGGAAGTCAGAAAGCCCTTAAGGAAGTTCATAAATCCCCTAGGAAGTTCATGAATCCCCTAGGAAGTTCATGAATCCCCTAGGAAGTTCATGAATCCCCTAGGAAGTTCATAAATCCCCGAGGAAGTTCATAAATCCCCTAGGAAGTTCATGAATCCTCTAGGAAGTTCATGAATCC
>OZ010726.1:5314599-5355151 GCA_963932345.1 Ophion ventricosus | reverse complement strand
GCGTATCATGCGTGAGAAGAAGTTTGCGATTGAGCGGAGATCGGGGCGAGGCTAATGACGATGATGAACACGGATAATCATTGTTATCATCATCGTCATTGATAACGATAAATTACGGTAATAATAATAATAATAATAATAATAATAATAATATTTCGCAGTACAAATAAGTTTCTGCCGTTAAAACCAGCTTAAACATGATCTAAATCTGTTCTAAGTCTGAAAAATCTTGCCTGACACCTAAAATCCTCTTAAAACCGGCTTAAACATAATTCAAATCTGTTCTAAGGCCGAAAAACCTCGCCGGACACCTCGAATCCTCTTAAAACTGGCTTAAACATAATTTAAACGAGTTCTAATCGATGCGATTGAGCTCGGCTCAATCGCATAGCCGAGCCGAGCAAACTTCATCTTTTTTCTGCCCTTATTTTCTCCGCTAATGCATTTTTTTTTTCGCTAATGCATTCAAACCTGTGTTCTAAGGCCGAAAAACCTCGCCGGACACCTCGAATCCTCTTAAAACTGGCTTAAACATAATTTAAACGAGTTCCAATCGATGCGATTGAGCTCGGCTCAATCGCATAGCCGAGCCGAGCAAACTTCATCTTTTTTCTGCCCTTATTTTCTCCGCTAATGCATTTTTTTTTTCGCTAATGCATTCAAACCTGTGTTCTAAGGCCGAAGAATCTTGCCGGACACCTCGAATCCTCTTAAAACTGGCTTAAACATAATTTAAACGAGTTCTAATCGATGCGATTGAGCTCGGCTGAATCGCATAGCCGAGCCGAGCAAACTTCATCTTTTTTCTGCCCTTATTTTCTCCGCTAATGCATTTTTTTTTCTTCTTTTTCACTCGCTCGCGGCGATTTACAGTCGACGGCGATTATCGAAAAAGATTAAATAGTCGGCTGCCCCCGAGATGCGTCGCTCGAGGATAAAAGTAATGGCGTCGGTGCCGGCCAGGCGCAAGGCCGTCAAAGACACGAGGGAAGAAAAGAACGAGAGGGTCGAACGGGCCGGCGACCGACGAGACGAGCTTGGCCGAAAGTCAAGATGCAATTGTACATAGAACGGAAGTGGAGGAGGTGAAAGAAAAATCAAAGATGAATCCGACAGAGTCCGTAGACGCGCAAACGACAGTATTCGTTTCAAAAGAATTGGAAAAAGACGCGTGCTGCGTGTCGGACGTTCCGTCCGCCAAGGAGAGCTTCGAGACAGGGAATGAGCGAAAGGATAGCGAAGAATGGCGAATCATCGGCGATAGAGGCGAGCGGCGAGGAGAGTGGAGACGTTACGGCGAGTCGACGGTCTGGTAAGGTGGAGAAAGCCGAGGGGACAATGGGTCTTACGGTGGTAACGACGAATGATGGTCGCGAGGCTGCGGAGCCAAAGGGATCCGGCACGTCGGAAAACGGTAAGAACCGGTTGGGTCTTGAAAAGAAAGCTTTTATCTTTTATCTTCTCGCTGGAATTTTTGGAACGTTTGGTATTTTTTTTTCTTTCGTAATCCGCGAGAACGCTGCTCGTACTTGGGTAAAACACGTTTGGTGTACTTAGGAAGTATCTGGGAGACGTTGTAAAACATCTGGGATACTTGGAAACTAACTGGGGTAGTTTGAAACTCACTAGGGTACTTTGATGCCAACCTGGGGTAATTAGAAAATATCTGGGGTACTTGGAAACTAGCTGGGGTATTTGGAAACTAGCTGGGGTACTTGGAAACTAGCTGGGGTACTTTGATGTCAACCTGGGGTAATTAGAAAATATCTGGGGTACTTGGGAACTAACTGGGGTACTTGGAAACTAGCTGGGGTGCTTGGAAAATATCTGGGATACTTGGAAACTAACTGGGATACTTTGAAACTAACTAGGGTACTTTGATACCAACCTGGGGTAATTAGAAAATATCTGGGGTACTTGGAAACTAGCTGGGGTGCTTGGAAACTAGCTGGGGTACTTGGAAACTAGCTGGGGTGCTTGGAAAATATCTGGGGTACTTGGAAACTAACTGGGGTACTTTGAAACTAACTAGGGTACTTTGATACCAATCTGGGGTAATTAGAAAATATCTGGGGTACTTGGAAACTAGCTGAGGTATTTGGAAACTAGCTGGGGTACTTGGAAACTAACTGGGGTACTTGGAAACTAGCTGGGGTACTTGGAAACTAGCTGGGGTACTTGGAAACTAGCTGGGGTACTTGGAAACTAGCTGGGGTGCTTGGAAACTAACTGGGGTACTTGGAAACTAACTGGGGTACTTGGAAACTAACTGGGCTACTTGAAAACTAGCTGGGGTACTTGGAAACTAACTGGGGTACTTTGAAACTAACTAGGGTACTTTGATACCAACCTGGGGTAATTAGAAAATATCTGGGGTACTTGGAAACTAGCTGGGGTATTTGGAAACTAGCTGGGGTACTTGGAAACTAGCTGGGGTACTTGGAAACTAGCTGGGGTACTTGGAAACTAGCTCGGGTACTTGGAAACTAGCTGGGGTACTTGGACACTAACTGGGGTACTTGGAAACTAGCTGGAGTATTTGGAAACTAGCTGGGGTACTTGGAAACTAACTGGGGTGCTTGGAAACTAGCTGGGGTGCTTGGAAACTAGCTGGGGTACTTGGAAACTAGCTGGGGTACTTGAAAACTAGCTGGGCTACTCGGAAACTAGCTGGGGTACTTGGAAACTAACTGGGGTACTTGGAAACTAACTGGGGTACTTTGATACCAACCTCGGGTAATTAGAAAATATCTGGGGTACTTGGAAAATAAGTGGGGTACTTTGAAACTAACCTGGGGTACTTGGAAACTAGCTGGGGTACTTGGAAACTAGCTGGGCTACTTGGAAACTAGCTGGGGTATTTGGAAACTAGCTGGGGTACTTGAAAACTAGCTGGGCTACTTGGAAACTAGCTGGGGTACTTGGAAACTAACTGGGGTACTTGAAAACTAGCTGGGCTACTTGGAAACTAGCTGGGGTACTTGAAAACTAGCTGGGGTACTTGAAAACTAACTGGGCTACTTGGAAACTAACTGGGGTACTTGGAAACTAACTGGGGTACTTTGATACCAACCTCGGGTAATTAGAAAATATCTGGGCTACTTGAAAACTAGCTGGGGTACTTGGAAACTAACCTGGGGTACTAGGAAACTAACCTGGGGTACTTGGAAACTAACTGGGATACTTTGAAACTAACTGGGATACTTGGAAACTAACCAGGATACTTTGATACCAACCTGGGCTAATTAGAAAATATCTGGGCTACTTGGAAAACATCTCGCGTACCGAGGAAACGTTTCTCGTACTTCTAAAAAAAAAAAAAAAAAAAAAAAAAAAATCATCTCGCGTACTCAGCAAAACGTTCATCTTGCTTGGAAAAAAAAAAAAACGACTTTTCTTTTTCTCCTTCATCGTTCACGTTTCGAAAATTCCCTCCATTGCCAAAAAAAAAAAAAAGTTCGATAACTTCTCGTTTTTTTTTTTTTTTTTTTTATGCCCGCGTAGCGCCAACGGCGAAGCAATTATCGCAGACGAGAGCGAGCTTCATGCGTCCGTGTCCGCGGTTGGACGGTGGCGGCAGCAGGATACGTCGGAACAGCGTGCACGGTAGTGGCGCGAGCGCAAGCGAGTCCGAGGACGATTGTCATCATCGACGAGGGCCAATCAGCAACGCGAACAACGCCCCCGCAAATCGTGTGAGAAACGACTCCGTGGGCTCGACTCACAGTCCAAATAAAGCTGAAACGACAACGACAGCAACAACAGCAACAACAACAACAACAACAACAACAACAACAACAACAACAACAACGACGAAGACGAGTCATCGGCGAGCCGGCGAAAATCTTGCAAACGCAACGACTGCGAGCGATACGACTGGCGCGAAGATTTTCAACACCTCGAAGCCTCGGCAAAAGCGTAAAATCAACGTTTCCGAATCGGCGAGAAAGTTGGCCGAGGCTAGACGCGAATTTTTTCACAAATACGAGAACAAACAACCCGACAGAACGAAACTCACGATGTACGATCTTATTTATTACAATCCCGTGACAAATCCGATAAAAAAAACGGAGAGAGAGGGAACGAACGCGACGAGATGCAACCCACCACCGTGAGTATTTTTTTTCGTCACGAGGCTTTTTTTTTTCTTTTTTTTTTTTTGACTGAAATTAATTTTTTTCTCGTATGAGCGAACAAATGGGGGGCAGTTTTTTTTTTTTTTTTCGAGCAAATTTCTCTACCTTTTATCCTAGAGTTGCCTTAAAACTGGCTTAAACATAGTTCAAACGTGTTTTCTAAGGCTCGGAAAAACTTGCCGGACACGTAAAATCTTCTTAAAAACGACTTGAACAGAACTTGAATCTGTTTTAACGATCGGAAATCTTGCCAGACACCTAGAATAACCTTCAAAACAGGCTTAGACGTAATTTAAACCTGTTCTAAGGCTCAGAAATCTTGCTAGAAACGTAAAATCTTCTTAAAATCGGCTTAAACAGAAGTTAAGCCTGTTTTAAGGCTTGACAAACTTGCCGGACACCTAGAATCACCTTAAAACCGGCTTAAACTTAATTTAAACCTGTTCCAAGGCTCAGACATTTTGCCAGACTCCGAAAATCCTCTTAAAATCGGCTTGAACATAATTTAAATCTATTCTAAGGCTCGGAAATCTTCTCAGGCACCTAAAATCCCCTTAAAACCGGGTTAAACAGAATTCAAACATCTTCTAACGTTTAGACATTCTCCCAGACACCTCAAATCCTCTTAAACATAATTTAAAGCTGTTCTAAGGCTGAAAAATCTTGCCAGACTCCTAAAAAATCCTCTTAAAACCGGCTTAAACATAATTTAAACCTGTTCTAAGGCTGAAAAATCTTGCCAGACTCCTAAAAAATCCTCTTAAAACCAGCTTAAACATAATTTAAACCTGTTCTAAGGCTGAAAAATCTTGCCAGACTCCTAAAAAATCCTCTTAAAACCAGCTTAAACATAATTTAAACCTGTTCTAAGGCTGAAAAATCTTGCCGGACTCCTAAAAAATCCTCTTAAA
Organism: Ophion ventricosus; assembly: GCA_963932345.1. Classification (NCBI taxonomy): domain Eukaryota; kingdom Metazoa; phylum Arthropoda; class Insecta; order Hymenoptera; family Ichneumonidae; genus Ophion; species Ophion ventricosus. The sequence goes on along the minus strand of OZ010726.1, from coordinate 5,350,104 downwards.
ACCGACTTAAACATAATTTAAATCAGTTCTAAGGCTCCAAAAGACCTGCTACCATTTTCACTTTCAGATAAAAAATTAATGAAAACGTTTCCAAATTGAAAAGTTACTTAATGAAAAAAAAAAAAAAAAAAAACAGTCGCCTAATTAACAAAAAGCCTCGACTGCTTTTTTTTTTTCATATATCTTTCCTCAAGTTTCGCGAATGCGCGTTTATCTCGTTTTTTTTTCTTTTTTTTTTCTTTTCTTTTGATACAGGCCAACGAGACTCGACGACGAGGAGGGGGAGGACGACGAGGACGACGAGTGCGAGGCGATGCCGGTGCCTCAAGTTAAAGTTGGGCCGGATGGGCATTTGATCCTCGACGAGCGTAGTCTCGTTATCGAGCACACGGGTGCGCAAAAAAATCGTCAATCGCTCGCAAGGACCGAAGCTCTCGTAGACGATGACTCGAATGGAAATGGTTTTTACAAGAAGCGCCAGCAGACGCGCGATTGGCCAAAGTGGGAAACATTGAAATTTTACAAAGCGCTCAATACGGTTGGCACGGATTTTCTTCTGATGCAAAGTTTGTTTCCCGAGCGCACGAGACGAGAAATCAAGCTGAAGTACAAAAAGGAGGAGAGACTGAATCGACGATTCGTCGAGAAGGCGCTCGTTTATCATCAGGAATTCAATATAGAGTCGCTGCAGCAGGATCTCGGTAAAATCCGAAAAAAAAGCTTCTTTTTTTTTTTTGTTCTGTTCTCAATTCAATATTAATCGGGCTTTTAATTAAAAAAAAAAGTCTTTTTTTCGTTTTTTTTTTCGATTCATATCGATGTGACAATTTTTTTTTTTTTTCGGCCCTCAGCTTCGTTCAAGGCGGCCGAGGCGAAGGAGAAGGAAACGGCGCAAGCCGAAAAAACGACCGGACGACGAGGCAACGGACCCAAACGAATCATTGACAAGTCTCGACGTAAGGATTCTTTGGATATAATTTATTTTTTTTTCTCCGATTTTTCGATTAGTAGGGTTTTTTTTTTTTTTTTTTTTTTTTTTAAGAAAATTAAGTCCGGAAGTGTCTCAAAGAAATTCTCTCGGAACGGGGGGAGACATTTGAAAGAGACCACTACCGGAAGTGTAGGATTTCGGAAGAGAGACCACTTCCGGAAGTGGAGGATTTCGAAGGGGACACTTCCGGAAGTGGTGGATTTCGAGAGAGAGACGCTACCGGAAGTGAGACTCCTTCGGAATCCTCTACACTTCCGGAAGTGACTCTTTCGAAATTATCCACTTCCGGAAGTATCTCTTTAGAATTCCTTCACGATCGAAAGTGTCTCTGTCAAATTGCCCCTCTTCCGGAAGTGTCTTGAAGAAATGCTTTCGGAACGGGGGAGACATTTGAAAGAGACCACTACCGGAAGTGTAGGATTTCGGAAGAGAGACCACTTCCGGAAGTGGAGGATTTCGAAGGGGACACTTCCGGAAGTGGTGGATTTCGAAAGAGAGACGCTACCGGAAGTGAGACTCCTTCGGAATCCTCTACACTTCCGGAAGTGACTCTTTCGAAATTATCCACTTCCGGAAGTATCTCTTTAGAATTCCTTCACGATCGAAAGTGTCTCTGTCAAATTGCCCCACTTCCGGAAGTGTCTCTTGCGAGTTACTCCACTTCCGGAAGTGTCTTGAAGAAATGCTTTCGGAACGGGGGAGACATTTGAAAGAGACCACTTCCGGAAGTGTAGGATTTCGGAAGAGAGACCACTTCCGGAAGTGGAGGATTTCGAAGGGGACACTTCCGGAAGTGGAGGATTTCGAGAGAGAGACGCTACCGGAAGTGAGACTCCTTCGGAATCCTCTACACTTCCGGAAGTGACTCTTTCGAAATTATCCACTTCCGGAAGTATCTCTTTAGAATTCCTTCACGATCGAAAGTGTCTCTGTCAAATTGCCCCACTTCCGGAAGTGTCTCTTGCGAGTTATTCCACTTCCGGCAGTGTCTTGAAGAAATGCTTTCGGAACGGGGGAGACATTTGAAAGAGGCCACTTCCGGAAGTGTAGGATTTCGGAAGAGAGACCACTTCCGGAAGTGGAGGATTTCGAAGGGGACACTTCCGGAAGTGGAGGATTTCGAGAGAGAGACGCTACCGGAAGTGAGACTCCTTCGGAATCCTCTACACTTCCGGAAGTGACTCTTTCGAAATTATCCACTTCCGGAAGTATCTCTTTAGAATTCCTTCACGATCGAAAGTGTCTCTGTCAAATTGCCCCACTTCCGGAAGTGTCTCTTGCGAGTTATTCCACTTCCGGCAGTGTCTTGAAGAAATGCTTTCGGAACGGGGGAGACATTTGAAAGAGGCCACTTCCGGAAGTGTAGGATTTCGGAAGAGAGACCACTTCCGGAAGTGGAGGATTTCGAAGGGGACACTTCCGGAAGTGGAGGATTTCGAGAGAGAGACGCTACCGGAAGTGAGACTCCTTCGGAATCCTCTACACTTCCGGAAGTGACTCTTTCGAAATTATCCACTTCCGGAAGTATCTCTTTAGAATTCCTTCACGATCGAAAGTGTCTCTGTCAAATTGCCCCACTTCCGGAAGTGTCTCTTGCGAGTTATTCCACTTCCGGAAGTGTCTTGAAGAAATGCTTTCGGAACGGGGGAGACATTTGAAAGAGGCCACTTCCGGAAGTGTAGGATTTCGGAAGAGAGACCACTTCCGGAAGTGGAGGATTTCGAAGGGGACACTTCCGGAAGTGGAGGATTTCGAGAGAGAGACGCTACCGGAAGTGAGACTCCTTCGGAATCCTCTACACTTCCGGAAGTGACTCTTTCGAAATTATCCACTTCCGGAAGTATCTCTTTAGAATTCCTTCACGATCGCAAGTGTCTCTGTCAAATTGCCCCATTTTTTTTTCTTCAGTTCGTTCGCGAGAGTAATTTTGTCGATCGTCTTGGGGAAAAAAAAAAAAAAAAAAAAAAACACACCTTTTCCTCATTTTTCGTTAGGATTAACGGCGGCGAGTATCGACGAAGCGATTCGACGAAGCGATGAAATTCGCGTCGAGCAAGTCGAGAAGACGAACGCGAGCGAGTCGATGACCTTGAAGACTACGACCTCGCCGTCGACGACGACCTTGACGGCGACGACCTCGCCGTCGACGACGACCTTGACGGCGACGACCTCGCCGTCGACGACGACCTTGACGGCGACGACCTCGCCCTCGACGACGACGACCTTGGCAGCGGTGAAGGTCGAAAGGAAACGTCCGTCGAAGCGACGCGCAACGTCGTCATCCTCATCCTCGTCATCGTCGTCGCCGACGTCAACGGAAATTGTCGCCGAAGCGACAAACGAATACGAGAGCGATCCGGAAGTTTACGTAATAAAGCCAACGCGTTCCGGGCGTTGTCCAAAAGTACGAAAACTCCAAGCGCCCGCGATAAATACTTTGGATAATCTTTTTTCGGATGCCGATCAAGCCGGAAGTGACGAGTACACGGACGACGACGAGGACGTCGACGACGACCACGACCACCACCACCACCACCACGACCACCACCACCACCACCAGGAAAACGACGACGAAGACCAGGAAGACGATGACGAGGATGAGGAAGACAAGGAAGATGCTACGAGGAGGCAAAGAAGACGTTCGTCGAAAATTTCACGTTTTCACGTGACAACTTCCGTATCCGAAATTGGCCAAGCTGTGCCCGGTTCGCTCGTGATCGTTTCACGTGAATCGGCCGATCAACCGGACGAAACGTTGCTCCAAGTTTACATGGTCAGCTCGGACGTGGACGAGCAAACCGGAAGTGCCAATCGTACGAGCATGAAACCCGTTAAACTCACGCAGGAACTACTCGACACCGTTACCGCCGGCATCAGCGGCGTCGATCCTACGATAAGCGTCGATGACGATTAAATATTAACGAAATCACGCTCCCAGCCTAACCCCAAACGAGACCGCCCCCCCCCCCCCCCCCCACGCAAAACTCTCGTCAGTCGCGGAAAAATGACAAGTGGAATTTTTTTTTTTTTTTTTTTTAGCTTGTATTATTTATATTGTAAAATGTTTGTTTGTTTGTTTGTTTTTCAATAAACTTTTTACCAATCGATGTTGAGTTTTACTTGAATTTTTTTTACTTTTAAGTAGTATTTTAATTGGGGAGTTTAGTTTTATTTTTTTTATTTCCATCCTTCGAGTTTGTATTTTAAATTTGTAAATGTTCATTTTTTTTTATTTAAAAATTAAAAATTACAAATTTGTAAATTTTTAAACATATAAATTTTAAAGATTAAAATTTAAAATTTTGAAGTTTAATGTTAAAAATTTTCAAGTTAAAAATTTAAAATTTTAACTTCAAAACCCAAACAAACCCAAACGAAAACAAAAATAAATAAAAAAATTTAATTAAAAATTTTGAAATGTTAATTTTTTTAATTCTAAATTTTAATATTTTAAATTTTAAAATATTTAGCTTAAAAATTTTTAATTAAAAAATATTTGGTTTTAAAATGTTTAATATTTAATTTTTCAATTTTTAATTTAAAATTTTAAAAATTAAAAACTTTAAAACCCAAAAATTAAAAAAAATATATATTTAATTTTTCAATTTTTAAATTTTAATTTTGAAAAATTAAAAACTCAAAAACCCAAACAAACCCAAACATGAAAAAAAATTCACATTCAAAATTTTGGGGTTGTTTGGGTTTTTAAATAAAAACAAATTTTAATCCTTAATGTAAAAATTTTAATTTTAAATTCTTAATTTGAAAATTAAAAAAAAAAACTTAAAATGTTAAATTCGTAAATGAAAAATTAAAGTTTTTTAAATTCTTAATTGAAATATTTTGAATAATATAAATTATTTATTGTTAAATTATAAATTCTTAAATGATTAATTTATCATTTGATTATTTATCATTCTCATTGATCATTTTATTATTTATCATTTTCGTGTACAATGAAAGATTCGAATCGTACGATTATTGGCAACGATATCCATGTAGAAGTTTCTACGAAATGTAAACGTAAGAAGGTAGAAAGCGCAGAAGGCTCACGCCGCTTTGTGCTCGCGGCCGATGGACCACATCTGCTTGATCGTCTTTCCTAAACCGTCGCCGTTGTAAATTAAGGTGAGCAAGCCGACCAATGTTACGGCCGAGAGGAGATAGAGAGAGGCGAAAGCGACCTTCGGCAATACGTTGCCGACGACGCTTGGACGCGCGTAATCTACTATCACCGCCTCGAGACCCCTGAAAAACAAAAAAAAACCAATTGTTAAGAATTCCTTCACTTCCGGAAGTGTCCCTTTCCAATTCCTTCGCTTCCGGAAGTGTCTCTTTTCAATTCCTTCACTTCCGGAAGTGTCTCTTTTCAATTCCTTCACTTCCGGAAGTGTCTCTTTTCAATTCCTTCGCTTCCGGAAGTGTCTCTTTTGAATTCCTCCACTACCGGAAGTGTCTCTGTCAAATTGCCCCATTGCCGCGAGTGTCTCTTACGAATTACTCCACTCGCGGAAGTGTCTTGAAGAAATTCTTACGAAACGGGAGACATTTGAAAGCGACCACTACCGGAAGTGGAGGATTTCGGAAGAGAGACGCTTCCGGAAGTCGAGGATTTCGAAGGAGACACTTCCGGTAGCGGAGGAATTCGAGAGACGCTACCGGAAGTGTCTCCTTCAGAATCCTCCACTTCCGGAAGTGGGTCTTCCGAAATTCTCCACTCCCGGAAGTATCTCTTTAGAATTCCTTCACGACCGGAAGTGTCTCTGTCAAATTGCCCCATTGCCGCAAGTGTCTCTTACGAATTACTCCACTTGCGGAAGTGTCTCGAAGAAATTCTTTCGAAACGGGAGACATTTGAAAGCGACCACTACCGGAAGTGGAGGATTTCGGAAGAGAGACGCTTCCGGAAGTCGAGGATTTCGAAGGAGACACTTCCGGTAGTGGAGGAATTCGAGAGACGCAACAGGAAGTGCCTCTATCAGAGTCCTCCACTTCCGGAAGTGACTCTTCCGAAATTCTCCACTCCCGGAAGTATCTCTTTAGAATTCCTTCACGACCGGAAGTGTCTCTGTCAAATTGCCCCATTGCCGCGAGTGTCTCTTACGAATTACTCCACTTGCGGAAGTGTCTTGAAGAAATTCTTACGAAACGGGAGACATTTGAAAGCGACCACTACCGGAAGTGGAGGATTTCGGAAGAGAGACGCTACCGGAAGTCGAGGATTTCGAAGGAGACACTTCCGGTAGTGGAGGAATTCGCGAGACGCAACAGGAAGTGCCTCTATCAGAATCCTCCACTTCCGGAAAGCGTCACTTTCCAAAATCCTCCACTTCACGAAGTGTTCCGTTCCGAAAAAAAAAAAAAAAAAAAAGTAAGAACAAACGAACGAAGATTCCTCACCAGTGAGCGTGCATGACGACGAGCGCGGAGAAGAGCAGATCGCTCACCGGATTCTCCAGGATTACGCAAGCCGGCAACAAAACGACGAAGCTAGCCGCTACGACGCGCTCTATTTGCCACAAGCGCACGTGATCGCCGCCCGTGCTCGCGGCGCGTCGCGACGACATAGAGAACGAATGCTGCGCTTCTGCGAGAGCCTAAATTACCCATCCCAAATATCGACTCATCAACGAGCGAGCTCTCGACGCTTCGTCCCATACGAAAGGCCAAAACAAAAATACAAACAAAAACATCGAACCTTGCAAGCGTATCGCTGGGACGTTGCGGCCGACGCGACAAAAGAGGATCGCGCTCTGGTCCAAAGCGGCGAAGCGACCAAAGTTTTCCGCATTAGTCCTCCGCTCGGCACGGACGACGAGACGTTGCGCCACGTCGCTGAGCCTGAAAATAAAATCGTGGTATCGGGCCACGACAAACAAACAAAAAAAAAGACGCAATTTGTCTGCGGCGAGGAGCTGCGTCTCAATGTTAAAGTTAGTAATAATAATAATTTATGTATAATCGAATAATATTAATGATGTACGCATGCTCGAATAATAATTCACACACAGTTAAATAATAATAATTCACACACGGTTTAATAAGAATAATTTACGCATAGTTCAAGAATAATAATTCACGCATAATTTACGCACTATTTAATAATAATAATGATAATAAAAAGTATCCATTGAATTTTCCAATCGTAAATATTAGATAACTAGATTTTCGTTGATTCGTTAACCTCAAAAACTTACGTGAAAAAGCCGCCGCGCCTCTAACGACTCGGCACAACGTTAAATTTGCCATTTTTGTTCGAATATCGCGAAGTCGTGATTTATCACGAGAGACAGAGTTGTGCGGAAAAATAAAAAAAAAAAACGGTTAAAACCTCGAGTCGAATATTAACGAAATTCTTCTCTGGCAAGGACGTTCTTTTTTTCTTATTTTTTTTTTTTTTTTTCTTGCCGTGTCGCGTTGCGAAGGTTATGACGAGAGGTAAGGTAGCAGACGACGCGCCGCTGCAGAGAAAAAACGTCGAGCTGACCAATCCGCTCGTGCGAACGCAACGAACCAATCGTACGGCTGGATTTTTTTTTCTTCCAATGGACGCGCGTTAGCGCCAGGTGGCGCGGTTGTCACGTTGCCATGGGAGACGCGCGCGCGAGGCTTTAGTCCGAGAAAACGGCGAGAACGTTTCCGTTTAAACTTTTCACTCGTTTCCGGTTTCTCGTTCGTGTCGGATGAGCTACGCTTTTTCCGTGGGCCCTCCGACACTGTACAATTCCGTTCGGTGGTGTTTTTCTTTCGTTTTTTTTTTTATCGAAATAATAAAAATGTCACTCTCGTACAGTTATTATCCGGATTATTTTTCGATCAGCGATATTCTCGCGACCGAGGAACGAATCACGACGCGAGTTGAGATCGATTTGCCCGGACTCGGTGAGCCAGAGAGAGAGAGAGAGAACGCTTATTATTTTTACTTAATTATGTTTGGGTTTGTTTGGGTTTGTTTGGGCTTGTTTGGGTTTGTTTGGGTTTGTTTAGGTTTTGAGGCTAAGCAAACGCGACCGATCCCCGTTTGGGTTTGTTTGGCTTTTGAGGTTAGGCGAAGCGATTGATCGGTTTGTGCTTTGAGGTTAGGACGCGCGAACGATCGATTTGCTTTTGTTTGGGTTTGTTTGGGTTTTTCGGAGGCTAAGCAAACGCGACCGATCCCCGTTTGGGTTTGTTTGGCTTTTGAGGTTAGGCGAAGCGATTGATCGGTTTGTGCTTTGAGGTTAGGACGCGCGAACGATCGATTTGCTTTTGTTTGGGTTTGTTTGGGTTTTTCGGAGGCTAAGCAAACGCGACCGATCCCCGTTTGGGTTTGTTTGGCTTTTGAGGTTAGGCGAAGCGATTGATCGGTTTGTGTTTTGAGGTTAGGACGCGCGAACGATCGATTTGCTTTTGTTTGGGTTTGTTTGGGTTTTTCGGAGGCTAAGCAAACGCGACCGATCCCCGTTTGGGTTTGTTTGGCTTTGGCTTTTGAGGTTAGGCGAAGCGATTGATCGGTTTGTGCTTTGAGGTTAGGACGCGCGAACGATCGATTTGCTTTTGTTTGGGTTTGTTTGGGTTTTTCGGAGGCTAAGCAAACGCGACTGATCCCCGTTTGGGTTTGTTTGGCTTTGGGTTTTGAGGTTAGGCGAAGCGATTGATCGGTTTGTGTTTTGAGGTTAGGACGCGCGAACGATCGATTTGCTTTTGTTTGGGTTGAGAGTTGGGGGATTTATGGTTCAATGATTTATGATTTTTTTTTTATTTTATTTTTTTAAAATTAAATCTCGCACCTTTCGATTCGTTTGGGTTCGCGACGCGTCATTTTTGCCCGCCTTGGCTCCGACGAATTTGCCACTTTTTGTATTTTTTTCTTTTTTTTTTTTCCCCCCCTTCACGCGACGCAAATTTTATTGGACGTCGGAGGAAATCTTTAAAATGCAAAATATCTTGTATTCCCTCCTCCTTACCTGCCCCGCCCGCCCCCCCCCCCCCCCCTCCCCCGGCACTCTCGCAGGTTTTCTCGATACATCGTCCGAGAGCAAAGACCTCAAAGCCGGCACAAAGTTGGAAATGCCGATATGGCTTGCGCATTCGTTGAACGCGCGCATACGTCCAATCGTCAGCGTCGACGTGCCAAAAGTCTACAAGGACGGCTACAGGTGAGTTAATCCTTTTTTTTCTTTTCTTTTCTTCCCTCTTGCGCCAAAAATTCTTTTTCTTTCTTCGTTTTGCCGTAAAGTTCGACGGCGTTATTGTGACGCGGCGCGCGTCGCCTTTTTCATTTTTCTCTTTCTTTTTCCTCGACGCAGGGAAATTCTCGCGGCGGACGCTTGCGCCGTTACGCTAGGCAAGTGGAATCCTCATTATTACGAGCTGGGAAATGTGCTTGAGGCAATTCAACGGCAGAGAGAGGGAAAAGATCACGGAGAGTCTTCTTTTGGTAAGTTTCCTGCGCCGCCTCTCGCTCCCCGCTTCTCTTCTGATCTTTGATTCAATTGTTTTTTTTTTTTTTTTTTTTTAATTTAAGTAAAGCTTCTATGAAAATTATTAAAGAAAAACATCTTTCGAAGCGAAAGAAAATCTTATTTTGTTTTTCTCGACGCGAGTCTCAGTCTTTTATTCGGCGAATTGTAAAGTTTCCGGTTCTTCGGCGTCGCAGTAGCGGTCCATTTTCTTCTTCTTCTTCTTCGACTTCTTCTTCTTCTTCTTCTTCGACTTCTTCTTCTTCGTCTTCGTCTTCGTCCCTTTTATATCCATAAATCTTCTTTATTCGCAGACGTTCAAAACGAGATTTAGATTGGTGATGGACTGGGCGCAAAATCCAATCTCGGATCCTACCCTCGGATCGCAGCTGCCAACGTTGGAGAGAGGCTTGTACCTAGCGGGCAGAAGGGCACGCGCGCTCTTGATCGAGTGGCTGAAAATGGGCTGCGGCAATATCGAGACGTCCGAGGTCGTTGCGAATTTAATGAAAAAACGCAAACGCATGAACTTTTGAGAGGAATTTTATATGTTTTGCGGTCTTTTTTTTTTTTTTTTCGTTTTTTTTTAGCAAATTTTTCATTTTCCATTGAAAGAAAATATTTAATAATATAATTGAAATAAATTGAGCACTTTCGATCACGTGTCCCTTTATTCAAATATACAAATATCCGTATGGCGATGGTAATTAAATAATAATATACAAACTCCAATACCAATATATATATATATATATATATATATATAGTGGTGCTTTTTTTTCTCTTTCCATTCACTAAAACGTTAATTGCATTGCAATGGCTGACACATTTTATCGCAAAAAAAAAAAAAAGAATAATTAAAAAAAAATTAAAAATTAAAACCAACAACTGAATCTCCGTCTTCCCCTTAAGCTTGTGTTTTTATCTTTTTTTTTTTTTTTTTTTTTTTCCTCTCCGCTACGTTAAGAATCATTGACAGTCGCGTTGTCGTAATTAATTCTTTTTTTTTTCTTTTTTTTTCTCCTTAAACCTGGAATGTGTGACGAATTTACGTTGAGCGCTTGGCGAGGAAGAAAAAGGAAGGAAAAAAAAATGCTTTTGGTTTAGGCTCGCGTAAGAATAGAAAGTACTTGAGCAATTATTGCGAGGAGCTTATTTTCTTTTTTCTTTTTTCTTTCACGATCGGCGAGGGGCGGGGGGGGGGGGGAGGGGGTTGACACGAGCTTTTTGGACCCCCCCCCCCCCCCCCCCCCCAACGGCGTAACCTCAAAACCCATGAAACTATATCGTCACAATCGACTTTTCCTTCTTCTTAAACTATTTACAAAAAAAAAAAAAAAAAATGTCGAACGTGTCAACGTTTTGCTTTCTATGACTATAAGCACCCCCTTAACGGCAAGCCTTAACCCTCAAATTGAGCAACATTATTATTATTATTATTATTATTATTATTATTTTCTTGAGCACCGCGGTCGCTTGAAACGACCCCCCAAAAAAAAAAAAAAAAAAAAAAATTAGATTAATTAGCTCTTGTAAATCGTCGATATCCCGAGTAATCGAACGATCCCCAACGTATTCCGTAGAAATTAGACCTAGATTGTCCGTTCACGAAAAATCCCGTGAATTCCCCAGAATCCCCGAGACGAGACATCGGCAAAATTCCCTAGAAGTCCCGAGGACGTACGTAGCAAAGAAAAAAAAAAAAAACCCCCCCTAGAAATCCCTAGACCGGTCGGCCAACGCAAGGGCTCTGGTAATAAATTGCAATGACCTTCGAGTGTATTCCCTAGAAATCCCTAGAGTCCCGGTACACGGAAAATCCCTAGAAATCCTTAGACTCGACATCGTGAAAATTGCCTAGAAATTTCTAGAGTCCCGGTACACGGAAAATCCCTAGAAATCCTTAGACTCGACATCGTGAAAATTGCCTAAAAATTCCTAGAGTCCCGGTACACGGAAAATCCCTAGAAATCCTTAGACTCGACATCGTGAAAATTGCCTAGAAATTCCTAGAGTCCCGGTACACGGAAAATCTCTAGAAATCCTTAGACTCGACATCGTCAAAATTGCCTAGAAATTTCTAGAGTCCCGGTACACGGAAAATCTCTAGAAATCCTTAGACTCGACATCGTGAAAATTGCCTAGAAATTCCTAGAGTCCCGGTACATGGAAAATCCCTAGAAATCCTTAGACTCGACATCGTGAAAATTGCCTAGAAATTCCTAGAGTCCCGGTACACGGAAAATCTCTAGAAATCCTTAGACTCGACATCGTCAAAATTGCCTAGAAATTTCTAGAGTCCCGGTACACGGAAAATCCCTAGAAATCCTTAGACTCGACATCGTCAAAATTGCCTAGAAATTCCTAGAGTCCCGGTACATGGAAAATCCCTAGAAATCCTTAGACTCGACATCGTGAAAATTGCCTAGAAATTTCTAGAGTCCCGGTACACGGAAAATCCCTAGAAATCCTTAGACTCGACATCGTGAAAATTGCCTAGAAATTTCTAGAGTCCCGGTACACGGAAAATCCCTAGAAATCTTTAGACTCGACATCGTCAAAATTGCCTAGAAATTCCTAGAGTCCCGGTACACGGAAAATCCCTAGAAATCCTTAGACTCGACATCGTCAAAATTGCCTAGAAATTCCTAGAGTCCCGGTACACGGAAAATCCCTAGAAATCCTTAGACTCGACATCATGAAAATTGCCTAGAAATTCCTAGAGTCTCGGTACACGGAAAATCTCTAGAAATCCTTAGACTCGACATCGTCAAAATTGCCTAGAAATTCCTAGAGTCCCGGTACATGGAAAATCCCTAGAAATCCTTAGACTCGACATCGTGAAAATTGCCTAAAAATTCCTAGAGTCCCGGTACACGGAAAATCCCTAGAAATCCTTAGACTCGACATCGTCAAAATTGCCTAGAAATTCCTAGAGTCTCGGTACACGGAAAATCTCTAGAAATCCTTAGACTCGACATCGTCAAAATTGCCTAGAAATTTCTAGAGTCCCGGTACACGGAAAATCCCTAGAAATCCTTAGACTCGACATCGTCAAAATTGCCTAGAAATTCCTAGAGTCCCGGTACACGGAAAATCCCTAGAAATCCTTAGACTCGACATCGTGAAAATTGCCTAGAAATTCCTAGAGTCCCGGTACACGGAAAATCCCTAGAAATCCCTAGACTCGACATCGTGAAAATTGCCTAGAAATTCCTAGGACGTTTGGACGTAAAAAAAAAAGAAGCCCGAGAAATCCCTAGAGAATTCGAAGTCAGCGGAAAGTCCCTAGACACCCTAGGAGCGTTGACTATTTCCCATCCCCCTCCCCCTGCCCCCCCCCCCTCCCTCCGCCGTTTCCTCAGTCGGTACGATCGTTGAGCTCAAGGTATTAATTTTTCACCTCGGTAGTTATAAGGCCGAAAGTTTTGTGATAAAGTTCATTGCCTAGTCAGAATGTAGTTTCGGTCTCGAGGCTCGGTTCTTGCTTGAATAATCGAAATCCCGCCGCTGTTGTTGCGTCGTCCTCGCTCATTGGCGTTAAATCACGAAGTATCATAACGGGGCTACCAGCGCCAAGCATGTGATCCTGTGGGCTCAATGGCCCGGCATTTGCGGGTGTCAAAGGGCTGCTCGGGCTCTCGTTGCTGCTGACGTAACTGCCGGGTGCGTTTGACATTGGGAGGGTTGGCGTTGTCGTGCCGTTTATCTCGGCTGTAGCGCCACCAAGCAGCATCTCTTGTAGAAGACTGTCGATGTGTGCAACACCGAACAAACGTACGAATTGTATTTGCTCGATCATTTGCCATGATATCGATTGTAGGGCGGGCAACGTCAGTAATATCTCGCCGAAACGACCCCGGCTGTCGTACTGTCGGTCGCTTATGTAATCCTCGAGATTTATTTGTATCTGATAACGCAGATGCTTGATACGCGCGGGCTCGCTCAAACCTTTGGCGTCTGTAACAATGGAAAAGTGAAAGAGTTTGAATTTGTTCAGTAATTTTGACTTGGTAATTAAATTAGCCAATTGTAGCCTTGGTGACTTACTGGTCAGAGACTAAATTGCAACTTTAGTGACCGATTGGCCAATTCGATCTTTGACAACTAACTAGTCAGCCACTGGAATGCCACTTTAGTAAGCGATTAGCCAATGTTATACTTGGTAGCTTACTAGTCAGCCAGTGAAATGCAACTTTAGCAAATGACCAGCAACTGCCATCCTTGTTAACTCACTGGTTATCCGCTAAAAGTTCACTTTAGTTAGCGATTAGCCGAATTCTATCCTCGGTAGCTTACTGGTCAGCCACTAAAATGCCACTTTAGTGACCGATTGGCCAATTCGATCTTTGACAACTAACTAGTCAGCCACTGGAATGCCACTTTAGTAAGCGATTAGCCAATGTTATACTTGGTAGCTTACTAGTCAGCCAGTGAAATGCAACTTTAGCAAATGACCAGCAACTGCCATTCTTGGTAACTCACTGGTTATCCGCTAAAAGTTCACTTTAGTTAGCGATTAGCCGAATTCTATCCTCGGTAGCTTACTGGTCAGCCACTAAAATGCCACTTTAGTGACCGATTGGCCAATTCGATCTTTGACAACTAACTAGTCAGCCGCTGGAATGCCACTTTAGTAAGCGATTAGCCAATGTTATACTTGGTAGCTTACTAGTCAGCCAGTGAAATGCAACTTTAGCAAATGACCAGCAACTGCCATCCTTGGTAACTCACTGGTTATCCGCTAAAAGTTCACTTTAGTTAGCGATTAGCCGAATTCTATCCTCGGTAGCTTACTGGTCAGCCACTAAAATGCCACTTTAGTGACCGATTGGCCAATTCGATCTTTGACAACTAACTAGTCAGCCACTGGAATGCCACTTTAGTAAGCGATTAGCCAATGTTATACTTGGTAGCTTACTAGTCAGCCAGTGAAATGCAACTTTAGCAAATGACCAGCAACTGCCATTCTTGTTAACTCACTGGTTATCCGCTAAAAGTTCACTTTAGTTAGCGATTAGCCGAATTCTATCCTCGGTAGCTTACTGGTCAGCCACTAAAATGCCACTTTAGTGACCGATTGGCCAATTCGATCTTTGACAACTAACTAGTCAGCCGCTGGAATGCCACTTTAGTAAGCGATTAGCCAATGTTATACTTGGTAGCTTACTAGTCAGCCAGTGAAATGCAACTTTAGCAAATGACCAGCAACTGCCATTCTTGGTAACTCACTGGTTATCCGCTAAAAGTTCACTTTAGTTAGCGATTAGCCGAATTCTATCCTCGGTAGCTTACTAGTCAGCCACTAAAATGCCACTTTAGTGACCGATTGGCCAATTCGATCTTTGACAACTAACTAGTCAGCCACTGGAATGCCACTTTAGTAAGCGATTAGCCAATGTTATACTTGGTAGCTTACTAGTCAGCCAGTGAAATGCAACTTTAGCAAATGACCAGCAACTGCCATCCTTGTTAACTCACTGGTTATCCGCTAAAAGTTCACTTTAGTTAGCGATTAGCCGAATTCTATCCTCGGTAGCTTACTGGTCAGCCACTAAAATGCCACTTTAGTGACCGATTGGCCAATTCGATCTTTGACAACTAACTAGTCAGCCACTGGAATGCCACTTTAGTAAGCGATTAGCCAATGTTATACTTGGTAGCTTACTAGTCAGCCAGTGAAATGCAACTTTAGCAAATGACCAGCAACTGCCATTCTTGTTAACTCACTGGTTATCCGCTAAAAGTTCACTTTAGTTAGCGATTAGCCGAATTCTATCCTCGGTAGCTTACTGGTCAGCCACTAAAATGCCACTTTAGTGACCGATTAGCCAATTCGATCTTTGAAGAAAACTTACCAATCAGCCACTAAATTGCAATTTTAGCAAACTTTTAGTCAATGCAACCTCACCAATTGACTAGTCACTAAAAGTAAACTTTAGTAACCGATTAGCCAATGCCCCACGCCTCACTAGTAGGCCGCTAAAATGCAATTTTTAGCAACTAACTAGCCAATGCCATACTAACTCACCGGTCATCCACGGAAAAGTTCACACCATTGATTAGCCATCTTTCCTAACTTACTAGTCAGCAGCTAAAATGCAACATTTAGTTGCATCGTTTAATTTAGTAATACTTACTCGGATCGAAGAACACAATGGCCTTGAGACACGCGAATTCGGTGTCGTCAATTTGGACCTCGTTCAAAGGCTTTACCAGCTCGTCCATCACTCGTATTCCTACTCTGCTTATGTCCAAATCCTGATTGCGGCCCTCTGTGGAAAATGATATGACTAACAACCACCGGTTATACCGTTCCAATCGATGATCAAGACTGAGTCCGGTTTTCTCTCTCTCTCTCTCTCTCTCTCTCTCTCTCTCTCTGGATACTTAACAACAGATTCGAAAAAAAAGCCGCCACCACACACACACACACACATTCTCTCTCTATCGGTCTATTGGCGCATGCAATTGAAACGTGTTCTTTTTATCGAACCGGCACAATAATAACACAAATGCCGGACTCAGTCAACTAGCTACGACCCCAATGGATTCGTGCATCCGATTCGTCCAGTTTTTTTTTTTTTTTTCTTTTTTTCTTTTTCTTTCACCAAGAAAATCCCCCTCCAATGTAAACCCAAACAAAACCCAAACGTGTTCGTCCGGGAAGAGAAAATCTCGAACATCGATCAATCCTAACTTTGGGCGAGGAAGGAAAAAAAAAAAAGCAAAATTGGACGAATCGCGTCATGTTTTATCGTCTCGGGACGTCCAATCGAGACGATAAAATACCAATGAAGTTTTTTTCCCCCAATTTCACGACAATCTTTAACCAAGAGTACACAAAGAATTCCTACCGCTCTTTCATCGCGGCAATCCTTGGTGCGCGGTAGTTTTTTTTTTTTTTTTTTTTTTTTTTTTTTGGACAGAACATTTGGTTAGTACAATTGGAACAATTTCGGACTGGTTTGAGTGCATGCAGATCTTTACGCGGAAGCCATCTTTCGGCCACATTGGCATTCGCCAGGCTAACTTCTCGCAACTACTTGGACAATGTAACTTTGGCAATTGACTGGCGATGTCACTGAGAGTTCACTTTAGTAAGGGATTACGAGCCAATGCCGTAATCAGAAACTTACTAGACAATCGCTAAAATGCAACTTTGGTAACTGATTAGTCAATGACATTCTTGGTAACTTACCAGTCGGCCACTTAAAATGCAACTTTAGTGACTGTCTGGCTGATGAAACCTTGGTAACCTCGCTAAATAGCCACTAAAGTGCAACTTTAGTAACTGACTAGTCAATGCGACTTTAGCAACTGACCGGCCGATCACTAAAATCCAACTTTGGTAACTGATTAGTCAATGGCATCCTTGGTAACTTGCCAGTCGGCCACTTAAAATGCAACTTTAGTGACTGTCTGGCTGATGAAACCTTGGTAACCTCGCTAAATAGCCACTAAAGTGCAACTTTAGTAACTGACTAGTCAATGCGACTTTAGCAACTGACCGGCCGATCACTAAAATCCAACTTTAGTAACTGATTAGTCAATGGCATCCTTGGTAACTTGCCAGTCGGCCACTTAAAATGCAACTTTAGTGACTGTCTGGCTGATGAAACCTTGGTAACCTCGCTAAATAGCCACTAAAGTGCAACTTTAGTAACTGACTAGTCAATGCGACTTTAGCAACTGACCGGCCGATCACTAAAATCCAACTTTGGTAACTGATTAGTCAATGGCATCCTTGGTAACTTGCCAGTCGGCCACTTAAAATGCAACTTTAGTGACTGTCTGGCTGATGAAACCTTGGTAACCTCGCTAAATAGCCACTAAAGTGCAACTTTAGTAACTGACTAGTCAATGCGACTTTAGCAACTGACCGGCCGATCACTAAAATCCAACTTTGGTAACTGATTAGTCAATGGCATCCTTGGTAACTTGCCAGTCGGCCACTTAAAATGCAACTTTAGTGACTGTCTGGCTGATGAAACCTTGGTAACCTCGCTAAATAGCCACTAAAGTGCAACTTTAGTAACTGACTAGTCAATGCGACTTTAGCAACTGACCGGCCGATCACTAAAATCCAACTTTGGTAACTGATTAGTCAATGGCATCCTTGGTAACTTGCCAGTCGGCCACTTAAAATGCAACTTTAGTGACTGTCTGGCTGATGAAACCTTGGTAACCTCGCTAAATAGCCACTAAAGTGCAACTTTAGTAACTGACTAGTCAATGCGACTTTAGCAACTGACCGGCCGATCACTAAAATCCAACTTTAGTAACTGATTAGTCAATGGCATCCTTGGTAACTTGCCAGTCGGCCACTTAAAATGCAACTTTAGTGACTGTCTGGCTGATGAAACCTCAGTAACCTCGCTAAATAGCCACTAAAGTGCAACTTTAGTAACTGACTAGTCAATGCGACTTTAGCAACTGACCGGCCGATCACTAAAATCCAACTTTAGTAACTGATTAGTCAATGGCATCCTTGGTAACTTGCCAGTCGGCCACTTAAAATGCAACTTTAGTGACTGTCTGGCTGATGAAACCTCAGTAACCTCGCTAAATAGCCACTAAAGTGCAACTTTAGTAACTGACTAGTCAATGCGACTTTAGCAACTGACCGGCCGATCACTAAAATCCAACTTTCGTAACTGATTAGTCAATGGCATCCTTGGTAACTTGCCAGTCGGCCACTTAAAATGCAACTTTAGTGACTGTCTGGCTGATGAAACCTCAGTAACCTCGCTAAATAGCCACTAAAGTGCAACTTTAGTAACTGACTAGTCAATGCGACTTTAGCAACTGACCGGCCGATCACTAAAATCCAACTTTAGTAACTGATTAGTCAATGGCATCCTTGGTAACTTGCCAGTCGGCCACTTAAAATGCAACTTTAGTGACTGTCTGGCTGATGAAACCTTGGTAACCTCGCTAAATAGCCACTAAAGTGCAACTTTAGTAACTGACTAGTCAATGCGACTTTAGCAACTGACCGGCCGATCACTAAAATCCAACTTTAGTAACTGATTAGTCAATGGCATCCTTGGTAACTTGCCAGTCGGCCACTTAAAATGCAACTTTAGTGACTGTCTGGCTAATGAAACCTTAGTTACTTGCTAAATAGCCACTAAAAAGTCCACTTTAGTAACATTTTAGCATATCTTCGGTAACTAACTAGTCAGCTACTAAAATGCAACTTTAGTAACTGACTAGTCAATGCGACTTTTTTTTTTTTTGTTAGTTACGTAACATCTCGCGTTAGTAGTACGAGAGCCCAACGATAAAAAGCCCCACCCCCCCCCCCCCCCCCTCGAACTCACCCTCAATTAGCCCAAAACTCTACGTACCAGGACAGCTCTTGGTGATGACGCAATTGTTGCCCAACAAAAGAACGTCCGTAAGATGCATACTGCGCCTCGCGACACCAAGCAGCAGATGTTCACCCGCGTGCGCCCGCAACAGTGCCACCTGATCGTCGAGGGTCAATTCGCTAAAGGCAGGAATGTACTTTGCCCATTCGACCAGTATCAACAATTGCTGCTTCATACTGTCGCAAACGTCGTTTATGTTTGCTATCTGTTTGTTGCTAAGGTCGGTCTCGTTGCTCGGGCTTCCCAATTGTTGGACCTGTCAAGGGTTGGAAGACATCACAGAATGGAGCTTGATCGTTGGATCGTTGGGTTGTGCTTGGATTTGTTTGGTTTCGGTATTTCCGCATTGGTTTGGGTTTTTGTTTGACCTTCTGTTTGTTTGGGTTTGTTTTGTGAGGTGGCGATTAGCTGTTTTTTTTTGGGGTTTTGGTTTCGGTGTGTTTGGGTTGTGTTTGGGTTTCGGTGTGTTTGGGTTTGTTTTGTTTGAGTTTTGTTTGGGGTTCGGTTTGCCCGAGCTTCGTTATGTTTGGGTTTCTGTTTGGGTTTCTGTTTGTTTCGGTCTGTTTGGCTTCGTTAATGTTTGGGTTTCGGTATTTTTTAGGCTTTGTTTGGGTTTCCGTTTGTTTGTGCTTCTATTTGTTTGGGTTAATGTTTGTTTGGGTTTGTTTGGGTTTGTGTTTGTTTCGGTCTGTTTGGCTTCGTTAATGTTTGGGTTTCGGTATTTTTTATTTTTTTTTGTTTGGGTTTGTTTCGGTCTGTTTGGCTTCGTTAGTGTTTGGGTTTCGGTATTTTTTTCGGCTTTGTTTGGGTTTCCGTTTGTTTGTGCTTCTATTTGTTTGGGTTAATGTTTGTTTGGGTTAATGTTTGTTTGGGTTAATGTTTGTTTGGGTTTGTTCGGGAGGGACCAATTAGCAGTTTGTTTGGGTTTGGTTTGCTTGAGCTTCGTTATGTTTGGGTTTCGGTATTTTTTGTTTTTTTTTTTCTTCTTCTTTTGTTACGTTTGGGTTCGTTTGTTAGGGACCAATTAGCAGTTTTAGGGGGTTTATTAAATTTTACCGACCTCCAACGCCGCGCCAACCTGTCTGCTTAGCATTTCGGCCTGAAGCAATGAAACGACGGAAAGTCCACCCCCGTTGCTTGTTTGTTCCTCGTAGCTTGGCCTTCTGCAACTAATTCGATCTCGCTCGTTTTGGACCGCTGCAAAAAACGTGTCCGGAAATAAAGTATATTGAAAAATATATTTTTCCATATATATATATATATATATATATATATATATATATATATATATATATATATATATATATATATAATTTTTTCGATTTTTTTTCGAACATTTTTTGCCATTTAGGGGAATTTTTGTCCCGAACAAGTTTCAATGACTCTCAAATAGGGTGTATAATGTCGCGTTGGAGCTTACCTTCCTTCTTCATTCCAGCTTTGAAGCACTTTCGTAGCCTGCAGTATCTGCATTGATTACGCTTGTCCTTGTCGACCACGCAATTTCTGCTGAACCTGCAAATATATATTTATATATATATATATACGTATGGAATAATACAACAAAAATCAAATACAATCTAATAAGCGTCTCGATAGAAGCAAAAAAACTTGACACTCCGAAGAAAAGCAAAAAGCAAGAAAAAAAAAAGAAAAAAAAAAAGAAAACTTGCTCGCGTCGAACGAGGCGGGTTCTATTATTACTCGGCACAAGGATATACGTCATTCCAAATGCAAATTTGATGCTGCCGATGTATCAATTAACTGCAATCATGCACATTCATTTTCTCGATAGCTCACTGCCTTTTTTGTCCCTTGCCCTCCCTCACCCCTCCCTCACCCCTCCCTCCCTTCCCCTCATCTGCTCCCCCTCCCCCTCCTGCCCTCCCTTCCCCTCATCTGCTCCCCATCCCCCTCCATCACTCCCTCCACCTCCTCTGCTCCCCCCCCCACCCCAATCTTGAGGTTTGACCTCAAAATTGACCTCAATCTTGAGGTTTGACCTCAAGATTGATCTCAAGGGCTATCTGGTCCTTTTTTGGGGGGGGGGGGGGGGGGGTGGAGCGGTGGGGGAGGAGGAAGCACTCTCGGACCTCGCCATTGTGGCACGAATTTGTGGTCGAGCTTACCTGCACGAGTACAAGTGATTTTTCCTGACCGATCTACGGAAGAAGCCCTTGCAACCGTCGCACGAGGCTGCACCGTAGTGCTTGCCGGTCGCGCGATCGCCGCAAATAGCGCAGTGCTGGGAGAGAACACCGGCGACCCCCGAGCCGGGTATCCCGAGAACGGAACCCCCCGCCCCTCCGGTCCCCATACTCAGATCCGCATCTGTAACATTAATAATTAATTAATTAATTAATAATAATTAATAAATAAATAGTTAAACAACATTTTCCCTATATATATATATATTACATTATATTATATATATTAAATATTATATAATATATTATATATTATATATAATATATTATATTATATATAATATATTATATTATATATATTATATATTATATAATATATTATATATTATATATAATATATAATATATTATATATTATATATTATATATAATATATTATATATAATATATAATATATTATATATAATATATAATATATAATATATAATATATAATATATTATATATAATAATATATATATTATATTATATATTATATATTATATATTATATATTATATATAATATATTATATTATATATAATATATTATATATTATATATTATATATAATATAATATATTATATATAATATATTATATATTATATATAATATAATATATTATATATAATATATTATATATTATATATTATATATTATATATTATATATAATATATAATATATTATATATAATATAATATATAATATATAATATATAATATATTATATATAATATATAATATATAATATATAATATATTATATATTATATATAATATATTATATATAATATATTATATAATATATAATATATAATATATTATATATTATATATAATATATTATATATAATATATTATATAATATATAATATATAATATATAATATATTATATAATATATTATATATTATAATATATTATATAATATGTTATATTATATATATATATATATTTATATATATATATATATATATATATAGGTGTACAAGTATGAAATGCGGATTTCAGACAACAGATGGCGCACCAATGCAGTTATGTGCTATAAAAATTTGACACCGCGCCATTTTGTTGTGTCATCAACAATTGTCAGACGCGCACGAGTGATAAATTGGAAAAGTGTGCGCATAGTATTGTTTCGTTGAATATTAAGGACGATTAATAATTCACGTGCTCTCAGGATATATATTCCCTTTTTTTTTGTGTTTCTTTTAATTTTGTTTTTTTTTCTTTTTTTTTTTTTTTCCTCCTTTCGTCTAGCCTCTTCGTCCATGATTTATGCCGCTATGGCGCAAGGAACGCGTTGCGAAATGATTTAGTCTCGATGAGATGTGGAACAAGTACAAGCGCGCACTCGCACGCGCTGACATTAATATTAATAATAAAAATAATGAAAATAAAAGGAATCGTTGGAGAAAAAAAAAAAACAAAAACAACAACAAAAAAAAACAGAAAAAAAATTGTCCTCTCCTGCCGTTTTACCTCACAGCACACACACACACACACACACACACACACACACACACACACACACACACACACACACACACACACACACCGACAATTGACAAATGAGCGCAAAATCTCGTAGGAACTTTGCAAACTTCCACGAGACACGACTATTTTTTTGTTCTCTTCTTTTTTTGCAGACAATGTTTTTTTTTTTTAAATTTTTTTTTTTTTAATTTCTTCGTTCAAATAAATTAAATATACTGTAGATGTGCGGCAAATTTCGTGGCTTATCGGAAATCTCGATTTTACGCAGCCGCTCTTCCGTCGTCATTTCGGCGGTCGTCGGTCTGCCCTTATCTTCCCGAGAGACTTATAAATATCGATATTTATTGAGATATCGACGATGGAACGTAGTCGCACTGTCTCACTTTTCTCCCTCGGTCTCGGCGAAGGAAAGATTTTTCCATTTCTCTCTCCCCCCTCTCTCTCTCTCTCTCCCCTCTCTCTCTCTCTCTCTCTCTCTCTCTCTCTCTCTCTCTCTCTCTCTCTCTCTCTCTCTCTCTCTGTCTCATTTTTTTTTATTCGATATACGATCTGGCATATTGGCTCTACGACGAATGTCGGGAGGTCGAGATAACCGTTATCACGCGGCGTTTGAGCGCCGACACCCCTCGTATGCACGAAGCCACTACGAGTCGTATCAATGCACGGAAAAAAAAAGAAAAAAAAAAACTTATGGAAATAATAGGAAAGAATGTAAACGGTGAAAAATTGCAAAAAAAAAAAGAACCTTTATTTTAGGAAATTAGAAAATTATTTTTCGCGCTTGGGTAGAATTGGGGAAAGGTGGAGGTAGAGTTGGGGGCGTGTAGAATTCGAAAAGGTAGAGGCAGAGTTGGGGGTGTGTAGAATTCATGAAAGGTAGAGGTATAGTTGGGGGCGTGTAGAATTCGAAAAGGTAGAGGCAGAGTTGGGGGTGTGTAGAATTCATGAAAGGTAGAGGTATAGTTGGGGGCGTGTAGAATTGGAAAAGGTAGAATTAGAGTTGGGGGTGTGTAGAATTCGAAAAGGTAGAGGCAGAGTTGGGGGTGTGTAGAATTCGAAAAGGTAGAGGTAGAGTTGGGGGTGTGTAGAAGTGGGAAAAAAAAGAACTTAATGAAATAATAGAAAAGAATGTAAACGGTGAAAAATTGCAAAAAAAAAAAGAACCTTTATTTTAGGAAATTAGACAATTATTTTTCGCGCTTGGGTAGAATTGGGGAAAGGTGGAGGTAGAGTTGGGGGCGTGTAGAATTGGAAAAGGTAGAGGCAGAGTTGGGGGTGTGTAGAATTCATGAAAGGTAGAGGTATAGTTGGGGGCGTGTAGAATTCGAAAAGGTAGAGGCAGAGTTGGGGGTGTGTAGAATTCATGAAAGGTAGAGGTATAGTTGGGGGCGTGTAGAATTGGAAAAGGTAGAATTAGATTTGGGGGTGTGTAGAATTCGAAAAGGTAGAGGCAGAGTTGGGGGTGTGTAGAATTCGAAAAGGTAGAGGTAGAGTTGGGGGTGTGTAGAAGTGGGAAAAAAAAGAACTTAATGAAATAATAGAAAAGAATGTAAACGGTGAAAAATTGCAAAAAAAAAAGAACCTTTATTTTAGGAAATTAGACAATTATTTTTCGCGCTTGGGTAGAATTGGGGAAAGGTGGAGGTAGAGTTGGGGGCGTGTAGAATTGGAAAAGGTAGAGGCAGAGTTGGGGGTGTGTAGAATTCATGAAAGGTAGAGGTATAGTTGGGGGCGTGTAGAATTCGAAAAGGTAGAGGCAGAGTTGGGGGTGTGTAGAATTCATGAAAGGTAGAGGTATAGTTGGGGGCGTGTAGAATTGGAAAAGGTAGAACTAGAGTTGGGGGTCTGTAGAATTCGAAAAGGTAGAGGCAGAGTTGGGGGTGTGTAGAATTCATGAAAGGTAGAGGTATAGTTGGGGGCGTGTGTAGAAGTGGGAAAAAAAAGAACTTAATGAAATAATAGGAAAGAATGTAAACGGTGAAAAATTGCAAAAAAAAAGAACCTTCATTTTAGGAAATTAGACAATTATTTTTCGCGCTTGGGTAGAATTGGGGAAAGGTGGAGGTAGAGTTGGGGGGGGCGTGTAGAATTAGGAAAGGTAGAGAGTAGAATTGGGGGGGGGGGGGGGCGTGTAGAATTGGGAAAGGTAGAAGGCAGAGTTGGGGGTGTGTAGAATTCGAAAAGGTAGAGGCAGAGTTGGGGTTGTGTAGAATTCATGAAAGGTAGAGGTATAGTTGGGGGCGTGTGTAGAATTGGAAAAGGTAGAATTAGAGTTGGGGGTGTGTAGAATTCGGTGAGGTAGATTTAATGTTCCTTGTCCATAGAATTGAGACAAAAAAGATTCAAACTCAAGACTCGAGTAAAATTCGAAAGCGAATTACGCAAAAGCTACACAAGAGCCATAGATTTTGGGCAGGTAGATTTAAGGTTAGGATTGGAATCTTGGGCAGGTAGAGCTTTGAGCCGGGACCGGAGAGGGGGGGGGGAGGGGGTGGTAGATTTGGAATCTGTTAAAGGAGCAGATAGATTCGGACGAGGTTTTTCACGTCTCAGCGAACTACATTCAAGGTTTTACCGATCTTCAATGACAGCCAGAATCGAGCACACACACACACACACACACACACACACAAACAATATTTAATAAGGCACAGCTTGATTAATAGTAGATCCATAATGAATCCCGCAATAAGTCTCGGCTTCGCGTGAATTACATAATCGAGGAATTACGCGCGCCTGGGCTGATGAAGATGACGGGAGTAAAATAATAAGCGGGCTCGGTCGCGGCACGGTCAACTTTCGCAAAAAAAAAAAAAAATGAAAAAAAAACATTTCAGTCGAAAAAAGCCACCAAGACGCGGCTTGGTCCGTTGCATAACGACCAAGGATAATTAGTTTTCATGATAAATGCAAACGAGTACATTCGTAGGAGCAAAAAGATGGCCATGGATTGAAAAAAAAAAAAACAAAACGAAAAAAAAAAAATCGGCCACAGAGCTTCTTCCGCATACTCGAGGTCCCGTTCTCATCGTATAAATCGCAATCGAAAAATCTTCGCTTGATTCCAAATGAATTGGAATCACGTCAAGCCTTGAGCTTGGTGATTAAAGTTTTTTTTTTTTGAGGTTGGAGTGAGGTCGAGGTCAAAATTAAGGTCAAGTCTCGTAATTGAGGCTCGAGTGTTCGTTGAAGATGTTAAGGTTTTTTTTTTTCGAGGTTAGAGTGTGAGGTCGAGGTCAAAATTAAGGTCAAGTCTCATAATTGAGGCTCGTGTCTTCGTTGGAGGTCGTAAGGTTTTTTTTTTTGAGGTTGGAGCGAGGTCGAGGTCAAAATTAAGGTCAAGTCTCGTAATTGAGGCTCGTGTCTTCGTTGGAGGTCTTAAGGTTTGTTTTTTTTTTTTGAGGTTGGAGCGAGGTCGAGGTCAAAATTAAGGTCAAGTCTCATAATTGAGGCTCGAAGATGTTAAGGTTTTTTTTTTTGAGGTTAGAGTGAGGTCGAGGTCAAAATTAAGGTCAAGTCTCGTAATTGAGGCTCGCGTCTTCGTTGGAGGTCTCAAGGTTTGTTTTTTTTTGAGGTTGGAGCGAGGTCGAGGTCAAAATTAAGGTCAAGTCTCATAATTGAGGCTCGAAGATGTTAAGGTTTTTTTTTTTTTGAGGTTAGAGTGAGGTCGACGTCAAAATTAAGGTCAAGTCTCGTAATTGAGGCTCGTGTCTTCGTTGGAGGTCTTAAGGTTTGTTTTTTTTTTTTGAGGTTGGAGCGAGGTCGAGGTCAAAATTAAGGTCAAGTCTCATAATTGAGGCTCGAAGATGTTAAGGTTTTTTTTTTTTTGAGGTTAGAGTGAGGTCGAGGTCAAAATTAAGGTCAAGTCATATAATTGAGGCTCGAGTTGAGGGCTCCGAGGTCTCGGAAGGTTCGACATTGGCGCACATTTGAGATTTAACGATCGAGGTGCCAACGCGTTATGATTAACGGCTCAACGATTAAGCTCGAAGGCCCGAGGTCAACGCTCGCTTCTGTGATGTTTGAGGTTAAGTTTCAAGGTCGAGCTCAGGGGATCCTCGTACTTTTTATTTTTTTTTTTTTTATTATTTTTTTTTATTCGCCACAAATGGGTAGTCACGTGACCTTGGTCATGGCCGGGCAAAAAAAAAAAAGAAAGAAAGAAAAATACGAAGAACGATTGCAGATACGAAGCGGATGGGAAAATGTTTATTGGCTTTGCGCTGCGTTTGTTTGTTTGGGTTTATTGGTGAATTGCTCCGGCCGTCTACCGATCGGCTGGAACCGCGCAAGAGCGTGGGTGACGAATCGCGTTTGGACTTTAACACACACACACACACACACACACACAATCGGCGAACGTTTGCGCGCTTACTCGCGAGCTCCGCAACTTTTAACACGTTCCCGAACCTACCGCAATGTAAGCCAAAGTCTAACGCTTGTTCGCGACGTATACGCGCCTCGCCACCCCCTCGCACGGTCTCTTTTAGACCGTGACATTCGTGTGTTCATTAATCGTTTCGTGCTCTCGCGTGTGCGGCCTTTGTTTGGTTTTGTTTTTTTTTTTTTTTTTTTTTTGTCGCGTTCATTGAACGATCGACGGGGACGGTGGAAAAAGTGAGGTTAGGTGGGGTTGAAATTTGCCTCGACGATGTCCAAGATGGTTTGTTTGGGTTTGTTTGGGTTCGTTTGGGTGTGTCTAGGTTTGTTTGGGTTTTTTTGATTGTTTGGGTTTGTTTGGACTTGTTTGGGTTTGGGCTTGTTTGGGGTTTGGGCTTGTTTGGGGTTTGGGCTTGTTTGGGTTTGGGCTTGTTTGCGTTTGGGTTTGGGCTTGTTTGGGTTTGGGATTGTTTGGGGTTTGGGCTTGTTTGGGGTTTGGGCTTGTTTGGGCTTGTTTGGGGTTTGGGCTTGGGCTTGTTTGGGTTTGGGATTGTTTGGGCTTGTTTGGGGTTTGGGCTTGTTTGGGGCTTGGGCTTGTTTGGGGTTTGGGCTTGTTTGGGGTTTGGGCTTGTTTGGGGTTTGGGCTTGTTTGGGGTTTGGGCTTGTTTGGGGTTTGGGCTTGTTTGGGGTTTGGGCTTGTTTGGAGTTTGGGCTTGTTTGGGGTTTGGGCTTGTTTGGGTCTTGAAAATTGGGCTTGACGTTTTTAAATCGTAGGGTTTTCTAAGTGTCGACAAGATGGCGGACAATCGAAACGTCCGCCAAACCCAAAATGGCTGCTACCACGACGTTCTTGCAACTACGAAATCGCTGACGCAACGTGCGACAACAAAATGGCGGACGATCAAAATTACGTCCTGCCGAACATGGCCGACGATCCCAAAAAATAAACCCGTGCTCTAAAATGGCGGACAATCCACACACAGTTCGCCCAATTCAAAATGGCTGCCACGAGCGTTCGTGCAACGTAAAAATGGCCGAAAAACAAAATGGCGTCTTGCCCAACACGGCTGACGATCCAATATCACTCGAGTTTCAAAATGGCGAACAATCTTCACGTTCGTCAATTCAAAATGGCTGCTATCCCGACATTCTTGCCGCGACAAAATGGCGGAAAAAAAAAAAAAAAAAAAAAAAAAACTAAAATCGTTCAAAATGGTCGCGTTAGAGAGGCCAATAAGAAAATATGCGGAAAAATGGATTTGTTCGTAAAAACAAATTATTTCGTCCTCATTGATTACGCGTAAAGTATTTGTTTTTTTTTTTTTTTTTTCCTTTTTTCATCATTCGAGACGAACGAGATGAGGCAAGAACGGAGCGTAATGAAGAAAGTCGAGCGTTCCCTCGTTCCTCGGTTAGTTTCGTAATAATTGAACGAGAGATACCGAAAGTCAAAGTCCATCAAGACCAACGGTATATTTCTTTGCTTTTGTTGTTGTTGTCGTTGGTTATTTTTTTCGTCTGATTTTTTTTTTTTAATTTTTTTTTTATTTTTTAAAAAATAATCTGCAATCAAGTCTCGTCGCGATGATGCAACAGTGGAATCTTCGTTTCCCACATTCGTTCGTTATAAAAAAATTTAAAAAAAATAAAAAAAAATAAAAAAAATGAAATTCATAAATATAAAAAAAAAGCGCTCGAGTCACGCCCAATTGTTGCTTCATTATGAAACGACGAAGTTTGGAAATTGACTAGTTGAGCTTATCGAGGTTATTTTTATTAATTAATAAAAATGTTAATTCATCGATTGAAAATCTTAATTAATTAATGAAAATCTTCATTCGTTAATTGAAAAACTTTATTAATGAAGGAAAATTTTAATTAATTAAATGAAAACGTTAATTAATCCCAAAGAAAACCCCAAACAAAACGTTAATTAATTAAGACCTTAATTAATTAATCAAGACCTTAATTAATTAAGGTCTTGGTTAATTAATTGAGGTCTTGATTAATTAAAAATATTAATTAAGACCTTAATTAATTAATTAAGACGCCAACTAATTAATTAAGACCTTAATTAATTAATTGAGTTCTTCATTAATTAATTAAGGTCTCTTTATTATTTAATTAATCTTAATTAAACTTAAACTTAATTAATTAAGGTCTTAATTAATTAAGGTCTTAATTAATTAATTAAGACCTTAATTAATTAATTGAGATTTTATTTTATTAAAGACTTCGGTTTTGCGCGAAGATTTTTCCCAGGTGTGGGTGCTGGGGAAGGGGCGAGCGGCATTGTTTGGGTTTGTTTGGGTTCACTGTCTTGGGTTTGTTTGGGTTTACCGTCTTGGGTTTGTTTGGATTTACCGTCTTGGGTTTTGTTTGGGTTTACCGTCTTGGGTTTTGTTTGGGTTTACGGTCTTGGGTTTTGTTTGGGCTTACTGTCGTCAGTCAGTACCTTTTATGACGCAACGATGAGAGAGAGAGAGAGACTGAAAAGAAAAAAATGAAAAAAAAAGAAAAAAGTTTGCCCCGAGGTGGCACCAACCTTCAGCCGCTGCTCATCGATCTAACGTTACGTAATGGCCAACAACACAACGTATCCACGTGCGGGCGTACTGCTCTCTTCCGCCAGGTCTCTCTACTCTCGCACGTGTTCTTTTTCTCGTTCCTCCCTTTTTTTTTATGTGCTGCGTTTGAATTTTTTTTATTTATTTTTTTTAATCGTTAACCGCGCAACGTGTCACAGCAGGGCCCAATGTAATTAACGCTCGGGTGGCAATTTGGCGAGACGCGATACCGATATATGCCGGAAGTATGCGAGATCGGTGATTTTTTTTTGATTGAGGGGCGAGAGAGAGAGAGAGGGGGGGAGGGAGGGAGAGAGAGAGAGAGAGAGAGAGAGATTTTACTTCGTTACTTTTTTGTTTGTTTGTTCAATCGTTAATATCGGCATAGATCGGCAAGAGATCGGCGTAGAATGACAAGTATAGCAATTCCTTCGGACTGCATCGACTCTCTGTGTACCATTAATCGGGTTTTATACGCGTCAACACTTGTGTGTGTGTGTGTGTGTGTGTGTGTGTGTGTGTGTGTGTGTCAGCGTGTATACTCGAGTGCAATAATTAGCATTGAGTCAAGGAAATACTCTTGCCGTTTATCGCTGCCTATAATCGTACGACGCTCACGTTACGGGACAGCTTGTTATGTTTATTTCTTTTTTTAAAATTAATTTCGCAATTTTTTTTTTTTTTCCCCCATTCGGATGGACAAGATGCGAATATATATATATATATATATATATATATATATATATATATATATATATATATATATATATATATATATATATATAGTAAAAAATTAAAAATAAAAACAACGCAATGAACCCAAACAAACCCAAACAACGCAATAAAGGTGTATTCCTCCCCTTCAAAGTGCCATTTATTAAATTCATTTGTGTCAACTATCGGCGAAATGGCTTAAAAAATTGTTCCGGAACTTTATTGAATTTTCGTCCGGAAACTTTTCGCCAGTAGTGAATATTATATATATATATATATATATATAATTTTTTTTGGGTTTGTTTGGGTTTTTAAAAATTATTTTTTGTTTATTATTTTATTATATATTATATATATATAATATATAATAAAATAATAAACAAAAAATAAAATTATTTTTTGTTTATTATTTTATTATATATTATATATATATATAATATATAATAAAATAATAAATTTTGTTTTTATATAATATATAATAAAATAATATAATTATTTATTTAATATATAATAAAATAAAATAATATATAATAAATTTTATATAATATATAATAAAATAATATTTTATTATATATAATATATAATAAAATAATAAATTTTGTTTATTATTTTATTATATATTATATATATATATATAATATATAATAAAATAATAAACAAAAAATAATTTTTAAAAACCCAAACAAACCCAAAAAAAATTATATATATATATATATATATATATATATATATATATATATATATATAATATTCACTACTGGCGAAAAGTTTCCGGACGAAAATTCAAAAAAGTCCCGGAACGATTTTTTAAGCCATATATATATATATATATATAATATGTGTTGGACTTACGGAAAAGGGGAGATCGCATGCATAATAAAGTATAGCAATATAAGAGATACGTTTCAACGAGTCAACTTTTATATCGGACGTGATATCGTTAACGTTCACGTCTATATATCGTGGCACAACGCAGCCGTCGCTTTCTCTTCTCCGAGTCTATGGAAATATGTGACTATCTTTCATGAAAAAAAAATAAGAAAGAAAAGAAAAAAATAATTAATCAAGGTATTATATATATATATATATATATATATATATATATATATATATATATATATATACACACACACAGACACACATATATATATATTATTTTGTGTGGATAATAAAACAGAATTAATGTATTATTTTATGCAAAATAATTAATTAAAAAAAAATTAATTTGCGAGAAAAAAAAAAAATTAATTCATTTATCATTTCGTCGACAATGAAAAAATGCATTAATTTATTATTTGTGGAAAACCCAAGCAAACCCAAACAAACCTAAACCAACCCAAACCAACCCAAACAAACTTAAACCCAAACAAAACGAATTCATTTATTTATTTATTTATTTATTATTCGTGTACGGGAAAATTGGATATTTACTTCGACTCGCGGAGTCACCGAGGCACCGAAAGTCAGGACTCCCAGCCAAATTTTCGTGGATGGGGCGGGTGGGGCGGGAGGGTGGGGGGGGGGGGGGTCTAGGGTAAGGCGCATCTGGAAAATTCACAAATTCCCCTAGATATATCCTAGAAACTAGTCGCGATAAATATACACGCGCGTTCATCAAGCAACAAAAGTCTCGATTCGCGTACCAGCTGCCCTCCCCCCCCCCCCCCCCCCCCCTCCCTCTCCCTTCCGCCGCTTCCCCCCACCCCACCGCCCGCTGGTCAAAAAACGCTGCGTCATGGGTTGAGAGCCCTCCCCTCCCTCACTCCACCCCCCCCTCTTGCTCCTTCCCGCCCCCCTCCTTCTCATCCCGCCGCTGGCCCTCTGCACGCCTCCACACGAGTACTCGCTCGTAAAATTGGCTCGAACGCGCGCAACGCGACGATACGTGTAATTGATTCGGTGCTTTTGTTTTGTTTTATTTGACTTTTTTTTTTTCTTTTTTTTTTTTTTCAAAGGGGGCCTTATCGACCTTGCCAGAGGTCATTCGCGTGACCTTGACCGGGTCACGGAGTGTTGGCCGCGGGGGCGGCGGCGGGGCCGGGGAGGTTTGTTTGGTTTTGTTTGGGTTTGGGTTTGTTTGGGTTTGGGTTTTTTGTGAACCGCGAAACGTCGAATAAACGACAAAGAAAATGCGCGCTTTTGTACGTTCTTTTTTTTTTTTCTTCTTCTCTTATTGCGAGAAAAATAAATGTTGTCGAAAAGAAAAAAAATCTTAATTGACATAAATAAATAAATAAATAAATAAATAAAAACGTATGAACCTTCGCGAAAGCTTGAGACGGAGCGATGGGAAAAAAAAAAAAAGAAAAAAAAAACGAAAAAGAACAAAAGTAGAAACGAAAAAAATGTTGCGTGCCAATTGGCGATTGGGAAGAGTCGCTCCGGCCAAATTGCGCACTCGACCCCACGTCACTCCCGCGTGTCGCTCTCCAGGACTTTACGCGCGTCCTCGATGTCCTTTAATTTTTGTTGTTTTTTTTTTGTTTTTTCATTTTTTTTTTTTTTTTTTCATCGTCGCGTTAGCGCAACGCCAAAAAACATTTATTTA
Source organism: Ophion ventricosus (assembly GCA_963932345.1). Classification (NCBI taxonomy): domain Eukaryota; kingdom Metazoa; phylum Arthropoda; class Insecta; order Hymenoptera; family Ichneumonidae; genus Ophion; species Ophion ventricosus. The sequence goes on along the minus strand of OZ010726.1, from coordinate 5,317,409 downwards.
TTGATCTATTTATTTATTTATTTATTTATTTATCTATTTATTTATCTATTTATTTATTTATTTATTTATTTATTTATTTATCTATTTATTTATTTATTTATCTATTTATCTATTTATTTATTTATTTATCTATTTATCTATTTATTTATTCATTTATTTATTCATTTATCTATTTATTTATTTATTTATCTATTTATCTATTTATCTTTTTATTTATCTATTTATTTATTTATTTATCTATTGATCTATTTATTTATTCATTTATTTATTTATTCATTTATTTATTTATTTATCTATTTATTTATTTATTCATTTATTTATTTATCTAGTTATTTATTTATTTATTTATTTATCTATTTATTCATTTATTTCATTTATTTATTTATTACATTTTTTTTCTTCAACTTTTCTTCGACTCTTACGAGCCAAAAATTCTCAAAAAGCGAATCGACTCCGATTTTTCACAATGACGAAGCGCTTAATCGATATCTATTCGCGGTTGTCACTCGACGAGCGAGTGCCCTCGGCACACGTGTTTGATAACGATAAAAAATAAAAAATAAAAAAAATGGACACATCACAATCGGTTTAACGATCGATTATAATAAGGGAGGAAAAAAAAAAGTATAAATAATTTACAAGTATGTGCGAAAAGATAATAATTGTTTTGTTTTTTTTTTTTCTTATACCTATAAATCGTTCTCTCGAAGGAGCACTCGAAAACACTCGAAACGGTACTCGAATTTTTATCCCCCTTATCTCATCGTCGCTATATAAATAATTTTCCTTTCGTCTCGGGGGCGCGTGGGTGTGAGGGAGGCGCGGGGGAGGGCGAGCGTTAGTCGCCATCTTGAAAAATGCATTTTTTTCCAAATATCACATAAACGGCGGGTCGTACGATGAAAATAATAAGGACCCTTTTTGTAGATAATTATATTGTCTATAAGTTTTATTCCAACACTTTTTTCTCTATAGTTGTTATTTTTCGTGATACAGTCGTTTGAAGAAATTCAATTGTTGCTTTTGTCGAAATGTCTCGTTAACGGTTGAAGATGCGACAAAAATAGTTACGAACAAACTTGTAGAGCGTAAAATTCTCTACGAATTTTGTATGAAACGTTTTTTCCGTAAAATGACTGGTTAACGAGATATCGGAAATAAAGAAAAATATATATAAATTTTTTAACCCAAACAACAATAATAATAATAATAATAATAATATTAAAACAACAATGGACGCGAATTATACTCGTCCTATGTATCTTCGTCAAGTATTTCCATTGGATTGCAACACTTGTGAAAGTTTTATGAATCTCGAATATCTACGCGCTCGGGTGTCGCATTTTGTTTTTTTTTCTTTTTTTTCTTTTTTTTCTTTTTTTGTCGGCCAAGCGAACGGACATTTTAATAGCCCGGTAATTAATTCTCGCAGTGTTTAAATTTCTGCAAAAAAGAAAAAAAAAAAACCAAGAAGAAAAAAGAAGAAAAACGTGTATATGGGATTTTTTTTTTTTTTTTTTTTTTTTCGAACGTTGACGAGATTTTTGCAATACTCGTTTTTTTTTTTCATATTTATTCAGCAATTTATTTTACGACTATAATTTCGTTTTTTTTTTTTTTTTTTTATTTTCTTTCACGTCCGTGAGACGTAGGAAATTTTGTTGTTTAAAGATGAATTTTGAAAAAGAAAAAAAAAAATGTTCTTCGAAAGAGAACCCAAACGAATCCAGAGAAACTTTGAGAAAAGAAAGAAAAAAAATTGTTTGGCTTTGTTTGGGTTTGGAAAAAGAAGAAAAAAAAAATTTGTTCTTTGAGGAAGAACGTTTGAAAAAAATGTTGAAAGAGAATGTTCAAAAATATTCTTTCTTTGAGAAAGAATTTACGAACGTTTTTTTTTTTTTTTTTTTTTTTTTCGAAAAAGAACCCCTCAATAAGAAATTTTAAGGTTGTTGGAAAAAATTGAGTCTGCATCTCGTTGATTGGAAACATCCGCGTTGCGGTTATCGTTACGTTCGACTTCCGGCGAACGAAGAACGACAGGACAGTATAGCTTTGTTGGCTTTTTTTGGAAAGGGTGAACGATCAAAAAAAAAAAAAAAAAAAAAAAAAACGATGACTGTGAGCGTGCCAAGGATTTGTCATTCAAGACGTCATTTAAGACCGAAAATCCGATCTTGGAAATGAAAGCTTCATTGTAATGAAAGAATCTTAAGGTTGTCGCGAGGCAGAGTTGTTTTTGTTTGGGTTTGTTTGGGTTTGTTTGGGTTTGTTTGGGTTTGTTTGGGTTGGTTTAGATTGTTTTTGTTGCACGTACCTGCCAATCCCATTGTCAAGTTTACGAAAAAAAAAAAATATCCACGACCTTTCACGAATCACCGTACGATCCACCGAGGGATCGCCAAAAAGTGTTTTTCCAAAAAAATAAACAACAAAAAAACACATAAAACGCGAGGGCGCGAAAAGAAAAAACGAAAGAGCAATCTCATAATCAACGCACGAGGATTACTCGATCGGTAATGCAAACAGCCTCATCGATGACCCGCATTGCAGCAATAAACAAATTCCTCCCCCCCCCCTCCCCCTCGCCAAAGGGAACGTTTATGCCAGCAGAAGAACTCGTCGCTAAAGGACTCGCGCAAATTATCATCTAGCTGGTAGACCAAAAAACAATTGTTATCGAGTCTTATCAGCGCGCACTCGGCGTCCCACTCGACGGCGCATAAGTCTTTGTAACTGTCGAGAGCAGTATATTATTATATCACGCAAAAGATTCGTCGCGTTGATCAATTTGTCACTCGTGCACTTCACTG
>OZ010726.1:5309599-5312099 GCA_963932345.1 Ophion ventricosus | reverse complement strand
GAAACTTCGACGTTTTCGCCTCTAAATTAAATGGTTATTCGTTTTTTTCTCCCTTATTTTTGAAGATACGAAGATGAACGTTCAATACTTTTTTACGTATTTTTATGTTCCGAACAACTTTTGTCTGACATATTTTACGATAAACTTATTAGGTTACGAATTAAACGGGTTTTAAACATTTGATACGTGTTAATTTGATAATTTTTGAAGATACGAAGATAAACGTTCAATATTTTTTTACGTATTTTTACGTTCCGAACAACTTTTGTCTGACATATTTTACGATAAACTTATTAGGTTACGAATTAAACGCTTTTTAAACATTTGATACCCGATAATTTGATAATTTTTGAAGATACGAAGATAAACGTTCAATACTTTTTTACGTATTTTTATGTTCCGAACAACTTTTGTCTGACATATTTTACGATAAACTTATTAGGTTACGAATTAAACGCTTTTTAAACATTTGATACGTGATAATTTGATAATTTTTGAAGATACGAAGATAAACGTTCAATATTTTTTTACGTATTTTTATGTTCCGAACAACTTTTGTCTGACACATTTTACGATAAACTTATTAGGTTACGAATTAAACGCTTTTTAAACATTTGATACCCGATAATTTGATAATTTTTGAAGATACGAAGATAAACGTTCAATACTTTTTTACGTATTTTTATGTTCCGAACAACTTTTGTCTGACACATTTTACGATAAACTTATTAGGTTACGAATTAAACGCTTTTTAAACATTTGATACCCGATAATTTGATAATTTTTGTAGATACGAAGATAAACGTTCAATACTTTTTTACGTATTTTTATGTTCCGAACAACTTTTGTCTGACATATTTTACGATAAACTTATTAGGTTACGAATTAAACGCTTTTTAAACATTTGATACCCGATAATTTGATAATTTTTGTAGATACGAAGATAAACGTTCAATACTTTTTTTTACGTATTTTTATGTTCCGAACAACTTTCGTCTGACATATTTTACGAGAGTATGACTTCAATCGTTAGCGCTTTTTCATACGGTTCGAACCTCGCGGAACGAGAGAGACAAACCGTTTGAGGGGAAGGGAGGAGGTAGGGGTTGGAGGCTCAGCGTTGGGGCAGGGGGGGGGGGGGGGAGGGGAAAGCCATTATTATCCGGTATATGGTGAACGGAAATGGTATCCTTGTTGCGATAAACCCGCATTAGGTCGATCCAATCTAGGCAATGGATTGGCGATTGGTACACGCCAATTAAATTAAATCTCTTTTGGAATTTCGCGTAAACCTCGCGATTCCTCGAAACACTGAGATATTTAACTCTCGTTGGTTATTCGCGAAGAAAAAAAAAAAAAAAAAAAAAAAAAACCTGTGTTTCGATATCGAACAAAGCAACATTGCCGAACGAGAGAACAGTAGGCGGAGTGCACTGGAAATCGCGACAACGAGAGCCTGTGAGTCAGTTTTTTATTTTTATTTTATTTTTTCTGCGATAAATACCGGGCTTCTTGTTCATGGCCTCTCTGACGGTTACTGTACACGATGACAAGCGCAGGCAAATGATTCATATCAATTGTGTTGCCGGACGAGAGACCAAAAAAAAAACAAACCCAAACAAACCCAAACAAACCCAAACAAGCCCAAACAAACAAAAAATTATTATTTCACGTGTGTTTGTTTGTTTGGGTTTGTTTGGGTATTGATGGAAAATATGCGGAAACACGGTGGCGAGGAGTAACGAATGTCATTGCACATCGCTCTGTTTCGCTTCGAGTTTAACAACAACAAACAAAAAAAACAATATATTGTATATACATTTTTTTTTTTTGCCAATAATTAAATTGACGAGTAATAATCAGTTGGTGGATTTTCTTTTTCTATTTCTTCTAATTTATTGCTTTGACGATAGAGGTCGCGGGAGCAGATTGACGAGGAGGGACGGAGGGGCAGGAGGGGACGAGGGGCAGGAGGAGAGGGGAAGGGAGGGAAAAGGAGGTGAGGGGAAGGGAGAGGAAGAAGGGGAAGGAGGTGAGGGGAAGGAGGGCGAGGGAAGGAAGGGGAGGGAGGGGAAGGAGGAGAGGGGGAGGGAGGGGCGGGGGAGGGGAAGGAGGAGAGGGGGAGGGAGGGGCAGGGGGGGTAAGTGTATGTGCGAGCGTAGAAATTGTCATGTTTCTGGAAGATTCGTGAGGCTGTGTGTTTCCGATCGATTTCTCGAGAATATCTTTATATCAAGGGGCGGGGGGTGGAGGGGGGGGGGGGGGAGAGAAAATTAAAACGAGCACGATTAACGACGGATCGAGTGGAAAGATTTCAACGAGTTCTTTTTTTTTTTCTTTTTTTTTTTTTTCTTTTTCCTTGCACGCGTAAGATCGTGCAGTATCATTCGAACGCGTATATAGATCGTCTTACGAGAGCTTGTTACTATTTAATGAGAGATTATTGCGAGAGAGAGAGAGAGAGAGAGAGAGAGAGAGAGAGAGAGAGAGAGAGAGAGAG
>OZ010726.1:5284880-5309399 GCA_963932345.1 Ophion ventricosus | reverse complement strand
CCTTACACCCACCGTATACGTCGAGCGGTGTAGTTTGTCGAGCACGTCGGTTCTCCGGCTCCGTACGAAAAAAAAAAAAAAAAAAAAATAATACGTTTCTTAAAAACTGCGTTATCCCTGCAGCAACGTTTGTGTGCCATAGTTCGCGCGAACCCCCCCCCCCCCCCCCTCCCCCACCACCCCTCTCCCGTAAACTCGGGAGAAAACATCGACATCGCCGTGATACAAAGTCACTCACAAAAAATAAGGTGCGCGCGCGCAAATACATTAATTAGCTCCGAGTGTCGATCTCAGTCTCAAAGTGTGATCACTCTTTCTCTCTCTCTTTCTCTCTCTCTCTCTCTCTCTCTCTCTCTCTCTCGAAATCGACAAACCCAACCACAACAAAACTCGTGCAGATGTGATATTTTTTGTTTTCGAATGTATTTTTGCGAAAAAAAAAACAAAAAATAAAGTCCAAAACAAGTGCAGAGTTGACACACCGTAGCGCATATACGAGAAACCGAAAGAACGGTCAAGGCTTGGGCGCTCTGCAGGCAATTGGATTATGGTCAATTTCTAGTCTCAATTGTTAGTCGCTGTCGCGAGCTTGGCGACCATTTTTTTTTTTTGTTTTCCCGTTTCTCTCTCTCTCTCTCTCTCTCTCTCTCTCTGTCTCTCTCTGTCTCTCTCTGTCTCTCTCTGTCTCTCTCTCTCGGCAATAAACCCCAAACGACGAGGTTCACGAGATTGTCAAAAGGCTGACAGCTGCCACCGAGAGTCGATGGAAAAAGCTGTCGTTGCAGTAAATTTGGTAAAAGCAGTAAATGGAGAAAAAAAAAAAACAGAAAAAGCAGCAAATGCAGTAAAAGGAGTAAATGCAGTAAATGCAGTAAATGCAGTAAATGCAATAAATGCAGTAAGTGGAGTAAATGCAGTGAATGCAGTAACCCAATGGGCCCTGCCGCATTACTGTTACCAAAAGTGTTAACCACATTTAATTTGACGAAATAAAAATGCCGAAACCAGATTTAATTTAAACAAATTTAAATGCATAAAATATTGAACACATTTAAATGCAGAAATTTAAATAAATTTAAATGCCGAAAATATTGAACAAATTTAAATGCCGAAATTTAAATAAATTTAAATGCCGAAAATATTGAACAAATTTAAATGCCGAAATTTAAATAAATTTAAATGCCGAAAATATTGAACAAATTTGAATGCAGAAATTTAAAGAAATTTAAATGCAGCAAATATTGAACAAATTTAAATGCAAAAATTTGAACAAATTTAAATGCAGACATTTGAAAAAAGAATAATGCAAAAATTGGAACAAATTTGAATGCAGAAATTTAAATAAATTTAAATGCAGAAAATATTGAACAAATTTAAAAGCAGAAATTTGAACTAATTCAATGCAAAAATTTGAAATAAATTAAATGCAAAAATTTGAACAAATTTGATAGCAGAAATTTGAACAAATTTAAATGCAGAAATTTAAACGAATTTAAATGCAGAAATTTAAACGAATTTAAATGCAGAAATTTAAACGAATTTAAATGCAGAAATTTAAACGAATTTAAATGCAGAAATTTAAACGAATTTAAATGCAGAAATTTAAACGAATTTAAATGCAGAAATTTAAACGAATTTAAATGCAGAAATTTAAACGAATTTAAATGCAGAAATTTAAACGAATTTAAATGCAGAAATTTAAACGAATTTAAATGCAAAAAATGCAGTAAATTCATTAAAAGCAGTAAATGCAGTAACCCAATGAGCCATATGTCATTACCTTGAAATAAATGCAGTAAATGCAGTAAAAGCAGTAAATGCAGTGAAAGAAGTCCAAGCAGTATAAGCAGTCCAAGCAGTAAATTTAGTAAATGCAGTAAAAAGCAGTAAGCAGTAAATGCAGTAAATGCAATAAATGCAGTAAATGCAGTCCAAGCAGTAAAAGCAGTCCAAGCAGTCCAAGCAGTCCAAGCAGTAAACGTAGTAACGGTAGTAAATGCAGTCCAAGCAAATACAGTAAAGCAGTAAAATCAGTAAATTACACTTAAAACCATCGAATGCATTGACCCAAAAAGCCCATACCGTCCATCACATTGCCACAAAGCTTTGCCCCAAAGCAGTCAGAACTTGCCGAAAGTTGATTTCTTTGCTGCGCCATCTTGGACCATTATACTGATCTACATTTTTCTGCTTCTAGCCGTTCCGGCCCCCGTCCCTCCCCCCTGCCCCCGTGGCCCCTCTGCCCTTTGGCTCCATAGATATTGGGCTTTGGCAAATTGCGACAAGAAGCACTTCCAGCCACGATCAGCGAGTCTCAGATTCTAACTTCCATATGTAATGATGTATGCGGGAGGCCGTCTGTAGTGATCGTGTCCGCTGTGATTCTTCTCTCAATGCGACAAAGCTCTCACTGTGACCAACAACCGCCAAATCTATAAATACTGCGGTAATTACCGTATACCGCTTTTTTTGCTTCTTCTTCGTTTGTCTTATTCTTCGTACGTCGTTGCGTAAATTGGACTTGAGTTCGGTGGAACGAAGTTTAGCGACTCGGTGGCGCTTAATGAATCACTGTTTTTTTTTTTTTTTTTTTTTTTTTTTTTAGTTGTGGTAGATGCGGATAGTGACGTTTGGTGACGTAGAAAAAAAAAAGTGGTGCTTGGACAACGTGGTTGAACAGCTCAGCCTCGTAAAGACAACCGCCCACCCACTACCATCGCCTCCCCCCGCCCCCCCCCCCCTCCCGCTCACGCGGTACGCAACGTCCTCGACATCCGAGACACTCAAGGTAACCATCCGCGGAAAATCCTAGACGTGTGTTTTCAAATGATAAAAAGGTTTTTGGCAATGCTCCGATGCAGTTGGAATGATTGCGGAATACCGATAAGCGGGGGCGGGGAGATGCTGGAGATTTGGTTTCTTTTGGAGATCTTTTGAAGGTCTTTTTTGGAGATTTTTTTGGAGATCTTTTGGAGGTCTTCTTTAGAGATCTTTTGGAGATCTTTTGGAGGTCTTCTTTAGAGATCTTTTGGAGATCTTTTGGAGGTCTTCTTTAGAGATCTTTTGGAGGTCTTTTTTTTGGAGATCTTTTGGAGGTCTTCTTTAGAGATCTTTTGGAGATCTTTTGGAGGTCTTCTTCAGAGATCTTTTGGAGGTCTTTTGTGGAGATCTTTTAGATGTCTTTTGGAGGTCTTTTGAAGGTCTTTTGACGGTCTCTTGGACGTCTTTTTTGGAGGTCTTGTTTGGATGCCTTTTAAAGGTCTTTCGGAGGTCATGTGTAACCGAAACGCGGGGCGCGGGGGAGGTCACGGGATGACGACACGTTGTGCAACGTGACAAACACAGGGCGGGAAACTTTTTTTTCTTTCTTCTATTTGGATCGTCGATTTTGGATTTTGGAGAAGTTGGGGCGTTGCTCGAAACTCATCAAACGTGCTTTGGGGAGGCTTTCAAACGAGTTTCAGAAAGCAAAAAAAAGAATATGGAAACGAACTTGTTGGCTTCGAGTTATGATGAAAATTTGCCATTTTGTTTCCGTGTGTTTTTTTTTTTACTATTTCTTTATTTTTTCGTTTTCGGTGAATTTCCTGATTTCTTTTTTCGTCCTCGTACGAGCGAGTGGCACGCGATCGCCTTGAATTATCGAAGCGTAGAGTGAGAGAGAGGGGGGGGGTGAAGAGGGGTGGAGAGAGAGAGAGGGAGAGAGAGCGTATAGTTGAGCGTTTCATACGTATATAGCAATTGCCCTAGGTACGTACGTAACCCTACTGCGACGCCGGTTCATCGATCCAACCTCCACGTGGGTTTATTACGCTCGCGTCACACTGAGAAAGAAAGAAAGACAGAAAGAAGAAGAAGAAGAAGAAAAAAAAAGAAAAAAAGTTTCGCAATGGTGAAACTATTGCGTGTACTGCGATTTTTTTTTGTTACGAATACTGTGACGGATCAATTCTTCTACAACAGTATTTTCTCTAATGCACAGTATATTAGTGTATTTGCCATATGGCACAGCACAGTGCTCATCATTTAGTGTATTTTCTCCAGGGCACAGCACAATGCTCAGCATGCCGTATTACCGACGCTCGGTCATTTATCTACAGCTGATAATAGTGTTTCCCATAGTGCACAGCACAGTGCTCATCATTTAGTGTGCTTTTTTTTTTTCATAGAGCACAGCCGCATAGCTCAGCATGCAGTTTAATTGCCATAGGGCACAGCATAACGCTTAGCATGCAGTATATTTTTCATAGGGCACAGCATAGCGCTCTGCAGTATATTTTTCACAGGGCACAGCATAGTGCTCAGCATGCAGTATATTTTTTATAAGGCACAGCATAGTGCTCAGCAGTATATTTTTCACAGGGCACAGCATAGTGCTCAGCATGCAGTATATTTTTTATAAGGCACAGCATAGTGCTCAGCATGCAGTATATTTTTTATAAGGCACAGCATAGTGCTCAGCATGCAGTATATTTTTCATAGGGCACAGCATAGTGCTCAGCAGTATATTTTTCATAGGGCACAGCATAGTGCTCAGCATGCAGTATATTTTTTGTAAGGCACAGCATAGTGCTCAGCACGCAGTATATTTTTTATAAGGCACAGCATAGTGCTCAGCATGCAGTATATTTTTTATAAGGCACAGCATACTGCTCAGCATGCAGTATATTTTTTATAAGGCACAGCATAGTGCTCAGCAGTATATTTTTCATAGGGCACAGCATAGTGCTCAGCATGCAGTATATTTTTTATAAGGCACAGCATAGTGCTCAGCAGTATATTTTTCATAGGGCACATCATAGTGCTCAGCAGTATATTTTTCATAGGGCACAGCATAGTGCTCAGCATGCAGTATATTTTTCATAGGGCACAGCACAGTGCTCAGCATGCAGTATATTTTTCATAGGGCACAGCATAGTGCTCAGCATGCAGTATATTTTTCATAGGGCACAGCATAGTGCTCAGCATGCAGTATATTTTTCATAGGGCACAGCATAGTGCTCAGCATGCAGTATATTTTTCATAGGGCACAGCATAGTGCTCAGCATGCAGTATATTTTTTATAAGGCACAGCATAGTGCTCAGCATGCAGTATATTTTTTATAAGGCACAGCATAGTGCTCAGCAGTATATTTTTCATAGGGCACAGCATAGTGCTCAGCATGCAGTATATTTTTCATAGGGCACAGCATAGTGCTCAGCATGCAGTATATTTTTTATAAGGCACAGCATAGTGCTCAGCAGTATATTTTTCATAGGGCACAGCATAGTGCTCAGCAGTATATTTTTCATAGGGCACAGCATAGTGCTCAGCATGCAGTATATTTTTCATAGGGCACAGCATAGTGCTCAGCATGCAGTATATTTTTCATAGGGCACAGCATAGTGCTCAGCATGCAGTATATTTTTCATAGGGCACAGCACAGTGCTCAGCATGCAGTATATTTTTCATAGGGCACAGCATAGTGCTCAGCATAACGCAAGCACATTTAGGTCTCTCTCTCTCTCTCTCTCTCTCTCATCCTTTTTATTTTCCCTCGCGAACGTCACACACCCTTCCTCCCAACTCTCCCGTCGCCTTATCCCCGTGACGTAATCAATTACATTTCAAGGTCAAAGTCAAGGTCACCTACCTAGAAAACTAGGCCTGACGCAATAGCTGAGGGAAATGAACTTCTTTTTTTCTTCCCCCCTCCCCCCGTGTTTCAGATTGTCACGGAATTTAAATCGATTTAGCCGTTAGCCGCGAGTATCTTCACGAAAATTGATCCGATAATGCCGATAGTTTTATTGGACCGGTTGCCGGTCCCAAGCTTTCGCGCATACACGACGATAAGCGTCGCGATACTATCGTGCTCGGTTTATTACGCCGCGCAAATCGTCAAGGATCCAGCATGGCGGGCGAACGCCACGGATATCGTCGTGAACGAGGAAAATGTCACGGGAATCGAGAACAACGCCGCCGACACGAGGACACCTGGTGTACGGTTCAAGGAACTACTCGCCTGCATGATCCAAGAACCAATCTGCTTTTGGGTGAGTCCTTTTTTTTTTTGCCTTTTATATGGTATTCAAGTTTGGCAAGAATGCAACGAAAATTGATTTTTCGTTGCATCCCGACCATTATACCAATCCAAAAAAAAAATCCACTCATCCTTGACCAACCCCTAACAGACCCAAACAAATAAACAATCGACGTATCCTTGACTCGCCGTTATCGTTATTCGCATTAATTAAATTTTACCTACGCACACGATGTCATACGTAGGATGACTAACGCATATGAAAATTGCTACTTGCCATCCATTCTTGTCCAAGATGCCAGACAAGAATGATCGTCGGTCTAATCAAAATTTCCTTCGTCATAGCAATCACAGAATGGTGGGTGTGCACGACAGTGTGCGAGGCAATAGCTCGAAATGTCGCGATTGCACAATCTTGTGTGTTTCGCGTACGACGTTTTTCTCGGCCTCGCCTCGTACGTACACGCGACTAAAGAAAAGAAAAAAGAAAGAAAAAAAATCTCCATGCCACATCCGCCAAAATGAAAAATATCAGGAAATTCTCGAAACTTCGTGAATTTGACGTGTTGTTGAGTATTCATAGCCGTGTAAAATTTCAGCTCGATCGACCGTCCCGAACTCGAGATACATCCAATTTTAGTCGCCATTTGACACGGCTTTAACCTGTACAAAAAACGTGTCCAAAGTTACCTTTTATTTTATCACGTCCAAACTAAAGCTAGGATCGTGATGAAAAATTAAACGTAGCTGAGTGAAGGGTCTCCGGACGTGGTAAAAAAAAATTAGAATTTTTCACCGTACGGTTACCGATGTACACGCGACTAGAATCTGAAAAAGAAAAGAAAAAAACGGAAAAACACCATGCCGCATCCATCAAAACGAAAATATCAGGAAATTCTCGAAACTTCGTGAATTTGACGTGTTGTTGAGTATTCATAGCCGTGTAAAATTTCAGCTCGATCGACCGTCCCGAACTCGAGATACATCCAATTTTAGTCGCCATTTGACACGGCTTTAACCTGTACAAAAAACGTGTCCAAAGTTACCTTTTATTTTATCACGTCCAAACTAAAGCTAGGATCGTGATGAAAAATTAAACGTAGCTGAGTGAAGGGCCTCCGGACGTGGTAAAAAAAAATTAGAATTTTTCACCGTCCGGTTACCGATGTACGTGCGCCTAAAGAGCGGTGGCCAGTGGCTGGTTGTCTCTTGCGAGAGACGTGGCGCCGCAACCGGACATCTGGTGGCCGGATGCTGTACTACCCTCGCCAATTTTCATCCCTCCCGTTATAATGATGAATATCAGCTTTACATAAATAGGAATTTCATTTTAAAAAAAAAATCCTTGTGCTCGTTTTTCCCCGTTACAATTAAGAGAGCGGTGGAAAAAAAAAAAAAAAACAAAAAAAAAAGATCGAGGTTGCGAACGCCTTATGCGTTTCGTATCCTTGAATGCATCGCGGCTATCTCCGACTTTCCAGCAATCTCGAGATTTCTTGCGCGCGCGTACAATTCGCTAATTAATAATTCACGAGTTGAAAGCTCGTGCCTTTCGAAGCCTTGTACAATAATTGCCGCGGCTGTAGAAAAAAAAAAAATCGAGGTGAAGAAATCAAAAATAAAAAAAAATCGCTCCCAAATGTCACGTTGAACGCTTGAGATATCTTGAGATTGAGGTGGATGTAAAAAATCGACAAGGGCAAATAAAAAATAGGTTTTGAGGTTCGAGGCTGGAAGGCAAGGTTGAGGTTTAAACCCAAACGGTCTAAAGACTTCCAAATTGACGACAAGTTCGAAAACCAATTGATAACGTCATCAACATTGATATTGATGAGCAATGGAAAGCAATTGCAACGTATGACTCATTTTCGTTAATTAACGCGTCGGACTCAACGTTCGTTGGCTATCGTGAGAAAAAGAAGAAAAAAAAAAAAAAACAAAAAGTAAAAAAAGAACACGTCAACGTCGCTCCGAGATAATTTGACGTCGACGAGTGAGCAATCTTCATTAATTACCCTCGATTCATAATACGGTAATTAAAGAGGAAAAAAAAAAAAAAAAGTTCGAGCATACAGTTGTATTCTCGTTCGAGGTGATCGAACGTTACGGCCTGACCATTGTTGTGCCCTCTCACGATCACGATGAGCCATCAATATTAATGGAATTTTGTCGTTGCATTGGTTGGCCGTGAGAGCGCGAAAAAAAAAACATTTTCAAACGACTGGAATTCATGTAGAAGTAAATTTTTTCTGATTTTTTACACACTGAGAAATGTCGAAAAATAATGGCTTAGTTGGTACACGCCGTACAGTAGAAAGTTGATTTGTACTGCGGCGCGAGTGTCGGTGGGCGTGGCGTGTCGATGGGACCCGCCCATCGGCACGGGTGGGGGAAGGCGCGCGGCCTATCGCGGCGCGAGGCAGCCGGGTGGGGGAAGGCGCGAGGCCTATCGCGGCGCGAGGCGGCCGGGTGGGGGAAGGCGCGAGGCCTATCGCGGCGCGAGGCGGCCGGTCGGGGGAAGGCGCGAGGCCTATCGCGGCGCGAGGCGGCCGGGTGGGGGAAGGCGCTCGGCCTATCGCGGCGCTTGTTGCGCAAGTCCGAACTGCGCAAACCCGTGAACGGCGCAACAAAAATTTTTTTTTACCAAATTAATAAAAAAAATCGGCCACAGGGTGAAAAATCACAAAAAAAAAAAAAACCGTCGTTGGATCACATATTTCAGGCACACGGCGTATGTGTTTGGCAAGGAAACGATTTAAGTGTATGCGAGCGCCGCTTTTATAACGAACGCTCGCCCCGAGACGCATTAACTGTCGTGTCGCGTTCGCTGTCGATGTCTGTAGAGCCGGCTCGTTTCACTTGGCTCGTTCAATGTCACGGGCATTCGCATGTTTATCGGTGCCAATTACAACGATGTGTAATTTACGAAACGAGCTGCATATTCCACGATGCGGGTATCCACTTATCTGATTTGCAGAAGGAAGTGAAAAAAAAAAAAAAAAAATATACGATTTATAGAAAAATCGAAACGTTTGATATTACAACATTTTAGAATTAAATTAATAAATTAATTTTAGCATAAAATGAATTTGAATAAATGGATTTTAGAATAAAATGATTTGAATAAATTAATTATTGAATAAAATGAATTTGAATGAATTTTAGAATAAAATGAATTTGAATAAATGGATTTTAGAATAAAATTCATAAATGAATCTTAGAATACAATAAATTAATTGTATTCGAAAATTGCTGAGCGAATTTTATTCCTAAATTGATCAATTAATTTTAGAATAAAATTTATAAGTTATTTTTAGTATAAAATTGATAAGTCAATTTTAGAATAAAATTGATACGTTAATTTTAGAATAAAATTGATAAGTTAATTTTAGAATACCATTGATAAATTAATTTTATTCTAAAATTAATAAATTAATTTTAGAATAAAATTAATAAATTAATTTTAGAATAAAATTGATACGTTAATTTTAGAATAAAATTGATACGTTAATTTTAGAATAAAATTGATAAGTTAATTTTAGAATACAATTGATAAATTAATTTTATTCTAAAATTAATAAATTAATTTTAGAATAAAATTGATACGTTAATTTTAGAATAAAATTGATAAGTTAATTTTAGAATACAATTGATAAGTTAATTTTAGAATAAAATTGGTAAGTTAATTTTTGTATAAAATTGATAAGTAAATTTTAGAATAAAATTGATAAATTAATTTTATTCCAAAATTAGCAACTTTTAGAATACAATTAACAAATTTAAAAAAAAAAAAACAAAATACATTGATCAATTTAATAAAAACGAATTAATTAAAAATTTATAAATTCGAAAAAAAGTGAAATAAATTAAAAAATAAAAATAACGACGACAATTGCAATTTTCAGCCACTGATGAACATGGCTTACTGCGCTCTCATACTTCTCGGCAAATCTATCCAGAGTCTCGTCTTCGGCAAATTACGTCCCTCGGAGCGTCAACACTTGAAGGATAAATTTGGCAATTTTGTTTTTTACAAATTCATCTTCGTTTTCGGTGTACTTAACGTGCAATACATGGACGAGGTTGTACTATGGTGGGCATGGTTCACGGCATTGGGCTTTCTCGGACTTCTGAGCCAGCTGTGCAAGGATCGTTTCGTATACGTGAGTACACCAATCGTTCTATACACACATTATTGCAAATAGTACATTATAACACAAGGACGAAAAAAAACTTTTTCTAACGCGTGTGAGTTTGCAATCACACGAGGCTAAAAAAAGTTTGTTTTTTTTTTTTCGTCGAGTATTGTACGCGGTGTGAAAAATAATAATTTAAGAAAATAATTAAAAAAAAAAAAAAAACGCCAAACAAAAAAAAAATTTCGCAATTTCTCATTGGATGAAATTCCATTGCGCAGCTGTCATTCTCACCTACGACACCGGGCTGGAGTCACGCTCGACTTTTGGGACTTCTCGCGGCGATCCTTGCGCTCTCCTCGTTCATGCTACTACTGTCGACGGCGGCGGCCTTCTTTTTCGTGTCCTTCAACACTTACGCATTCATGGCGGCCGAGGTGAGTCAGCAATTTTTCTTTTTTTTTTTTCTTTTTTTCTTTCCTCACACCATTACACTCGTCGCGCAACGCGCATCGCGATATGATTTACAATTTTATTTGCGAGTCTTTATTTATCGCCGAATAAATTTTTCGGCAATTCCGGGCGCACAAATGAGGCCTACTGAGGCATTGCGGTGCCTCGTTGGGCCCAATTTGATATATATATAGGGCAGCACGGGGCCCAATTTGATATATAGAGCAGCCCTCAGCGGGGGCCCGACCTCGTGTAGGACAGCGCGGGGCCTTATTGGGGCCCGACCTGATGTAAGGACAGCACGGGGCTTGATTGGGGCCCGACCTGATGTAGGACAGCACGGGGCCTCATTGGGGCCCCGACATGATGTAGGACAGCACGGGGCTTGATTGGGGCCCGACCTGATTTAGGGCGGCGCGGGGCCTCATTGGGGCCCCGATCTGATGTAAGGACATCACGGGGCCCGATTGGGGCCCGACCTGACGTAGGAGACAGCACGGGGCCTCATTGGGGCCCCGACCTGACGTAGGACAGCACGGGGCCCGATTGGGGCCCGACCTGATGTAGGACAGCACGGGGCCTCATCGGGGCCCCGATCTGACGTTGGACATCACGGGGCCCGTTTGGGGCCCGACCCGATGTGGTACAGCACGGGGCCCGAGTACCGGGCCTCGTTGGGGCCCGACCTCGTGTGGGACAGCACGGGGCCTCATTGGGGCTCGACCTGAATATCGCGCAGTACCGGGCCTCATTGGGGGCCCAACCTGATGTAGTAGGGCAGCTCGGGGCCTCGTTGGGGGCCCCGACCTGACGCAGGGCAATACCGCGCCTGTGATCGGGCCCCGACCTGTTATCGGGTAGTACCGGGCCTCATTGGGGGCCCGGTTTTGCTTCGTTTTTTTTTTTTTCTGACCCCACTGCCGTCTGTCCCGCAGTGCATACTACTTGGCGTAAGAACGATTCACGTTATGCTGCGATACGCGATACATCTTTACGACACGCGCTCGTCACCGAGAACTTCCGACAAGCGTGGACCACTCGCTTATTACACCGAGCTCATTTCCGAACTCACCGTACTCGCCGTTGACTTTCTACATCACGTCCACATGCTCTTCTGGAGTAACATCTTCCTCAGTATGGCGTCACTCATAATATGCATGCAACTGCGTTATTTGTTCCACGAGATACAACGGAGGATCACGAAGCATCGAAATTATCTTGCCGTTCTCAGCCACATGGAACAGAAGTGAGTACACTCGACCGAGACTTTCGGCCATTCTAGGCCGAATCTCTAAAAAAAAAAAAAAAAAAAAAAGTCTAGGGATTTTTCCCTAGGGTGCCTGTTTTTCCCGAAAAAAAAAATGAGAATATATATATATATATTTTTTTTTTTTCACGCGAAATTTCAGCTATCCAATGGCGTC
Organism: Ophion ventricosus; assembly: GCA_963932345.1. Classification (NCBI taxonomy): domain Eukaryota; kingdom Metazoa; phylum Arthropoda; class Insecta; order Hymenoptera; family Ichneumonidae; genus Ophion; species Ophion ventricosus. The sequence continues at coordinate 5,297,363 of OZ010726.1, read as the reverse complement.
GCCGGACGAGCTTGCCGAGAATTCCGACAGTTGCGCCATATGTTGGGAAAAAATGGAAACCGCGAGGAAGCTGCCGTGCGGCCATTTGTTTCACAATTCGTGTTTGCAATCGTGGCTAGAGCAGGACACGTCTTGTCCAACGTGCCGTTTGGTATTGAGCATGCAAGCGAGCCGAAGAGAAAACACACCGGAAATACGAGCCGAATCACCGGACGCGCAAACCTCGGGCGGACGTAACGACAATCATTTCTTTCATTTCGACGGCTCGAGATACGTCTCGTGGTTGCCGAGTTTCTCGGTAGAGGTCACCCACAATCGTCCGAGGAGCGACATACTCATGCTCGCACACAGCAATTCCCAGCTCGACGCTATGGCCAGACAGGTTCGTTCGTACTAACCTACAAATTGTGAATTTTCCATTTTTTTTTTTATGGACAATTTGCATTTTTTTTTTTCACTTGGTTAATATTCTTTTTTTTAATGGAGAATTTTCATTTTCTTAAATGGAGAATTTCCATTTTTTAATGGAGAATTTCCATTTTATTAAATAGAGAATTTCCATTTTATTAAATGGAGAATTTCCATTTTATTAAATAGAGAATTTCCATTTTATTAAATGGAGAATTTCCATTTTTTTTTAATGGAGCATTTTCATTTTTTTTCTAAATGAGGAATATCCATTTTTTTAAATAAAGAATTTCCATTTTTTCAATGGAGATTTTCCATTTTTTTAAATAGACCATTTCCATTTTTTCACGGTGAATTTCCATTTTTATCTAAATAAATGGCGAATATCCATTTTTATCTTGGAAAAAATGAAGAATTATCCATTTGTTTGCTCTTCAAATCTTGATGCACTTACGCCCATATTCCGTTACGAAATCGTCGCAAAATGGCGACGATGGTAACACAAGATGGCGTCCCTTGCAGCGACAAGATGGCGTTGATTGCAGCGACAAGATGGCGTTGATTGCATCGACAAGATGGCGTCAATTGCATCGACAAGATGGCGTTGATTGCATCGACAAGATGGCGTTGATTGCAGCCACAAGATGGCGGAACGCTTAGAGCGCTCTGTTCGTAAAAAAAAAAAAAAAATGCTCCAGCGCCCGAAACGTCGAGAACAATTAAATAAATAATATTAATTAACATAATTGAATGTAATTAAAAAAATTATTTAAAAAAATTTAATATAATAACGATAAGTTCGGGACGAAGAAAAAAAAAAGAATTTTAGGAACATTTTTCTCCAACGTTTTTTTTTTTGTTTCTTCTTCTTTTGTTTTCTCAAGGTCCAACAACTTTTTCCGCACTATCCGAGGAACGTTGTCCTCGAGGATCTGAGAACGACGAGATCGGTCGAGCTTACGGTTGAGAATATCTTCGACGGGAGGCTATCGTTGCCCCATCACGTTATCGAGGAACCGGAAGTCGAGTCGCCGAGTCATCCCCCGTCCGTTACGAGCCGCATTTTGCCGAGTCCACTCGCCGAGAATACGTGGGATCCGAGATTCGAAATTCCCGCTGCTGACAGGTATTCTTTTTTCTTTTTTTTTTTTTTCCCTACAGCCTTACTATATACATATATATTGGATGAAGTAAAAAAGTTCGGAGCGTTTTCCGCTAGATGTCTTTAGTCAGCCATATCTCGCGATCATCGCAAAAATCTTGTGTAGCGAATAACTCGGCTATTTACAATTTTTTGGCAAAAATGCTAATGACTAAACTTGTAGAAAATCGAGTGCTTTGCAACTTTGGTCCCTGCACTTTTTTCTCTACAATCGATATTTTTCGAATTAAACCTGAAAACAAAAGCGGCTATCGCGTTAACTCGTTCATTTTTAACTTTAGAGCACAAACGAACATGAACAAACTTGTAGAGAATTTCATTCTCTAGAATTTTCGTCTCTACACTTTTTTCTCTGTCATCGATATTTTTCGAATTAAATCTGAAAACAAAAGTGGCTATCGCGTTAACTCGTTCATTTTTAACTTTAGAGCACAAACGAACATGAACAAACTTGCAGAGAATTTCATTCTCTAGAATTTTCGTCTCTACACTTTTTTCTCTGTCATCGATATTTTTCGAATTAAATCTGAAAACAAAAGTGGCTATCGCGTTAACTCGTTCATTTTTAACTTTAGAGCACAAACGAACATGAACAAACTTGTAGAGAATTTCATTCTCTACAATTTTCGTCTCTACACTTTTTTCTCTATCATCGATATTTTTCGAATTAAATCTGAAAACAAAAGCGGCTATCGCGTTAACTCGTTCATTTTTAACTTTAGAGCACAAACGAACATAAACAAACTTGTAGAGAATTTCATTCTCTACAATTTTCGTCTCTACCTTTTTTTCCCTACAATCAATATTTGAGGTCGTACGCGAACGTTAAAAAAAAAAAAACAACTCTTTTCCGAAAAAAAAAAGAAAACGAAAACAAATAAAAAATAAACAAAAAATTAACAAATACAGCGGCGAGGAGCCCTCGACGCTTGGCGGCAGATTTTCCAAATCCTCGTCCGAGCGCGAGAGAATTCTTCAACGAAGAAAGGAACACCTCTTGCTAACTGCGAGACGAAAATACGTCGAGAGGCATCGCGTTCATCAGGAAGTTGCCGACGAATCGTCGAGAAGAATATCCACGAGGCTCGACGACGCGACCTCCTAAGTTTCGACGTCGAGACGCGAGGTAGAAAAAAGAAAAGAAAAAAAAAAAAAAAAAGAAAAAAAACCACCACCAACAAACAACAACAAAATCGTTTTGGTACCGCTTCGCCGCGTCGATTGACAAACCCAAAAAAAAAAAAAAAAAAAAAAAATAAACGATTTTCAATAGGCTTCGAAGCTTGCTTGAAAAAAAAAAAAGCAAAAAAAAAAATATGGCCGTCCGAGGCCTGAAATTGACTTTGCACACGAAAGACGGAAAATTTTTTCTTTTTTTTTTTTTTTCTTTCTTTTTCGAGTAACGACACTCCGCGTACTCGCGACTGATGAAAATTCCGTCTGAAAACTGCATCGGGCTTTTTTCTTTCTCTCTCTTTCTTTTTTTTTTTTTTTTTTTACGCATCGCGTCGAAGTTTTTCTTAAATCGAGGTTCGTTGGAAAAAAAATCAATTTTTCTTTTTTTTTTTTTTTTGCATTCTTCGGGACGAATTTGACACTCTCGCGTGTCGTTTCTCGAATCTGTGCGGAAGAAGAAAAAAAACTCATTTCCGACGGATGGGGCACACTCCCCCCCCCCCCCCCCCCCCGCCTCCTCACCCCCCGCCCCTACCGCGCCCCTTGAAGTCGCGAAAAGACGACTATAGGCACGTTCGTGATTACATTTTCGGTAAACCCAAACAAACCCAAACAAACCCAAGCTTGGATGATTTTTGAGCTTCTCTCCCCCCCCCCCCCGCCTCCCCCTCCCCCGCAATGAGACCCTTCACCTTGTCCACTTGACTAAATAGTCCAATAATACGATATTAAAAATTGCTAATCGCAGGCTGTGTTTTTATGCAAAGTTCTACTTAAAGAGAGAGAGGGGAGGGGAGGGAGGGGGAGCGAGAGAGGGAAGGAGGGGCGAGAGAGAGAGAGAGGGGGGGGAGGCATAACAATCGGACGTGATTGGTTCGTGACGTTTCAAGCATGCGCGGATAACAAAGATCAACCCCCCCCCCCCCCCTGCCGCTCCTCCTGCTTGCCCCCTCCCCCGCCCCCTTGGACAGCGATTTTTTTTTTACGCGACTATTTTAAATATAAGAATTTTTTCTCTGCTCGCGCGACAATTTATCTTTTTTTTTCGTAATTTCATGCCCGCAAATTTGAGCAAAGAAATAATTAAAAAAAAAAAAAAAAACACATGGAAGTGAGGTTATGTTCGTTATTTCGTGGATTTCCGACATTTTACTAGTGCCATTGCACGCGCGTGCGCGCGCATCCATTTTGACAGCGTGGTAGAAAAATGTCTCCGTTCGGACCAACAGTACTTGAAACTATTATTATTATTATTATTATTATTGTCACTGTTACTCCTATTATTATTTTTAATAACTTTAATTTAATATTATAATACCAATATCATTATTATTATTATTATTATTATTGTAGTTTGGTTAAGAATAATTGCACTTCTTTTTTTTTTGCCGTCCCAAGAAGATTCATCAACGAATTGCCTTTAGTTCGCGCTCGACATTGTTCATTTTGTTTTCTGTGTTTTTTTTTAAATTCTTTTTGCAAGCTTCTTCTTTCTCATCGCCGCCATTTCGAGATCGCGATGTCTTTTTGAGGTTAGGAAAGAAAGAAAGAAAGAAAAAAAAAAACAAAACAAAAATACGCTATTTACGAAACGTTCACGATGATAGAGGGGCACAATGGGAATTTTGTCAGAATTTTTTTTTTCCTCGAGGTTACGTTTTGCCGATGTATTTCGAAAATTTTCAATTTGTCTCTTCTGCCAAATACCGAGATAACTGAGAAGATTCGCGGAAAATGGTAGGAAAAAAAAACAAAAATAAAAAATTGATCGTGTTTATTTTTTGTTCGGATTGTGTAGAACTAGGCGCTTGAATTTGTCTTTTTTTTTTCCTTTTTTTTCTTTCTGAGTTCGCTCCCGTTCGGTCTTCCATTGGTGTTTCGGGTATTTTTCGAGCGGCCATTTTGTGATGATTTTGGGCCATTTTGGTGTCGATACGAAAGCCGCTGGGCGGCGCGACGAGCTCTTTCTCCGATATATTCCTCGAAAGCGAAGACGCTCGCGTCGAGATTATTGTCGCATATTTTTTGGAAAAGAAGAAAAAACATTTTTCTCCTATACTCTTTTGTTTATTGTTTTTTTTTTTTTTTTTTAGAAAAGAGAGAGAGAGAGAGAAACTCATCCCTAACCTCGAAAATATATTATCGCGTGCGCGCACGCGCGCAGTATTTGCCGATTATTTTACAATAATCATAAAAATAAGAAATTTTGAAGAAAAAAAAAGAACAAAATGGCGCATCTAACCTTGAAACTCACCGCGAGGAGGAGGGGGGGAGCGGGGGGGGTGGGGGGGGGGGGGGGAGGAGTGGAAAATACAATTAGTAATCGAGCTATTTATTGCTTGTAGAATTTAAGAAATTAGACTTAACGTTAATATTTAAGATTACGTGATGTACAAAGATATATTTATATATATATATATATGTATATCTTGTACGGCAATTATAATGCAAAAAAAAAAAAAAACTTCGCATCATCGAGCTTTATTATCCGCGCGCATTGTATTTCCATGCTCGCTTCGTTTTTTTTTTTTTTATTTTTTTTTCTCGCGTCTCAATAAAGGAAATAAAACAAAAAATTAACAAACAAAGCTTCGAGCTTTCTCAGATTTTTTTTTCCTCGCGTCGCAAACGAAATAAAAAAAAAATAAAAAAAAAAAAACAAAGCTTAGAGCTTTCTCAGATTTCTTCTTTTTTTTTTTTTTTCGTTTTTCATTTATTTTTTGTAAATTTGGTGGATTTTTGTATTTTTTTTTCTTTTTTTTTTTCGTTGTTCTTTCGCAGATGGAAATTCTACGGCGCGTCTTATTGCTCTCTCTCGAGTGCATATTGTATTATTGTTAATCCTTCCGCGATATCTTTGTAATTATTGAAGAAGAAAAAAAAAGAAAAAAAAAAAAAGGAAACAATGTGTGCGCGCGTGTGGGTGGTGTTTTTTTTTTTTTTTTTTTTTTAAAGAGACCCTTAATAACACTAAGCCCGCGCTTCATGTCTCCAGGGATGTAAGACGGAGTAAAGACAAATAAATTACATTATTGATTGTTGGTAGTTATACATGTACGTTTTTTTCTTTTGTTTTTGTTTTTGTTTTTTTTCGTTTTCGTTTTCGTTTTCGTTGCGCGCGAGCAAGGTCGAACGGAAGGGCGTAAAAAAAAAAAAAAAAAAACGTTGACCTTTGGTTTGGGTTACTTTTTTTTTTTTCTTCTTAAGCAAGGATTACGTCGGAGGGAATGAAAGAAAAATTATCCATCTTTTAGTTTGGGTTTGTGTGTGTGTGTGTGTCTCTAGGTTTTGTTCTTTTTTTTTTTTTTTTTTTTTTTCCGAGCAGTAGTTTCGAGGAAAGATTGTTCATCTTTTGTTCGGGGGGTTTTTTTTTTTCTTCATTTTTCATTTTTTTTATCTTGCAAAAGTATGTGGTCGAAGAGAACGAGAAAAAAAAAAAAAAAAGAAAAAAAAGAAAAAAAAAAGAAAAAACAAACAAATCCAAACTCAAATTCCTTTTTTGTTCTTTCCCCAAACAATTAAATCCTACAAAGTTCAAATATTGTCCCAATATCGAAAGAGCAAACACCATTCTTCTACGGTTATATTTTTTTTCTTTATTTTATTCTTTTTGTTGTTGTTGTTGTTGTTGCAACAACAAAGGCAACGAGTCTCGCGTACCCCGGTCGACTCGACGAGTCGTCATTCCGTCTTCATTCTCAACCGATGAAATTCATCACGACGATGTGTAGTATTACGTGGGCGAATATGAAATCGGCGAAACCACGCTCCGGGCTTATTCCATGAAACTGCGTCTTGTTCTGCGGATTCACTTGAAGACGCAGGCAAACTGGAAAAAAAAAAAAAAAACGAATAAATAAATAAATAAACGAATAAATAAACACGTTCGGACGGGACGAAGGAAAAAATGCGTCGATGGAACTGGCGTGTTTGGAGTTTTTTTTTTTTCTTTGACTCTTTTGTTTGGGTTTGTTTGGGTCTTTTTTTACTCTTTTGTTTGGGTTTGTTTGGGTCTTTTTTTACTCTTTTGTTTGGGTTTGTTTGGGGTCTTTTTTACTCTTTTGTTTGGGTTTGTTTGGGGTCTTTTTTTACTCTTTTGTTTGGGTTTGTTTGGGTCTTTTTTACTCTTTTGTTTGGGTTTGTTGCGTTTTTTTTTTTACTCTTTTGTTTGGCTTTGTTTGCAAACCCAAACAAACCCAAACGAACCCAAACAAATCCAAAAAGCATTCTCGTACTCTTTCGTTCAGGTTTGTTTGGGTTTGTTTGGGTTTTTTTTTTTTTACTCTTTCGCTTGGGTTCGAGCGAACCCCAGAAGGCTCGGCTCTTTTCTTTCGTTTGGGTTTGTTTGGGTTCTATTTTGTTTTTTACTCTTTTGTTTGGGTTCGTTTACTCTTTTGTTTGGGTTCGTTTACTCTTTGGTTTGGGTTTTTTTTTTACTCTTTTGTTTGGGTTTGTTTGGGTTTGTATGCAACCCAAACAAACCCAAACGAACCCAAGCAAATCCAAAAAGCATCATCATGCTCTTGTTCTCGTTTGGGTTTGTTTGGGTTGTATTTTTTTTTTTTGACTCGTTCGTTTGGGTTTGAGCGAAGCCAAAAGGCTCTCTCTCTCTCTCTCTCTCGTGCTCTTTTTTGTTCCTTTTGGTTTTAACGCACTCCGGACAAACCCGAACAATAAAACTCTGTATTTAAGGATTTGCAAAAAAAAAAGGAAAAAAAAAGAAAAGCAACGCAATTTACCTGCCAAAACGAAGCACGAGACGCAGCTGATGAAGCCGCTGAGAAAACTGTTGAACGGAAACGTACCGACGAGACAACAGTACACAAATTGTATTACACCAGTTAGAAAGATGTAGAGCAAATAAGCGTCAATGATTTTCAACTTTTTCGGCGTCGACTTCGTGTACTCGTGCCAAAATTTCCCGATCACCGCAATCAACGACATTTTGTGACTTGTTCTTTTTTTTTTTTTTTTTTTTTCGAATTTTCTTGTAATTTTTTTAAATAATTTCAACGCGACGACGACGATCAATGCTCGTTAGGAATGTTTGGTAATGGATACGGAAAAGAAAAAAAAGGGTAGACGAGTCTGACGCGTGGCAGAGTTTTACACATACGGTTTGGTTGCCGTCTCGCGAGCCGGCACGAAGAGACGAGAGCAATGGCGTGAGAATACGTGAAGTGCGACGACATAGATGGCGTTAATCGACGATGAATTTTTTTTTTTTTTTTTTACCGTCTCGCACCTCCGTGAACTTGGCTATGGAAGTTTGACTTTTCGATGTTTTTTTTGTTTTTAATTTGAAATCAATTATGAATTAACATAATTATCAATTATTTTTCAATTATTTCATCACGTTACAAATAATTATCAATTATTTTTCAATTATTTCATCACGTTACAAATAATTATCAATTATTTTTCAATTATCTCGTCACGTTACAAATGATTATCAATTATTTTACAATTACTTTATCACGTTACAAATAATTATCAATTATTTTATCACGTTAAAAATAATTATCAATTATTTTTCCATTATTTTATCATGTTACAAATAATTATCAATTATTTTTCAATTATTTTATCACATTAAAAATAATTATCAATTATTTTATCACGTTACAAATAATTATCAATTATTTTTCAATTATCTTGTCACATTACAAATGATTATCAATTATTTTTCAATTACTTTATCACGTTACAAATAATTAGCAATTATTTTATCACGTTAAAAATAAATATCAATTATTTTTCAATTATTTTATCACGTTAAAAAATAATTATCAATTATTTTTCAATTATTCTATCACGTTACAAATAATTATCAATTATTTTTCAATTATTTTATCACGTTACAAATAATTATCAATTATTTTTCAATTATTTTATCACGTTACAAATAATTATCAATTATTTTTCAATTATTTTATCACATTACAAATAATTATCAATTATTTTTCAATTACTTTATCACATTACAAATAATTATCAATTATTTTTCAATTATTCTATCACGTTACAAATGATTATCAATTATTTTTCAATTATTCTATCACGTTACAAATAATTATCAATTATTTTTCAATTATTTTATCACACTACAAATAATTATGGTAACTTATCGAGCTACTCTACTGTATGGAATAAAAACTGACGTCGGAGTCTATCTTACCGACTGTTGGTACATTTACCAATTGTCGGTAAATACCGGTAGCAATGCCTCCTGGTGCCTTCAACAAAAGCGCGCTCTACAATTTACCGACTGATGGTAACAATGGTTTATTCTGCCGCCCTCCGAGAGTCTCGGATCGATACGTCAGACACTTTTGCGTTTTTTTTTCCTCGCTGCTGCTTCGCTCGCACTTCGTTACCGACCACGGAAACGATCCCAACGAGATGAAGGAAAATAAAAAAAATCGTAAAAATCGAATCTCGGACTTGAAAAATTGGCAAAAAATTGGCAAAAAATTGAGAAAAAAAAAATCGTAGCACGACGATCGAAGCGCCGTATCGAAGAGCGCCAAAACGGGCAGCGTCGCACAATAGAAGCTATTCAAAAATTCGTTCAGGATAAAAAAAGTTTTTTTTGTTCTTTTTTGGATTTTTCGTTTTTTTTTTTCGTCCGGGTACTCGTTTCGAAGGATTTTCACATGCCGAAAACGAATTACGGCCTCAATTTGCGCGTTTGAGCTTCAAGCGTATGAGAAAAAAAACGACATTTTGGATTTTCGGGTTCGAAACAACAACAAAAAAATCCTAAAAAATTCCGGCAATCTTACGATACCGTTTCATCCGCGAAATAATGAATAAGCCAGAAGTATAGGGGTAAAATACGACCGCAGGTATGCGTCGCGACTAACCTGGAAGAATTCTCAAGTCCTTCGGAGGCTTGTGAGTCAGACAATTCTGTGACTCACAATGCCGACGCCGTACCACACGTCTCTAAGCGCGCATACGTATCCACAAACAACGCTTTGAACCGCGTCGATCGTTTAAGCTGCAAATGCGAAGAGCACACTCGCGTCTCGTGCGAGCTTTTTTTTTTTTTTTTCTTTTTTTTTCCTTCACGCTCCACACGTAACCGCGGGAGAATGTGTGAGCTTGAGGTTCACTCTTATAAACGGGATGACTAATTTCCTGATATCGAAGGCCCATGGCCACTGGCTTCTCCGATACGAGGAATTCCTAGTTTTCCGGACTATGCCCGGTCGCCAAGCAGCCTGGTCGACTGCCATCTATCGGGTGTGCCAAACGTTATTTCATTGACGATTGCTGTCGATTATAGTATTTTGGTTGGGTCAGTTTCGGCGTAATTTGGGCCAGTTTTAGATATTTTGGGCCAGTTCGAGATATTTTTTGGGCCTGTTCGAGATATTTTTTGGGCCTGTTCGATATATTTTGGGCCTGTTCGAGTTATTTTGTGACAGTTCGAGATATTTTGGGCCAGTTCAATCCCTCCCACAGGACCCAAGACTCCGCGTTTTCCGAAATACCGCCTCGTACTTGAGAAAAAAACCATTTTTCTCTCAAGCTACTCAATTTCTTGAGTTCTGCCGAGTCTCATAGTCTACCTCGAACCTTCCCACAGGACCTAAGACTTCGCGTTTTCCGAAATACGGCCTCGTACTTGAGAAAAAACCATTTTTCTCTCAAGCTACTCAATTTCTTGAGTTCTGCCGAGTCTCATAATCTACCTCGAACCCTTCCACAGGACCTAAGACTTCGCGTTTTCCGAAATACCGCCTCGTACTTGAGAAAAAACCATTTTTCTCTCAAGTTACTCAATTTCTTGAGTTCTGCCGAGTCTCATAATCTACCTCGAACCCTTCCACAGGACCTAAGACTCGGCGTTTTCCGAAATATCGCCGCGTTGTTGAGGAAAAAAAAAAACCATTTTTCTCCTCTTAAATTGACGAATAAATTGCAATAAAAAAAATTAAAAAAAACATCCGTAAAATTAAAGAATAAAAGTTTCATTGGAAAAATAACAAACAAGATAAATTGTAAGAAAAACGAAAAGAATAAATCCCAAATATGATAAGATCAAAATCGGTCATCGATTTCGTACGATTTCCGGTTAGTTCTGTAAAAGGTCTCATTGGCGGACCTTTCCGAGATTGAACGGATCATACGCCATGGAAGGAATAAAGTGCTTAAAAGAAGAAAAAAAAAAAAAAACAAAAAAACGTTTCTCGGAGACTTTCAGACTCGATGCAACAACACAACGGCGACGATGACGACGACGGGACCAAGTGGCTTAAGGGGAGAGTCGTAAATTGTGCCTGTACGCTGTTGCATTGCCGAGCGGCTAGGCATTAGTAATGGACACCTATGTGCTCGGGAACGAGCACTCGAGTTTAAAAGAGAGAGAGAGAGAGAGAGAGAGATAGAGATAGATAGATAGATAGATAGAGAGAGAGTGAGAGAGAGAGGGAGGGAGGGAATGAAAGGAAAGCGAGAGTAATATAAAACGATAAAGAGAACTTAACGCCAAAGCGAGCTAGCCTCAGCCGTTACTTATATATACCGATCTCGGCTACGACTTTTATGGACTAAACAAAAGTGTCTATATCACGTCGATACGTCGACGGACCTATCGACACACTATCCACACGAGTCGGACATATATTTATATATTTGTACTTATTATATTCTACCCAAGGAATTTATTCCCTAAATCAACCAAGCGCCTATCGCACGCTTCGAGACCTAAATGTTTTTTTTTCCTTCCATCTCTTCCTCGAACAAATAACTCGTGTTTAATTTTGTTCGGGAGATTTCCCATCGCAATATCTCCCACGGGAATGCACGCGTGGCGACGATGACTCATTTTTCTCCCAAGTTAGGCTTTTTATTGAGATCCGCCGAGTGTGATCGTCTACCTTGATCCTTCCCACAGGACCTGAGACTCCGCGTTTTCCGAAATATCGCCGCGCTATCGAGAAAAAAAAACAATTTTCCTCAATATCGCCGCATTATCGACAAAAAAACCATTTTTCTCTCAAGCTACGCAATTTCTTGAGATCTGCCGAGTGTGATCGTCTACTTCGATCCTTCCCACAGGACCTGAGACTCCGCGTTTTCCGAAATATCGCCGCGCTATCGAGAAAAAAAAACAATTTTCCTCAATATCGCCGCATTATCGACAAAAAAAAACCATTTTTCTCTCAAGCTACGCAATTTCTTGAGATCTGCCGAGTGTGATCGTCTACCTCGATCCTTCCCACAGGACCTGAGACTCCGCGTTTTCCGAAATATCGCCGCGCTATCGAGAAAAAAAGAACAATTTTCCTCAATATCGCCGCATTATCGACAAAAAAAAACCATTTTTCTCTCAAGCTATTCAATTTCTCGCGATCTACCGAGTGTGATCGTCTACCTCGATCCTTCCCACAGGACCTGAGACTCCGCGTTTTCCGAAATATCGCCGCGCTATCGAGAAAAAAGAACAATTTTCCTCAATATCGCCGCATTATCGACAAAAAAAAACCATTTTTCTCTCAAGCTACGCAATTTCTCGCGATCTACCGAGTGTGATCGTCTACCTCGATCCTTCCCACAGGACCTGAGACTCCGCGTTTTCAAAAATATTCGCGGATTCCCGAGACAAACGCGCCACGAAGAACACCATCGATGGACGTCCTATGGCTATTAGGAAGAAAAAAAAAAGAAAAAAAATGTTTCAAATGTAATCCTGGTGAGAGCAACGGTAGCGGGAGTCCGAAGGCGAG